>JAVSCE010001460.1:0-214755 GCA_032199065.1 Smutsia gigantea | reverse complement strand
ACAAAAAGGATCGGGCTCTCTTTAGAAATCCTGGACCCACTCTACAAAGTAAGAGATACCTACATGAGCAATAATGCCCCAAGAGTGACCGTTTAATTAAAATGAACTTTCAACAGCTAGACGGGAAGGCAGGATTCTGACTGCAAGTCCTGAGTAAATGTTCTTTGAGTAGGTTCTGAGACCCAAATGTTCACCTTTTTACCAGGTGGGATCAAACCAGGACCCACAAAAACTCTGCCGCTGGTGGCATTATCCTCTTTTTCAAGCAAACTCTATAGAAGAACATTTTTGCAACAGGAGTAACATTCAACAAATTCATCTATTTATAACTGAGTCATTCTACACAGGCTGCTTCTGTGTCACATGCTTCTGGGTGGATGAGAGGTGATAGAATCAAATTATAGGACTGGGTGCCTCCTTTCATGCATGAATGAAAACCAGCTGATTTAGTCATAGATTCAATTAATATTCAGGTAAATAGGTGGGGATCTGCTTGATAGGTCAAGAATGAAGCCATATCTGAAAGTGCCTGGAGTAGAGAGAAGAAGATAAATGCAACTGAAAGTCAAGAAACTGAGAGAAAAGAGGTTGAAGAAATTAAGATTTAAAATTTAACATCTGAATATGTGATGATTAATTTTATGTGTCAACTTGAGTATGATGCCGAGATACTGGGTCAAATGTTATTCTGAATGTTTCTATGAAGGTGTTTTGGGGTGAGATTAACATTTAAGTCAGAAAACATCTTTTTAAACCACTTTATTGAGATCTGACTGACATGTAAAAAGCAGTATATATTTAATGATTACAGGTTAATGAGTTTTGGGATAAGTACACACCTGTACATCACCACTATCAAGGTAATAGAAATATCCTGTAAGTTTCCTCCCAATCCCTTTTTTATTATTGTTATGATGATTTGCATTGTATATATGTAAGGACATTTAACATAAGATCTACCTTCTTAGTAAATTTGACTACAAAATATACATAAGGTTGTTTTTGTTTTTCTGTGTCTAGCTTATTTCAGTTAGCATAACCTTCTCCAAGTCTATCCTTATTACCATAAATAGCAGGATATACTTCTATGTTAAAACTGAATAATATTCCATTGTGAGTACATATGAAATTTTCTATATCTATTCATCCATTTATGGACATTAGGTTGTTTCCATATCTTGGCTATTGTGAGTAATGCTGCAATGAACTTGGGAGAGCAGATATCTCTTCAAGATCTTGATTTCAATTACCCTTTGGATAAATACATAGAAATGGGATTACAGGATCATATGGTGGTTCAATTTTTAATTTGGGGGGGGTTATCCGTACCATTTCTCATAGTGGCTGCACCAATTTACATTCTCACCAACAGTGCACAGATTCCCTTTTCTCCACATACTCACCAGCACTTATTATCTCATGTTTTTGATGATGGCCAACATCTCACTGTTATTTTGATTTGCATTTCTCTGATGATTAGTGATGTTGAACACGTTCTCATGTACCTGTTGGCCATTTGTATGTATTCTTTGGAAAACTACTGAATCAGGATGATTGGTCGTTTTAAACTTAGATTGTGTGTCCTTTGCTATTGAGTTGTATGCGTTCTTATATATTTTGGCTAGCAACCCCTTATCTGATAAATGATTGCAAGTATTTTCTCCCAGTCTGTAGGTTCCCTTTTCATTTTGTTGACTTGCATTTTTTTTTTTTTACTGCACAGAAGGTTTTTAGTTTGATGTAGTTCAACTTACTTATTTTTTCTTCTGTTGTCTGTGATTTTGATGTCATATCTGAAAATTCATTGCCAGGAACAACATCAGTGAGCTTTTCCCTATGTTTTCTTCAAGAAGTTTTATGGTTTCTGGTCTTATATTTACATCTTTAATCCATTTTGAGTTCATGTTTGTGTATGGTATAAGGTAGGGATCCAATTTCTTTCTTCTATGTTTGATTATCCAGTTTTCCAATACAAATTACTGAACAGGCTATCTTCCTCATTGAGTATTCTCGGTTTCTCTGTCAAATAATAGTTGACCATTTATGTAAGTGTTTATAAATGGTTAACACTAGAGTTATGGATCATAAATGGTTACAGATATAACAACTAAAAAATGTTGAGGGATACTGAAGAAATGCACACACTATGAAAAAAAATTTCTCCAAGAAATAGAGCTAAGTACTCTGTGAGCATGGTCTAGGTGAGGGACTCAAGGAGCATGCTGCATTTGGGGATCCATAAATCTATAGGGGCAGTTCTACCAACATCTATATTTGGAAACACCAGAACTAGAAGGATAGCTCCTCCATCCAAGTTGAATATAGATAAAATAGCCAACTTGAAAATGCATGCAGAATTAAGGCAATGGACCACTGCTCTCAATGTTTAAAAAAAAAAGTGTACCTGTTAAAATAATTTTATGAAAGGTATATAAAATAATTTAGGAAGCATATGTTGCCCCAGAAAATACTTTTTAAAAATATCTCTGTGCAACAGGAGGAGAAATCACTTAAATATGCAGAGAGCTACTTGTAATGACAAAAACATGCAAAATTCATTTCTCTGTGATATCAGTATGAACATAGGGATCTAACTTTTCTGCTCCAGACACTCCAAGTGCCCTAGGGATATGCAGAGCACAGTGTAACTCAAATGTCCTGCAGAACACTGCTGCACCACTGCTGCTCACACAGTTAATGACTATTCAAGAGCTGTCGGCAGTTTAAGAGGTTTTTTGTTTAGACAGTGAGAGGCAAGGTGGCTGAAGCTATATGCTTGGATGAAAGCATTACTACTTTGAAAATTCATCTGTACAGCCTTTTTTCCTCAGCACATGCTTATTCCTAGCGAGCTGGGCCAGAATGGGCCCTAGCTACCATTTTACAAGGACATAGAAAAAAATCTTTGTATGTATACATATATATTAGTATATGTATGATGGTGTACGGCTGTGGTGTAGGCAGGGGCAATTATAGATAGGTAGCTAGACAGCTAGACAGATAATGTACATGTGGTAAACAGTGAATAGAGCACTAATGGACAGATAGATGATAGATATATGATAAAAAGATAATAAACAGACATAACCATTATTGTGAGTTTACTGGTGATTTGTATGGTTTTCATATATTTTTGATTTCTTAATTTTTTTCTAAGATGAAACATTATTCACTTTATAAAATAAATAAATTAAACTTTAAAGACTATGTTTCAAAGCTGGAGAATTGTAGTGGTGAACAGGTCAAGAATGAGGCTATTTCTGCGAATGGCATAAGAAGAGAGAAGGTAAACGCAACTGAATGTCAAGGAACGACGAGATATGCTCAGATTCCCTACCAGCTGACATGAGCATTGTCATCTCTAAGGATGCCGGCAGAAACTAGGGCTCGAACGTGGAAAACCAGTGAAATGCGTGCCCAATTCTAGGTGAATATGGAGAAGTAACTTGGAAGCTAAGCAAATGTAGAGGGCTACCTGACTTCATAGGAAAAGAGGTGTTTGGAGAAGAGTGTAAGGTACGAGACTAAAGGGTGCAGATGGCCATGGGAAACTTAAACCCTGCTTCCTGCATTCTTAGGAGGTGACGGAATGAGGATGGATTACTAAGCCACGAATGCGCTTTCCTTGGTAGTGCTGAATGAGAGGGGATGTTAAAAACGATGCATAGTTTATAAACAGTGGGACAGTCATTCTGGAAGCCACAACGGCAAGTCAGCAAGAGAGAGCAGTGATGGCATGGTGACAAACTGGCAGAGGAAGTGCAGAGAAATTCTTGAGGTAAGAGTATAGAAAAAAATATTAACCAAAGGAGTTTCCACTGGGAAAGATGACCAAGGATGACAGTACCTGAAAGGAAAAGGTATAGTTCTATGAGACAATGCTTGCAGGGATAAGGAAAATGCAAAAATGGAAGGTGGGAACTTTCATGGATAAATATTGCTTTGAACTACCTTCCCATATCACAGACACTTGCAGAAGCAATCTCAAATGTGTCCAGCATGCATTTCCTAATGAATCACTGCTAGAGCTGCCTGACACACCATAGCTGTTGGTACACACCTTAGAATGTGATTACTGTAGAAAGGTGTTTATCAGGAACAGTGATTACCTTGTGAATGAAGCCAGAGCAGTGGGATAAATAGAATGAAACATGAGCCACAGAACCCAAGGAGCTCCATGAAGTTTCTACATTGTTATTGCTTGTTCCTAGGAAATAAGCTGGGTGGCAGGGAGTAGGGAAATTTATAGCAGAAAAGCTGATTAGGAGACGCACCGCCCTGCAGATGAAATCTGTCTCTGCATGTAAACAAGACGTAATGAAATTAGTGACACAGAGACCGACAGAAATGCACCATCAATTTACATGTCAAAGCTTTGAAAAGGGCTCCAGAAGAGTCTTATTCATGTTCTTGACTTACTTGATTAAGTCCTCTTTATTTGAGTAAACAAACTTTCATTAAGTTAAGAACAAGTAGGGGTAAATTTTCACCAGACGTTAAAATCAGTCATGAAGTTACAATATTTAAAAGTCTTGCTCAGGCATAGGAATAGACACATAGATAAGTGGGACAGAATAGAAAGTCCCAGAATGGACCAGAATATATCTAAAAATTTAGTGTATAATAAGGTTATAGTTTCACATCAGCTTAGAGTACTCAATAAATGGTATTAATTAGGTTTACTAATTAGTAATTAGTAAGCTTACTAATTAACTATATGGAAAAGGAAAACATTAAGTTAGAATTTCTGTCCAATATACTAATTCCAGATTGCTTAAAGATTACTAAAGAATGAATATAAATAAGCACATATTTTTCACCCATCAACTTGGTAAAGATTTTTTAAATGATAATGCTTAATTTCACCAAGTTCACCACTTCTGAAGGAAGGGGAAATTAGTTCAATATTTTGCAAATGTTGTATCCATTATTAATCTTTTTATTGGATTATATTCCAAAATGTAAAAATTTTCTTTTTAAGCTGAGGGCATGATGTCTTGGGTTTTGCCGTATATGGCCATATCTTTCCTGAAAGTGTTTTTTCCTTATTATAATGTTAACTCATGTTGAATATAGAAAAACAGTACTTACAAGGAAGAAAGAAAAATATGCTTTGTAAGGGCCTAACTTCCCCAAACCAGAGATAAGATATCACTTCAAGGTATATTCTTTTAGAAAATTTCTCTACATGTCTACATATGTATTACTTTTTCAGAAATGATATCATGGTATTAAGTTTTATAACATTCCTTTTCATTTAAAAATTTAGTGTGAAATCTTTTAACAGACACAGTTCTGAAGTGTTGGTATTGCTGCATATATTCTGTCATTTGGATATGCGGTAGTTTAATGCCCTTTAAAAAAATCCCAGGAAATTGAGATTTCTTCCACAATTTCATTATCACATGTTACAGAGATTACCCATGTACAAGCATGTGAACACTCACCATTTGGAGACCCACAGTTTTATTAGAACATCTTTAGATATTTCAGCCAGTTTATTTTGATACTGGGAAAGTGGACTGCAGTCTGGATTAGCTGAGCTGTTTATTGGGAGAGAGTGTGTATGTGTGTGTGTGATCAGATGGCAATAAAAAACCAAACACAAAACACATGTTCTCTCTCTCCCCCTCTCTCTCTTTCTCTCTCTCATATGCACACCCCATACCACACTAGACACTAAAGAAACTACCTTAAAGGAGTTCACATAAGCTCCTAATGTGAGTAGTTTTGAACAAACAGAGCAAAGCTAGGAAGCAACTAATGTACATGATGACACTCCGGGACCAAGTGGCAGATGCTGAATGTGAATTTTCATGGGTCATATGGCAGTCCTTTGTCAAAGATCACACAGCAAGTAACAGAATAAGCTGGAGAATTCAGTTCTCCCATGCCCAGCACTCGAGTGCAGAGCATTTTCCTTCTATGAGAACTTATAATCAAGAACAAGCAACCTGAATATCATAAAATGAAAGATTAAAAAGCACACCACAGAGGGGAGCAGATGGCAGGGGAGGGCAACATTGTCATTGGTTATGTTTTATTTAGTCTTTCTGTCCAGGCTCGATAGACTTCTTGAAAGAATAAACTACTCTTAAGAGAGGAAGAAACAGGCTGAAGACAGAAAGGGAGCCATTCTAATGATTGCTAGTGACTGGAATATGAGTTTGGGGGCTGAGAGAGAGGAGCCAGTGAGAAAGTAAAGAGAGGACATTTAAAAGTTAGAACTGATGAAACATGGACAGGACAGCAAGGCCTGGGATGCTATCTGAGGCAAAGTTAACCACTCATGTGTGTGGTGAAAAGATAATTGGAAATTGGTAGACAAGAGCAAGAGGACAGAAGAGGGAAGAGAAAGAGGGAGCTGTGAAAATCAAACCTGTTCTCTGCAACGATCCCCACAAGATGATGCTGAATGTACCAGGGATCTGAGCTGTAGAATAGCTAATTAGCTTGGAATAATCTTCTAGCCTATCTTCTTCTCCTCACAAGAAAGCTGAGGTCAGTGAGGCCAAGCTGCTTGTAAGATAACTTAGTAAGACATAAAAATAGAAAATTGATAGTAGAAGGATGGGAGAAATAGAGGAGGATTACATGCATACTTATAACCAAATGATAACACAGTTTAACAGCAGACCAATAGTCTTTGAGGCAAAACATGTTTCTAGAAATAAGCAAGTTCACCACATATTGATAAAGGTTTCAATCTACCAGGACTATATAAAAATAAAAAATTGTATGTACCCAATAACCCATCTTCAAGATATAGAGCCAAAACAAAGAGAAATTGACAAATTCATAGTCATATTGGAATATTTAGCACACTTTACTTAGTAATTGATCAAGCAAAAAAAACACCTTGTGCAAGCACTATTTGAGCTAAAAAAAGAAGATATATTTAAATGACATATATAGGATTCTCATATGCAGAACAAATGGTTTCAAGTTATATTTTCAAGCACATTTTTGAACATTAACAAAACTTGACTATGTATTATATAATAAAGTAACAATTTAAAATTTTCAAAACTGTAGTTTTGTATAGATCATATTTTCAGACCACAGCACAATTAATTTAGAAATTCATAAGAAAATAAAGAATTAAATACCTCTTATGGCTGGGAATTTAAGAACAGATTTCTAAATATCTGAAGATCAAACACAAATGTTAAGGGAAATTAGAGAATTAGAATTGAAGGGTAATAGAAATATTACCTATCTCCCATGGAGAAAACTCCATGTTCTCTAGAAGGTTAAATTGATAAACACAGAAAGTGAACTATATTCCACCTGGAATCATTAAAGTTGACCTAAAAGAGAAGATGGCAAAGAGCCAATGATTGTTGAGGACATCCTCTCCTTGCCAAAGCAGGAAGTGATTGGATACCCTCAAACCTCCAGCTCAACGAAACAGAAGAAAATAGATGGATGATTGCTTTATCAGTCATATATATCTCAGTTAGAAGTAAGGAGTTTGGAGAATTTTTTATGTTCTTAAAGATAGGCTTTGAAGAGGGAGAAAAACATGATAAGAACACTTCGTACCCTAAATGGAAGGTGATGATGGAAACAGAATACTGGTAATAAAGGCAAAATACTACAGAAAGGAGAGGCTGAAAATACCAGAGATAAACAAGCAGCTTCACAGTTTGGATTTATTTCCTTTGAAAATCTAGATCAGTGATTTTTAACTCTTTGGTTCATAAAACCCACAGAAAATTTAAGGAAATCTGTGGATCTTATCCCAGAAAAATGCAAAAAAAAAACCGAAAAACAAAAAACAAAAAGTTCTGGGTAGATTTTCATGGGGAGGATACTGACTTCTGAAGTCCATTTCTGGTTTCAAAATCAGTGTTCTAGAACATATACTGATTCCTGATATCAAAGGTAAGCTATAATAATTGACAAGGACATTGTTCCAACCCTGCTGTAATTTCCACCATCACCTCCTCAAACTAACCAACCGGGACAGAGGGAGGCTTTGCGTCTCACAAGCCTCCTACATCTTTTTCTTTGTCAAGAAGACCCAGTTTCTGATGAAGACTAGGGAGCTGGTCCCGGAACATTTCACCCATTTCCTAGAACATTGTTTTCCTAAATTGCATTTATTTGGCAATTTTCAAAGCCTGAGAAGTTCATTAGGCTTGATGACGAAGCCTGGAAAGCCTTTGACTTGAATATCTGGTTTCTCTCCTCAGACCAACAGGCTGTACACGGGCAATTCACTTACCTCTCTCTGTCTTCGTTTTCTCACTTGTAAAATAATACAGCTGGATAAGATGATCTTAAATTTTCCCTTCTGCACTGCGGATGCCTGTAAAAGAAGGGGAATCAAGACCTGGGTTTGGAGGTTCTGGCAGGATTAATAAACAAAGGAGAAAGGCAATTCTACATTTTTTCGTGAACCTGTATTAAGTGTCCAAAGTGTGTTAGGAGATGGCTTTAAAATTGTCTATAATGAAACAGACATTTTGAAGTTAACATTATTTACAGTATTATTTTAGAGCCAGAACGCCTTCCATTTATAATTCACTGTAGAACATCTATTGAAAATAGACAAGTCACCAAGGTGTTTTCTTCATCTTGTTATCTTTGTAGGACTGCATTCTCATCTAAAACACATCAATCCACAGACATGTCTGCTTTATAGGAATATTCCTCATGTGTCACAGTGGAGAATTCTGGGCTCTTTTCTTTTACTTTTCTGAATTAAACTCTTTGTTTCCACAAGACAATAGAAATACAGTTATGCCTGTTAAGGTCATGGGAAATAAACATTAAGGCTTAATTTATATTAACAAACTTAAATTTCACATATATAAGTGCACATATATTTTAATAATACATTAATGTATTCACATATATTTGTATAAACATATCAATTAGATGTTAATATATTTATATATACTTATATATAAATATAAAATTATATATTAAAATATTCACAGCCATATCTTCCCTAAAATATGCCACCTTCTGAATAGATACAAAAATGAGGCAAAATGCCCTTCCTAGCATTAAGGGGCTTATAGTCTCTCGAAGAACTCAAACATTTCCTGAACTGATCCATATGGTCTAATATTACTTTAAATGATACTGCAATATAATAATAATACCTTCCATTTAGTTAGTTATTTATAATTTTACAAAATATTGTTACTAACATGTCTCATAATTTGACTAAAGCTCATGGGATAAATGCACCATAGTGCATTATGAACTTTGCATCCATAGACAAAAAGAGACATCAAAAGGCAAAGGAAGGAGTTTTGTTTTTTCCTTTCTTTTCCTCTTTTTTTTCTTATTTCTTTTGCAGTAAATGTTCCATACATCATGGGTGAGTCTAAGAAATCAAACGTGAAACTATAAATTTAAAAACTCTTCAAGATTTAAATTTTGTCTTCATGTTCTAAGGTTTCTTATTTTACGCACAGCAGGTGTAAGCCATAGCCCACAGCGGCACATTCATTTTCAGCAAATGACTATATTGAAAAATAATTCTTATTGCCACAGTGGAGACTATCCATGTATCCACTCAGCATTCTATTCAGGCATGCATAACTTGTTGGCAATAGTAACAAAAACAACAACAGGGTTTTCTTGACATGCACACAGTTTTCAGCATGGCACTAGAGCCAACACAAGGAGAATTAATGAAAAGTCACTATGAAACCAACCCTAAAAGTCAGATAGGAACAGTGGCTTGATCCTGAGACAATTCAGTTCCAAAATAAAATGTAAAGTGCTGGCATTTTATGAAAATTTTCTTTAACTATGTTATTTTGACATAATTATAATTTAACAGTTATTCAAAAACAACTATGAACCTTTATGAGGAAATTTATAAAGTTGGAAGTCAATTCCCCCAAGGTTGATGTTTCCATAATTCTTGACTCAGGCTGCTTTAAAATGTCTAAACTCTGCTCCCTGGGTCTTCAAGCACTACGTCCAATCACATTTCAAACAGCCAATGATTTCACAGAGCTCTGTTCGTGCTGAATCAATGTTTCTCTGTGTTAACTAATTGTGGTTCTTACAAGTAATAGTCATGGAATAAAACTGCTCAAGTTTCCTAAGTGAGCTAGTCTCATGATATTTCTGGAAGAACTCCTAGAATGAACAGTTAAACTAAATATGTAGGGCTTGCCAATCACAAAGAAAAAAGCAAAATACAAGAGACACCTGGTGGTAATACAGATGAGAACTGCATGCACTTTTTTCATTAATTTCTTTATTTCTTGCTGAAGATGCCTAGGCCTAGAAAAAAAACATGTAAGTACGCAAAGATTGCTTTTTGCAAGCTCTCTCCGCTATTATCAGCAATTGTCGCACCAGCCATTCCACTTTTAAGGTGGCTTTTTCCATTATACCTCAAGAACTGAATGTCTGTGAATTTAGTGCATGTTTATTGATTACCTATCACATAGGGGCGATGTTCTAGGGACTATAGATAAGACAAAGATTAATGGGACATGATCCCTGTTATTGCTCGACATTATAACCTAGGATGTAAAATAAGACAAATTAAAAAATATACTGAAGGCAGAATGCAATAATTGTAAAAGACACTTATGCCACATAAGATAGTTGATTTGGTTAGCTCCTGGACAACAGTTACATCTCAGATTATTATAAATCCATTCCTTTCTACCAATAAAAACAGAATTATAAAATTGACAGTTAGGACTAACCCATTTCATACTAATAAGATTCACAAAATATTCATGTTATTCACAAAAATAAATGACAATAAGGAAAACATATATATGTGTGTATATTTAGGAGGACTTTTTTCACACATAGGCTAAACTGATTAAATGCTTTTTAAATATGAATTTGATTATATTTACACTAAATATGGTTGAGTAGGTGGTTAAGTGAGACAGAAGTACCACTGTTACATAGCTGATAATGCCATTAATATAATTAAGAATTACTAGAAAGTATGTGCTTGAGGCAAACAAAATGAGTTCAGTTTTAAAGGTGAGTTTGGCAGGGGTGACCATCAAACAATCGAAAATGGAAGAATAAAACTCAAGAACAGCATTGGCATTACACAAGTCTGAGTTATACGCATACTGGAATTTGTGAGCGTGGATGATAATCTTAAGTGAGAAAATGTATAAAGAAAAGATGCTTGTGCAATGGATTTCGTGTAAAACTGTACTTGGAAGATAACAGAGAAAAAGGGTCAGTAAAAGAGTGTGGGATGTAATTTAGAATGAGGAAAGCCATTCACTGTTTTCCTATTTCCCCAGGATGAAGGGGATGCAGCTGCAGGTAAGAGAGGCCAAAGAGGTGCTAGTGCCATTAAGATAGGATGGTGAGTTAGAGGAAATGCATCTGAGGAGTCAGAAAATGATGTTTGAGAGTAAGAGGGAAGAGAAATAATGAGAGGTTAAACCATGAAAGAGAAATGAGAAAACACTGCCCACTTATGAAGTCTGGGATCCAGGAAAGATCATGGTAACATAAGGTAGAAGCAGAGTGAGGAGCATTCACATTAGTATGGTGAGATCGGAACATGTCTGAAAGCAGCAGGTCAGTGGATGGGGAGGGAGTGAGGGAAGAGATTGGGTGAGAGGGTGCAATGACTTAGCAGGTTCATAAGAGCAAGAGAAGAGGGGGTTCCATCATGTTAGCTCTTCAGAAAGACGTTTGACAGGCACAAAAGGAGATAGAGAAGATGAAAATCCAGGGAAGTACCAGATGAAGTGTAGAAGAGTTAAAGGACTTCTCATCAGATGGGCCCAATCATTCTTGTTAGCAGAGAGAAGGTCATCTACTCACAGGAATGCAGGAGAACTGGAGATTTGAGGAAAGTAGAAAAGGTATGAAGCAGCTATTTTTTAGATAACATGACAGGGAGACCACAAAAGTTAAGTAAAAGAGCTATGGGATAGCAATGAAGTACAGACTGGCATTGAACACTTCAATAGGATCAGCAAATACTTTCCACAGGAGTGTTTGGCAGTAAAAACAAAGAAAGTAAGCAATTTGAATTTTCTTAGGTTGAGCTCTGCTGAAGTTTAGTAGCAAAAGTTTATAGTATAGTTTAAACTTTTAAAGTATAATCTCATTTTGTTCTAATAAAAACTGTAGGACAAGCAATATCATTCCCATTTTACACAGTGGTTGACAACAGTCATATGAACATTACTCAGACAAGCCATAATTTAAAATTCTGGGAGCTTGATAAGCACCCTGACAATGGCTGAGAAGAGATCCAGACAGCGCAGGAGAGAAGGAGGAAGGGGTTGCAAGCTCAGGTAACAATAATGGATCTGGGATGTAGGATACTGAGCAGTCCACTCATGTTAATCACTGGGGAAGAGAAGACTATGTGGAAAGAATTGGATGTAGGTCCCCACCAAGGCTTCCAGTATATTGGTGGAAATAGTGTTTTGCCTGGACTCTGCTACCTAGTCAAGGTTCCGTTCCTGTTCAATGTTGACTTTCAGCTAATCCCTGAAAGTATGTTAAACTTAAAGTATGCTCTAATAAAAGTAATAAACAGTTAGTGAAATAAATATCTGCATGTTTTGAGTAGGGAGACCCTGCCTCCTTCCTCATCATACTGACTCCTGAAGCTCTATTCCTCCTTAGCAATTTGTTCTTCCATTGTGAAGCTTAAGGACCTCTTCCCTAGGGGTTTTCAACCACACTGAACCCAAGTACTTGGAATTTTAGCAGGTTTCAGAGGGTGAAGGAAAATTGATGAGGGCTGCACCCCACACCACATTCCTACTTTCACTCTTTATTGTCATCACTTTCACTTCCAAGAGGAGTGATTAAAAGGACAGCCACTTGCAAAGAATTTACCAATTCATGTCTATATTTACTACAGTTAAGAGCTTGAGTTAATGTTTAAGCTTAGAAGCACAAATGGTGCAATTCTATCTTTATTAAAGACCAGTGATTGTTCCTGTGACAGTTATTACTACTTGGAGATTCATGAACGAAGCCTTTGAAGAGCACGTTAAAGACCATACCTCCCTGTTGTTCCAAAGATCTGACTGAGTGTGGTGTCTTATTGTGCCTGTGTGTGTTTAACTTCTAACTACATATTAATAGTAGTAATAGTAGTAGTAAATTATACTGAAGACTCTTTGAGGATTTAAGTTACACCTAGTGCTTATTATAGTGTGGGTAACTTGTGCATATTTGTTGATTTGCACTGACTATGAAGCATTGGACCTATTTTCTTAGTTTCTGGGGACTTAAGAGGGCTAATATGTGTCATTCCAACATCTGATTTTTATTGCAAAAGAAGCAGTCCTTTGACAGGCTTAATGGTGAATGGATGCTCTCCTCAATATCCAGTTATAATCAACATAACTGATAACATTTGAAGTTGTATGTACCTTGAACTCTGGCTTGTCTACCTGGATCCAAGCAAAAGGGTAATAAGCAGATGATACAGAAAATTACTGGTCATACAGAGAACTAAGAAAAGAGTTCATTTATTGATATATGGTGTCATAGTTATTACTCTGTCAGCTGTCACAAGCTTAGGATCAAAAACAAAATTAAACTTCTAGCAATAGGCAAATACGTATTTAGAAAAATAAGACAAAATAAAACCTCCCTGTTATTAGAGCTTATACCTGTGTCTGTGCCTAGCCTCTCACCCCCTTTAGCTTTTCAGGACACCAATTAATGATATAAAAGAGAAAAATGAAGGAAAAATCAAAATAGGAAAAGCATAGTCTTAAAATGTAAAAACGTGATGAGTTATAATCACACATTAAGAGAAAATCTCAAGTGTGTCCTATATACAGTAGGTACATGTTAAACAATCAAAAGATTTGGGATCCCTTTAAATTGAACTGTGAGAACTACAGTGTGCTTAAAGCCTACAAAGGCATTAGGAGCAGCAGTAGAATTGGGCAGAAAGGAGAGTCTGTGCTGTAGTTGTGGGGGGCGTTGAAGAGGTGGGAGAAGAGGGGGCAAACATTCGCTAAGAGGTCAAGCTACCAATATTTTCATCTAGAAATTACTACTGACCTGCTGAGTGATTTTCTCAAGTCAGTCCCAGTCTCTGGTGTCCGTTGCTTCTTGGTAAAATGGGGATAGTAATATATTATGCATCTGCGCCTCAGAGAGTAGAGGAAAAGGCAGATTTTATAGCACTGTGGAAAGTTAAACTCTACCAATTAAAGCAAATGTTAAGATATTAGCAAAACAAGAACGAAATACCTCATGTGAGGTATGCTGATCGCCATCTCGCTGCCGTTAAGACCAATGTAATAATCAATACTGGTGTTTTGGTTCTAAACACAAATTATTGGTTTGGGACAGGAAATGAAACCATTCTTCAGGCACTTTGGTGAACATTTTCTAAACCCCAATTTGTCATATGTTGTCAATATGCTGATTCACCAGAATTTCTTTGTTCATTCTAACGTTTTAAAATTTAATTTACCATAGGCCATAGTCATGATAACTCAAGAGTGTGCACCACTCAATGTCTGCTCTTTATTGAAGAGTATATTGAACAAACTCATGACTAAGTGAATAAATAAATGAATACATGACTCAAAGGTAGCTGATCAAATAACTTTGATTCACTGATTCTCTTGGTTGCTGACAAAAGACATATGCTTGATGTTTCCAATAACTGTAAAAACTTTTTGACATCTCATCTGGGTAGTAATATGTAAGTAAAGGGAAAAAACTATTTCTCCATTACTCAACACTTCCAGCATCACATGTGTGCAGTTTTTCCCGACACTGACACCAGCTGGGTGTTCTGCACTTCAATTAGAGTCTGACACTATCTATCTTGAGTTAGCTGATGGGGCTGATGGGTGGCCAAAATGTGTGAAGGGGGTAAGAGATACAAATTTCCAGTTATAAAGTAAATGTCATGGTTATGTAATGCACAACATGACTGTAGTTAATTATACTGTCTTTCACACTTGAAAGTTGCTTAAAGAGTAAATCTTTAAAGTTCTCATCACAAGGAAAAAATATTTTGTAACTTTGTGTGGTGACACGTCTTAACTGACTTACTTGGTGATCATTTTGAAATGTATACAAATATTAAGTCATTAATGTACACTTGAAACTAATATTATGTTATGTGTCATTTATACTCCAATTATACATCAATGTGTCAATTATACTTCAACTACTGGAACCCCTGGAGTTTCAGTGTAACCTTATGTAGTCTTAATTTTGTATGCCAAATGCCGAAGATATGATACTGAGATGCTGTAAATTAATCTTTTTGACTCATATAATTAGTATGACTGTCCTCTCAGAATCCACTTAATGATACACACTTCAAGCCTACTATTTACCAGGTTAGCTTTTAGTTTTACATTTTCAAATGATAAGCCTCCAAAGTTACATATTTAAATTTGTGTTCCAGGGTCCCCAATTAGGAATAAGAAATATATCTAACTCAGAAAGGACTGTGGGAAGACTACTTTTAAATCATACATTACTGTAATAATTGATTTTTTTTAATAACAGGAAAGTGTTCACAAGAATGGGAATTTTTTTTAAAGTAGGAAGGATAGTAAACAGAAAAACAAATAAAGATGTTAAATGTTTAAAGGCTTCATGAAGGGAAGATTAGGGGACGTATGTATGGGCTGGAGATAAGATATTTTTTGGCTGAGGTCCCATTGTGAGTAATTGTGGCAATTACCTGAAGATTACACCACAAATATCTTGCAGCTTGAAAATCTCCAGCAGTGAGATGTAGTGAGTGACCTAAATAACTCAGGAGGGGCAGTTTAGTACCAAAACACACATGCCTATTGTTGGATGCTTCCTAGGCTTAGAAACTACTCCTTCTTTATGGCACAGATTTTATGGTGAAAAAAATATATATGAGAGTGCCAAGTTTAAAAGAATAATCTCTTTTCTTTTTGTACCACTAGTAGAAGCCAAGGGAAATACAGAGAGGTCCAATCCAATCTGATGGGATCTATACATTAGGTCAGTGCTCTATCTGAAGCCAGCTATGTGAGCAATGAGGACTGGCCCCAGACTGGAGCAGAGGAGGGCACATGGATACAAATTAGACTGGGCCCAAGCAGAACTTCGGGGCCAAGAAAATGTCTCATATCTCAGAGACTCTGTAAGCCTCTCCCCAGCTATAGCAGGTCCCATAAGCATAGTCATACCTGCAAGCCAGCTATTCACCAGAAATCCCCAGGGCCCCGGTTTCTTAAACCAGACCAATCATCAAAATCACCTGGAACATTTTTGCAAAAACATCGATGTTTGGATCCCAATTGGCTAATTTTCATTGAGTAGGTTTTCGGTGGGGTATGGCTTCTGTATTTCACAAACTTCTGCAATTGATGTGATGACCAGCCAGGTGTGAGAAAATAATGCCTTAAGCTTTTCCACCCCAGATGTGTTCTTTGGACTTAAAATATGTTTGGTCTCCTCTCTCTTAACGCCTGGAATACCCCCACCAGCTCACATTTTCCTGGCAAACTGCATCCTCAGCTCTGCTTTTCAGATCTTGGACCAATCCAGAAGTGTAATTATTGCTTTCTCTCTTATACCAGCCACACAAGGCCAGGCAGGACTCTGCTATTTTATTTTTTCCTTTGGTTCAAGGAGAAACATGAGCAGCCACTAGGTGAATTACCTAGAAAGTCAGGCCATGAAACAAAACAAAAGACAAGAACTACATGAAGAGGAGATGAAATGCCACGTAGACAAGTAAGGACAAAAAAATCACCTCCAACAGAAAGGGGAGAGTCGTAGCATCCAGTAGGCAGGCAGGCATCAGTTGGAGTAGTTCAGAGAATGAAGAACACACACACATGCACGCACGCCCACGCACACACACACACACACACACACACACTATACATATTAATATATATTTCTATATATTAAATAAGTAAATAAATAACAGAGCCAAGCAGTTTTCAGAGAATGAGGTTATGCTCCAAAGAAGCCTTTGATAACTAAATCAGCTTTTCAAATCCCAATCAAAAGAATTTAATTCAGAAGAACTAAATCTTTCCCATTTGCCCAGGCAGCTCCTCCGCACTGGCCTGTTCTCCCAGCTCGGCTCTGACCACCTCTCTCACCGCTGAACTCTGTATTCAGGGGCTGGTTGTCAGCGGTGGTTAAACAAGCAGGCCTGTTTCTTTATTTTCCAGACACAGATTTGTGAATACATCAGATTTTACTGAAGGGCTAGGGAAAATAAAACTAATTACAACAGAGTAGGTTGATAAACACTTAAAACTGTACTTGTATGTCAGTCTAATGGCAGAACATCCAAGAAATAGAATCCTTCCCTGAGTGGGTTCTGTATGTGCCCACACTGGTGCCTAAACTTGCTCAATGCTAAGGATGAAAGAGGACACAATGAACAGTTATCTGGCCACAGAGGTCCAGAACCTCTGAGCACCCAGGCTGTGCCCCCAGCCGTTGTCTGTGAGAGTGCCAGCTTCTTCTAAATTCTGCTATGTGTCTCTCCAGATTCATTTTGGGAATCACCGTCTCACCCACAATACATGTTTATCCCTCAAATAGTACATTTTTCCCAGTTCTGAATTATACTTGGAAAATCTTGAGCAGCAAAAGCATGAGGAAAACGTTGGTCTTGATGTCCAAGTGTTTTCTATAAAAGGGCTTAAGGAAGGCAGTGACGTTCCAGATCCAACCTTTCAAAATCTCACCCCAGCAATTTACACATACGCCTCCTTATTCTTCTGATCATTCAGCAGATAACTGTTGACTCAAACACATAGAGCTCCTGAAGGACAAACATCAAATCTTACAAATAGTGGAATATAAACTAAGAAAGGACAAAAATATTTGTTTTCTGTCCCATAACCTACAATGATGCTCTTGAGCAGAGATGGTAATGCTCTGTGGTCAGGGCAGCCATGGCCTTGGAGGATCTAGAGCAGCAGCATCTCTGCCCTCTACCCACTAGATGCCCATGCCATTGACACTTTCCTTTTGTGACCACCGAAAATGACTTCAGACATTGCCAAATGTCCATTCCCAGGCAAAATTGTCCCCAGTTGTGAACTATTGCTCTGGGTTGAGGACCTTACCTTACCATGAAAGCAATTTTAGTGACTTTCCTTCATATCCTAGTTTTCAGAATTTCCTCCTCAGTCTTTTGAAGATAATAAACAATAAACCGAATACAGAATAAAAAGTCTCTTAATGGACATTCCTTTAGCAACACAAAGGGATGCTGAAATGATTGAAATTACCCTAGTTAGGACTTAAGTGATTCTTAGCCAAAAGCCATGCTCCTGCCTGGTCTGTCTGGGGAAGAGATGGTTGATGATAGTTTTTCCTCTGGAGGATATAACCCTAGAATATGATCATATGACGTGATAAAGTTATTGGGAACACCTGGCTGAGGTAGTTGGAGGGCTTTCTAGAAGATGCATTTGACGACCACACTCCATTAGAGCTCAGATAGGTGAGGGGCTAGTAGAACCATACCTACCTGATGTTCCTATTTCAGGTAGTTCATGAGAGGAAAGGTAATTCATACTCTACTAGGTATTTTACCTCTGCCATCTCAGTCCCTTGGAAATTAGTTTAAGACCCCTTATTTTATTGCTGAAGAAACTTTGACTCAGAAAATGATGATGTGGCTAAGTCACATGGTTGGTAAATGTCACAGCCAGGAGGCAATATCAGATGTGATTCCTGATAAAAGTTCTTGATACAAATTGAGAATACAATAGTGGAGGAAGTCAAAACACAGGCACAGTGAAGGAGCATAATTTGCTGATTATCACGCAGTATTTATTTTCCTCTTCTTCTGCCAAAAGACTTGGGAGATCCACCCTACCACCATCCTCCAGCATGGGACTTGGAGATCAGCTCCTTCCCAGCTCCAGGAACGGCGTGTGGGTTGGCTTAAGGCCAATCAGCAAATCCTATCTCTCCCTCTGTATGGTTTGTTTGAGAAACAGTCATAATATTCCATTCAGGCCAAAGAGAAAAGATAAATCTCAGAATTTGCTTGAGATCTACCAGAAGAGAATCTATCTCTCTTCTTCCTTAGATAGCATAGTGCAGAGTTTGGAGTCCAGAACAACTACAATCATTTTGCTGCTATGAAATTAAGAGTTTAGAGCTGTCTTGGGGCAAGGGCAGTGGGGCAGGAGCAAGGCTGCATGGAGTCTGGGGAGAATGTCCACATGGAGGAATGCAGGGTAAAGAAAGAGAAAACAGATTCTTAATAACATGATTTAAGTTTGCAGATTAAGTCTTTCCTGAAGTCAAACCCACATTTGTACTTTCAGTCAGAAACCAATATAATCCCTTTGATGTGAAGACAGGGTGAGCTGGATTTTCTGTCCCTTCTGATCAAAGGGCCCTAACTGTTAGGAGGGACATGGATGAATGTCAGATGAAGAGAAATTCTTTATATCCCTAAGCCCCAACTGGTTATTTACAAGGGATAGACCCTACCAGGACAATTGGAGCCGTTTTAATCAGATCTCTAAAGTAGGAGAGCTGTTTTCAAGTTCCTAGCCTTCAGAATAAATACTGCTCAAAGCCTTAGGGCCTAACTGATCCTTGCATCTTATTATAATGTATTTTCAGGAGAATATCCATTATATGTCTATTGAGGTAAAATGAACAAGATGGAGAAGAAAGAACAGTAAAACTACTTGGAGACAAACTATTTGGATATAAATCCTTACACTGCTTTAGTTCTTAAGTGGTTAATCTCCGTGTCACCTTAATTATCTGTAAAATTGACAGAGTAATGTCTATTTCATCCATTTATAAAGATTGCAGTAAGTAATGAATATATGAAAATCCTTGGAGAACTGGAAATAAAATGCAAATAGGCAGGTAGTTTTGAAATGGCAATAAGAAACAACTTGGTTCAAATTACTCAAAAGCAACTCTCAATGTTGGATTTCTCTGGACAGTGACTGGATGAAAACTTTCATCTGGACAACAGTGTATGCTTAAAATCATCCTAAAGGTAATGTCATTTTTCTGGAGAAATTACTTTTGAGTGCATTACTCTCTCAGCTGTGTGAGAAACAGTGCTATTCCCGAGGGTCACATGGAGCAGTGGAATATTCTCAACAGGCGAGTTGAACTCTTTGCACTCTCTTTATAACTGTTCTGTAAAACTTAATCCACAATTTAGAAGTTTAAATTAAATTTTAAAAAATCCCAGCCAGTCTACTCTGAATTCTGATGGGTTAAAACAAATAGTCCTATGAACAATTACATAACAAAATTTGGAGGATGATGATAATATATACATTTTAAACATGCTAAAGGTTAAAAAAAAGAAGGGCTTCATTCATTTTTTTTTTTTGAGTAGGGCTCACAATATCTCTATAGAAATAGATGGAAGACAGGCTGATTTGAACTGAAGTTGCAGGTAGCACCAAGTGCAATTGGAAGCATTTCGAAGTACGTTGTTCATTCAGTAATATTTTCACTAAAAAGATTTGAAATTCCCAAACATCATGTTGAGAATACAGTTGGGGTAGTTCAGGAGGAAAACTATGGCTTTGCTTCATTAGCACCAGCTCTGAAGTGCATTCCTGGTGACAAGTAGGAAGAGACTCGGGTCATTAATCAGCAACTGGGAAGCCTGTGAGCTGATTGTGCTTTTGTTGAACTTCACAGTCAGATGGTCAGTGTGCTTCCCTATATATTGCTGCCACCTAGTGATGGAGTCTTTCTGTGAAACATTAGGATAAAATGTAAGCACTCCCAAAGAGTTTTTTAGTTTTATGTTTATACTAGAGAATAGTAAGACCCCATTAAGAATGTGGGGAATGAATAGTTTATTGAGTAACTCCTCCACACTTACCATGTATATTGGCTCTGTGGAAGATGCATAAGCCCTATTCTTTAGAAAGTTCACAACCTATTGATTCACAAAATTAAAAATAGTATAACATAATATGAGTGGGATGAGAATTCTCATACTTCTGCTGTTACTTTGGCACTTTTGATATCAGCAGAAATGGACATAACTACCACTTGGAGGATGCCTTGACTGTAACAAGCTTTGAGTTTTAAATAACTACGTTTATAATCTTCACATCATGCTTTAAAGAAAGATTATTATTATTATTCACTCAAATATGGCAAAACTAAGGCTCTGAACTTACAGAACTCTCTCAAGATCACACAAATATAGTGAGTGAAACAGGTAGGATGTAAACTCAGGTAGCTAACTCCAAATTTCATATATTTTGTACAAGACTGCATTGCTCAAGTGAGGTTTTTTAAAACAACACAGAGTTTACAAACTTATCTGTTATTGCCTTCAAAACATTCATGATTAAAAATTATTTCCTTTAATTATTCTAAAGATGGTTGGTTCTTCCCTTGCCTTAGATGTTACCTTGGGATACATTTTGGAATTAATTGACTCTAGAAACTAGTTTAGAAAGAAAACTTGTCTTACTACATTTAGTAATTTCTATTTGATTCTACTTTTTCTTTGAATGATGTTTTACATGCTTTATTTTTCTGACAAAGTCTGAATGAGAATGATTGGGACCCTAAAATTAATGCCAGAATATTACTGGCAATATCAACATTCTCAGTAATTTTTCCAACTGCTCCAGCCTCTTCTAAGGAGCAGAGGGTAAAATTTCTTCAAAAAGTTCCTATAAAAAAAGAAAAGAGAAAAAGTCCTAGCAGTAGACTAGATGATACTATGAAAACCAGAGAATAAAGCACTCTAGTCTTAGAAATAAAAATTATACATCTTAAATAACGTGGGTCAATGATAAAATAAAACAAAAATTACATGTTTTCTAAAAATAAAGATATGATATAACATGAAAATCTTTAGGTTAAGGTTAAAATATAGTTTAAAAAATAGAGCGCTTTACTAAAGAAAAAAATGATGAAAATAAATGAATTAAGCATACAAATCCGGAAGTACAAAAGGAAAAACAAAATTAATTGTAGGAACGCAAGACACAAAATGATAGGGAAAAGCAAATATAAACTAAAAAAACAGTAAAATTAATAAATACAAAGAATAATAGCATATAAATAGAAGTCAATACAATTACAAATAGCAAACAATAGAGAAATAATATTTATCTTGTAGTTTTTTCTACTTACTTTGGATTTTTTGTAGCTTCTTACTTTCTAGCTTCTTAAGACCGAGACCTAGATAGTTGATTTTATAATTATTATTTGTTTTCTAACATAAAATTTCAATTTAACTGCACCTAACACATTGATAGAAAGATCTGAGAGCTGTCTTATTTTATTCTTTGTGTTTGTGTAACATATCAGAAGACTCAAAATTGTTAAGATGTCAATTCTCCTGACAGACAGTGAGACTAGTTAAGTATTGGCTACTATTAATAACAAATTTCTTGCTGACAAAATATTTGCTTACATAACATGTGACAAAATTTAAATAGCTCAGACAGATACTAAAAATTGTTCCATATGACAAGTATGGATAGGAGGTTTATATTTTGTATGCTTAATCACTAGTTCCTGAAGTTCTCAAGCTGCATGTCAAGGCGTAGTGGTTGCCATAGCAAACTCACAGAGCTGTAGAAGCTTTACCTTTCCAGGCAGACATGGTCACACTAGATATCTGTCTGACATTGTGATATATACTAGAAAGAGGTGTTTGCAATTTCAACATCAGATTGTGCTGCATTCCTTTGTGTTGACATATCTTTGTGAAGATGGTTTTTAGCAGATACTGATTAAAAAGCAAGTGTGAAAACCACTGTAGAACAGGAAATGAGTAAGATAGTGTCCAAACTCATTCCAGGCCTTAAGAAATTATACAGGCCTAACACAGGTCCATTACTAAGTAATTACGATTGCTTTAAAAATGAAAGTACCATTTTTTCTTTTAATTTGCCTGTACCATGCTTTTCAAATCGCTATTAAATTGTGAGGACATAATATTTATTATGCTGCTCGTATCTAACTAATCAGCAGAAATTTTCAGTATTCTTTTGAATTTAGGGGAACCAGGAAAATTACTGGTTACAAAAGATGCAATGAATCAAGAATACTTGAGAACTTTTGAACAGATCATTAAAAGTATACCTATTAGTGATTAGTGCAAACCTGTATTACTTTAAAACAGAAGTCCCCAAACTTTTCCTATTAAGGATCAGATATTAAATATATTAGGCTTTGCATTCTGTATTTGATCTGTGTCACATACTGTTCTTTCTTTGCTTGCTTTTTTGCTTTTACAGCCTTTTTTAAAAAGTGAAACTAATTCTTGCTTCACAGGTCAAACAGGTCAAATTTTTAGCTATAGTTTGATACAGATTTACGGAGCCAGCAAAATAAAAACACTAATGTTGGGAGTCGCCAAGCACTTTAAATACGAATTTTGAGACATTATTTTTTATATTTTAATATCTGAGCTACTGGTTATGACTATTCTTGCAATTCTTTCTGGGTAGGTGTCAGTCATGGGGAAGTCACCATTGCCTGCACACACGTGAACATGATCATAAACATCTGTATTATTTCCACATCCATCGAATTCTGTTTACTGTTTGCTCTGTTTATGCTAAATTTAATTACTCTTTAAAACATCTTCAAAAGAGGACACTATGATTTGGCATTGAAAATGAAATTTTACATACAGAGGTGTTTTATTAGTCTCTTCAGCCAGTTTGTGTAGGAAGGACTCTTCCCAACGTAGGGCTGTGGGGATAACCGAACACATGACACATAACACTGGATAGATGAGGTCAAGAGCAGTGTATTAGTGACGCACACTCACACCTGGGGGGAGGGCACCTCCATGCAGAGCCACATGTGGGCTGCATTTAGGTACAGAGTGAACCACCAAGGACTGTGGGAAACAGACTCTGCAGTATAGAGAAAATAGGATGCTTCCTGGTTCCGGTGGGAGGATGTAATTGGCTTGTTTGAAAATCCCAAGGACTGGCAGGGAACTCAAGGATAAGCAGGAACTGTGCCTGGTCCCTCTCATAAGTTGTTTTGCTAGAGATTCATCGCTACAGGAGCAAATGAGGAGGAAAACTTGCAGTTAGGCTATTCAAGACCCTCCCTATTTTTTTGTCAAATACCAGTATACATATAATATTGGACCTTAATTTTAGGCTTTATACCATAAGGCAAATAACATAACAACATGATTATGATCATTATATTTGTCATGTAAATATATATGTAAATATAAAAGGCCTCTTTAAATAGGTATAAAATAAAAAACTCCAAGTGAAAAGACAGCAGTGTATCACAGTTTGAGAGTATTTTTTCTCACAAATATATAAAACAATAGTACGTTTTCAAGTCAACGGATTCTCAGATTCAATGATATATGGTAGTTTATGTGAGCTACATGTGGTAAGACAATTCATGGAGAATATGTTACTTTGTTTAAATTTAATCTTACACACACATTAATTGTACTTGTAGAAGTGCAATAGTGCATTCATAGCCAATATAAATCAAAGTATCATAAGTAACATAATAAAATGCTAGATAACACAATAATCTTGTTAAAAATTTTAGAAGCTACTAATAAGAGGGTGATTTTATATTTATTAAAGCATTGACATCAAAAGCAATTGTCACAGCTATGCTAAAGCACAGAGAAAGTTATTAATTTTATTAAGATAAGCTTGGAACAGTCAATATTTAAAATATTTTTTTCATAGGCATGAACTAATCAAGTACACTTTCTGTATTATACCAGTGTTTATTGGTTGGTCAAATATAAAATTATTGGCTATCGATTAACTTTCAACAATGAGAACAACTAATCCTGAATATGAAATTTGGTCAAAAAAATAATGAATCATTTGATAACTAAACAAAAGCAAATTAGGATAAATGAATTAATCATTCTCAAAATGGCAGGAAAAAACAAAAAATGAACACAAAAATAAAGATATTGGTGAATGGGGAAAAAGAATAAAGCAGTAAAACATCTGAAAGAACTTTTTAACAAGATAAAGAATAAATACATGAGGCTAAGATAAACACAGATATATGTTAAGAAATAAATATATTCTGATTGCTTTTCATTCCTAACATGTACTCTATAGAAATTATTTTATATTAAGTCTCACAATTAGAAAAATTATGCATACTTAAATAGGTGCTTGAAAATATTTAGGTACTCTTTTAGAGAATTTAAAAAGAGGCTGCTGACCTTCATATGGAGGTAAGGAAGAAATAAGAGAAAGACTTCGTATAAAAACAGAAAAAACAAAAACAAAAGGTAACAGTGAAATATATGTAAAGCATAAACACAGAAAAAATTCAAACATGCCAATTATAAAAGTAAGGGTACGCCAAATTCTCTAAAAATATAAAGGAGAACTATATTTCAGAAAGTGAACCCAAAATTCAATTTGGTTTATAAAATCTGAAAAAAAGAAAAGCATAAAATGATATGGATAACAATAATCTGCTAGCCAGACTCACAAAATGAAAAAATATTTTAAAATATCAATAATGTTATTATATATTATTGATGCAATGTCAAAAGAATATATTATAACCAGGATCACCCATCTCAGGAATAAAAGTATTATAAATTTATTAGGTTTTCAGGTCAAAGGAGAAAATTGTTTCATATTACAAACATGTTTCATAATCTTGAAGTGTTATGTTTCTGCTTTAAAAATCAGGAAGCTAGGTATAGAAGGATATTTCCTAAGTAAAATTTCTTTTTTGGGGGGGAAATAAAGCTTAAGGTAAAGACATTATATTTGGTAATAAAATATGACTGCTACCTATGACTGTAATTATTCAAATTTTCTAGAATCTAGCAATTCAAGAAAAAAAGTTAAAAAAATATGAGAAACATTGGAAAGAAAATAAAACTAGCATTATTTACAAATAATGGGATTAGTGATTTGGAAAAACCTAATACAGCTATAAAAATAAAATTGCTGCTTTTAAAAATCTATGCCAGGAGCTTGACTCAAATGTGGCAGTAGCCATTAAAGCAAGAACCCCAGCCAAAACTGTCAAATTAAACTTTTTCAAAACTCTGAAAAACAACTAAAACCTTATAACAATCCAAAAAGAAATTATTCAAGAACTGTGGCTGAATCTCAGTAAGAACCCTGATCGTTGTGTCATTTTAACTTGCCTAAATTCTATTCCAACTCCTCAGCTTCATTGCAGCCTGAAAGCCAAAGGCCTTGCAACTTTATGGCAGCTGTGAAAAACAACAGCTAGGAGCTATTGGCTGGGTAAAAATAGATTTGAACTTCTCCAAGGTCCCATTCCCAGAAAACTGTCACCATTTGAACTGTCTTGAGACTTTCTGGAAAATATAAATAAATAAACAGTTTCAAAGACATGAGGACCCCCAAAAGCATGCCAAAGTATGCATAATGGGAGTCCAAGAAGAAAGTGAGAGAAAGAATTGGGCAGAAAAATAAGTTGAGGACATAATGGTCAAAAATCTCCCAAGTTTAATGAAAATCATTAATCTGAACATCCAAGGAACTCAATAAACACCAACTGGGATAAAGTTACAGATGAACTTCCCATACCTAGAAACATCATGTTCAAGCTTTCAAAAGTCAAGGCAAAGAATGAATCTTGAAAGCAGCAAGTGACTTTTGACTCATCCTGTACTTCTATTAAGACTAACAGAATATTTCTCATCAGAAACTACTGAGGCCAGAGGCAGTGCAATGGTCTATTCGAAGTGCTGAAAGAAATAGACTGTCATCCAAGAATTCTATATCTCACAAAACTATCTACCAAAATATAATGATGAACCTGAAACATTTGCAAATAGAAAAATTTGAGGGAATCCCTTGCTAGGAGACCTTCTTATAAGAGATGCAAAAAAGAGTACTGCAAGCTCAAATTAAAGGATAGTGGATGATTTGATTAACACAAAAAATAAAGAAGAGCAATAAAATGAAATGCATTTCCTCTTTTGTATATATACAGGAATATAAATGTATTTTACATTTATAAATGTATTTTCATCTGATCAACACCCATTCATGATAAAAACTCTCAATAAAGTAGATATAGAGAGAATATACCTCAATATCATAAAAGTCATATATGATAAGCCCACAGCTAACATCTTATTCACTGTTTAAAAGCTGAAAGTTTTTCTTTAAGATCAGGAAAAAGACAAGGAAACCCACTCTCACCACTTTTAGTCACTGTAATATTGGAAGTCCTAGCCACGGTGATTAGATTAAAAACAGAGCAAAAAGCAACCAAATTGGAAAGGACAAAGTAAAATTGCCACTGTTTGCAGATGACATGATTTTATATATATATATATCTCCCTATAGACTCCACCAAAAAAACTGTTAGAAATAAAAAAAGAACCCTTTTAGTAAAGTTGCAGGATACAAAATCAGTATACAAATATCAGTTGTGTTTCTATATGCTAATAATGAACTTATCAGAAAAAGAAGTCAAGAAAATAATCCCACTTAGAACTGCATCAAAAAAAATAAAATATCCAGAAATATATTTATTGAAAAAAATGAAAGATTTGTATACTGAAACTATAAGACATTAATAATGTCTGTATGATGTTCTTATATGTGGAACCTCAAACCAAGCAAAGAACCAAATTCACAGGTACAGAGAACAGATTAGTGGTTGCCAGAGGAGGGATGTGTGTTAGAGGGACAATGAAATAGATGAAGGTGCTAAAAATGTACAAGCATCCAGTTATAAAAGAAAGAAGCTTTTGGGATGTAATGTACAATATGGTAACTACAGATGATAATAGTGCATTGTATATTTGAACATTGTTAAGAAATTAGATCTTAAAATTTCTCATCACAAGAAAAAGGATAACTTGTATAAGAGGTGTTGGGTGTTAACTAGATTTATTTGGTGATCATGTTGCATATATGCAAATATCAAATCATTATGTCGTACACTGAAACTAATATAATGTTATATGCCAATTTTATCTCAATAAAAAAACTGTTGATGGGTTTATAATAGATGAAGATACAATTTGTAACACAATAATAGTACAAAGGAGGTGGGATGGAGCAGACCTATATTCGTGTAAGAGTTTGTATAATACTGAAATTAATTACGATTAATCCAAAGTAGATTGTTATACGTTAAGATGTTGCTTGTAATTATCAGGCATATCACTAGGAAAATACCAAAAAAATATATGGTGAAAGAAACAATAAAAATGAAAGAAAAAAATTCCATTTATAAGAGTATCAAAAAGAATAAAATTCTTAGAAATAATTTTAACCAGAGGTGCAACACTTATATACTGAAAACAAAATATTTCTAAGTGAAGAAATTATTAAAAATAAAAATTTTATAAAATGTATAAATAAAAACAAAGTTCGTTCAAAGATGAGCTAACTAAATAAAAAATATCCCCTATGTTTATAGGATGTTCATCCCATATTTATATTAATTGTACTGGAAAAGACTATTTTACAATGGCAACACTCCAAGCACGATCCATCTCTTCAATGCAATCTCTGTCAAAGTCCCAGTGGAAATTTTTGTGGAAATACAAAATGTATATATGAATCAATTGAGTCATACTATATTCTTAATTTATAATCCTAAAATTCACATAGAATTACAAGGGACTTTGAATATCCAAAGTGATGATGGGAACATAAAAACAAGCCAAAGGGAGGAAATAACAGTGGTGTTAACTGTAATGGAGAATAGAAAATCAAATGGGAATATTAAGAAAACCAAAGCTGTTTCTTTCAAAATATTAACAAAATTGACAACCTTTAGATGGACTGACTATATAAAAAGAAAGAAAACAAATTACTAAAATTCGGAATAAAAGAGGGGACATGACTATTGACCTTAGAAGAATGTAAGTGAATACTGTGAACAACTGTATGCCTACAGATTGGATAATATGATCAAATAGACAAATTCCTAGAAACACACAAACTACTGAAACTGACACAAGAAGAAATGCAAGTCAAGCCACAATGCAACACCACTTCATGTCCACTAGGCTGGTTATCCTCAAAAAGATCAACCATAACAATTTTAGCCAGATGTGAAGAAATTGGAAACCTCAGTACTTATGGTGGGAATGTAAAATGTTACAGATATTTAGAAAACTCTATCAGAGTTCTTCAAAAAAGTTAAACATAGAGTTATCATGCAATCCACAAATTTCACTCCTAGGTATACATACATACCTGTGTGAAATGAAAATATGTCTCCACACAAACCACTTGAACAAAATTTTCATAACAGCACTGTTCATTATAGCCAGAAAGTGAAAGCAACCCTTTGTGCATCAACTGATGAATGGCTAAACAAATACGGCATATTTATACATTGAAATATTTGGTCATAATGTGAAATGAAGCTAAGATGCATACTATGGCATGGATGAACCTTGAAAACATTTTAAGTGAAAGAAGTCAAACACAAAAGTCCACATATTGTATGATTCCACTAATATAAAATATCCAGAATGGATAAATCTATACAGAGTATAGATTAGGATTTGCCAAGGGCTGGGGTTGGAGGAAAGAATGGTGAGTGAGTAATCATGGATATGGGGTGGTGACCTTTGGGGATGAAGAAAATATTCTGTAGTTAATGGTGATTAATGCATAATTTTGTCAATATATTAAAAACCTACTGAACTGTGCACTTTAGAATAGTGAAATTTATAGCATGTGAATTATCTTCATAAAGCTATTGTTAATTATCTATCTATAAACACACTTCAGCCTCAAGCCAAGATGGAGGAGTAACAGGGATTAAATTTATCCTCATAGCAGACACAAGTAAAAAACTGAAAAAAATTCATTAACAACAGTTTTCAAGAATTTGGACATTTGGTAGAAAGGAACATGATCCCAGAATGATAGGAAAATGGAGGTAAGCCCTCCAGTTGCCCCAGCCTGGTGAGATTTTCCATGACACAGCACAAGAGACCAGACTAGGATGTTGTTCACTTGTTTCCCTGATTTATGAACATTGAGCTGGGAATCTGTGGAGACCAAGAACTGCAAAGTTCTTAGGGCAGAGTATTTATCCTAGAGAAATGAAAGCATGTCTCCACACAGAGACACATACTGTGCATAGCAGCTTCATTTGTAATAGCCAAAAACTGGAAGCAACTCCATTGTCTATAAATAGATGAATGAATAAATATACTGTGATATATAGGTAAATGAAATACTGTTAACCTTAAACATAAAATAGTCAATTATTTTACCAGCAAAAATGGGTTTATTCCAGAATAACAGAGAATCGCAATTCAGGACATGCAAGCTACAGAAAAACCATAGGAATGTCCAGAAAAAAATAGTATAGTCTTTCATAGAGGAAGAGAGATGGGAGGGCTGTTCTAAGCTAAAAAATCCACTGGAGAAAACTGGAAGTCCTATGTATTGTGGATTCTCATAGGCTGAGTTGTGACAGTCTCTCATTGACTGGGCTGTTGCCAGGGGAGGCAGAAACCTTCCCTCCTCCTCTTAGGTAGTAAAGTAGCTTAAACCGTATGACTTGCAAGGTTTGTATCTTCCGTCCCCTTGAGGTCTGCAGTTGAGAGGGTGGTGGGCATCAGAGCTCCCCCTGCTGGTTCCCATGCCATGTCAGTGAGGTTTCCCTTTATTAAGTTTCAGGCATCTCTAAAAGGAATGAATTACTGACAAATACAAGCAGCCTGGAGCTATCTCAAGATAATTATGCTAAGACTGTGCCTTTGCTGTAAATCTTGATCTGGTTGCTTATTATAAGGGCACATTCGATTTATGAAAATTCATAAACATCATATGATATGTACATTTTAAAAATGTATATTGTATTTTAATAAAAGTTTTTTACAAATCAATGATTTTTCTATATTTTGGCAATAGCAAGTTTTAGAAAAGTACAAATAAAACCTCATTTGAAAGAGGGAAACATTACCTTGGAACAAATTTACTGAATTTATCTTCATGTGAAGATACATATACAATTATAAAACATAAATGTATATATGAATCAATTGAGTCATACTATATTCCTAGATGAAATACTGAGTATCATTAAATGTAACTTTTTGTCAAATTATCTCACTGATTTAAGTCTTCTCTAATCAAAATATGAACTCTCCTTAACACTTTCAAAATGTATTATGTGATCCTCAGACTCCTTTGGAAACAAAAATTAATTTAAGAATGTTGAGAAAAATGTGTTTCAAAAAGAAAATATATGAGCAAGAACTTCCCCTACTGTTTGGTATTTGTCATTGTTTCTGTGGCCCAGCCACAGAACCCCTTCCTATACTCAGGGACTCCCTTTCCTGAGGAAGCTGAGGCTCCCGCCCTAAAAGATTTTTACATATAAAATATTTGCATTCCCAGCCTCCAGAGCTCAAGTTATGGTCATGTGGTTTATGCCGTGCACATCAGACGCACCCTTCCTCGGTTGTAATTGGAAGTTAATATTGTGTTGTATTGTATATTATAATATTGGGTTGTGTGTGTATCGGGTAGTAGCATAGATGACAGCTACCTCTAGTTTCCACCATCTCCAATGACAGCAATTTCAGTGGCATTAGTGTCCAGCACATATATGTATTATGTAGGTCCCATAAGTAGCAGAAGAGAGCTAGGCATAATTTGAGGCATCCTCCCTGTCTGTGAAACCTCTACAGCTATTTCTCTAGCATCTCTTAAGAGTCTGTCAGTTACCACTATCCTTTAAAAATCCTTTCCTACCTACATAAACTCCGAATTCTTTTGCTTATTGTAATGTTTTGTCAGATTCTCAATGTTATAACTTAGACTCTCACGTTCGCACTAACTAATACAAACGTTAGCACTAAAAATGACTGCAATCAACAACCTTTCCACTAGGGAAGTTGGTGAAATTTAGGATTTATTACCTGGCTTTGCTGGTGCTGACAGCAGTGAGAATTTCTGGTACAATTAAGGACTGGAATCCTGGCACCTGATGACATGCATTGGCTGTCTGCGGCCACTTGCTGCAAAGGGCCCATTAAAGGCAAAGGTTGGGAGCTCCGAGCAGCCTGTGCATGAAAGAATTTATAGGGCATGAGAAATTCAGGGGATTGGAGGTGAATTGGCTGCTTCTAATATGATGAACTAAAAGAGAATAACAACATTAAAGTCCAAAATTCTCAGCTCAAGGCATAGATTTAAAAGCAGAGAGTTTTACTTACTATAATACAGTTATAATCTCTTATCTCTTGCACCCCAAGGTTGGGACTTTGCAAGAGTCTATAAGACTATATACCATATCCCCACTGAATTGTTTTTTATTACTATGTCTATCAAATTTTTTCTAAAGTATGTCTTGTTATATTTTATACATGATGTTTTCATTTTTCTTGATATTGTAAATGGAATATTTTCCATTCACATTTTAACTTGCTATTGCTATTACAGAGAACATTAATAATTTTCATATATAGGTATAATAATCATTAACTTAAAATAAATCTCTTGCTTCTAAACAGTTATAAGTGTACTGTATTCATTTTCTTGGTAGGTATATCATCTATATGATAATTGTCTACCCTCCTTTCCAATATTTATATATTCTTTTCTCCTAGAAAATATATTGCCTATTTATTTGAATACATCTTTTTAATTCCAAGTGTGGTAAAATATATTTTCATTTGTGAACAAATTTTGAGTTTTTATTTTCAAATACCTTTCCAGGATCTTTTGAGATTACCCTGTTTTTCTTTCCTTTGGTCTAGTAACGTAATGAAATTTTGTAATTGATTTTCTATCAATATTCTTTTTTAGTCTGGGCCATGATATCTTACTAAGAGCAAGTGTCCTTCTCAGTAGAAGGGCCAAATGGATTTAAGAAGATTTCAGGAACTGACTACACCTTCAGGCCCTTAGCACTTCCTAGTGCTGACCTGGCAGGAAACAGTAAGAGAAATGATGCTTTCCTGTTTTCACTTCAACCTGTCCCTGGGCCAGAAAGCACATGAGCCAGGGTGTGAAATGAAAAAGAAAATAATAGCAATTTAAGAGGAGAAAAACTACCAACTTTGCTAAGGAGGAGTGGATTTTTTATGGTTCCTTCACCAAATGGGATATATGATGATTTTATAAGAATCAACTAACTTCCATGTTATCTCTTACCTTATCTATCTGAGGTTTCTTCCTTGAAGATGGCACCTGACCCTTTATTTTAGTCATGTTCTGTGTCTTACATTTGGAAAGCTAGATTTCCAATGTGACATGTTTACCTCTTGGAACTGTTGTCACATGATGACTTGTGCTATCTTTTAGGGCAGCACTGAGCTTAGCAGGTACAGTTCCTTAGGCATGCCTACCTGACAGTGAGAAATGATTCATATGGTTATATGCACTCATGTTTGAAAACATTATAATAATTCTTAACATCCCCAATCTACATGTTAAAAATGAATTGTCTGCTTAAAGGATAAAACCGAAATACATTTCAAAGTATAAATTGTGCACATATACCGTAAATGCATTATAATCCTCCAATATTTTTACATAGCAAAAATAACATATACCTGAGAACAGAATGGATTCATGTTTTCTTCTTATCCCCTTTAAGAGAGGAGAAGTAATGAATGGTTTTTAGTGCTAGATACTGTGTCTTCCCATACATTCTTCCACTGACTAAGGGGCAAAGTCAGGGCTCAGTCACAGAGCTGTTGATTGCAGTTGTTGGCCCTTCTGCAGACCAAACAGCCTCCTAGAACTAAGCTCAGGGCATTCAATCCCACCTGGAAACTTTCATGAAGACCTCAGCCACCATGGATCCCTTCTGTCTCTCCAAAGCCATGTGTTCTTCTAGGCTCAATTTATCTTCATCTTGCCCATTTTCTGACTCCTGCAGCAATACTGTTCTCCCTTGCCCCTGAATTCAGGCTACTTTATCACATAAATTTCAGCACTTGTATCTATTTTTAGAGTAATCCAATTATATTATGTATGACAAAGTACTTCATGGTTTTCGAAAGGTTTTGTCAACTAGATTATGACTCAACCAGTTTCTTTTTCCTGACAAAATCCATGAGTACCTGATACTCAACAGTATGTGTAATTAAATAGAAGTATTTGTAGAGTCATATAGTCTCAAAAGCGTGAGGATGGGCAGGAAGCATGCAAGTTCACCTCTACTTCACTGCCTCTGTGCACATATTGATGATTGAAGTGAAGAAAGTTTTAATAAAGAAAAGTGAAGTTAAACTTGTAAGAACACATAAGGAAATTAACTAAGTAACATTTTGAAACAACTTTTTAAAAGTTGGAGCTTCAATAAACACTAGTGATAACTAGTACAATGATTTTAAAATTTGGTTCCCTGGAGTTCTGGGGTTCTCTAAAGGTGTATCAGGAACTTTGGGGGGAGTGAAAAGGAAGAGAGCAAGTAGGTAAACATCAGCCTCAACATAGTCTAAATCAGAATGGTTCCACTGTCATTTGTTTTATATTTTTGGGATGCATGGGATATTTCTCCCGTAAAAAGAGGCTGAACTGATTAAACCAATTGGTAACTTTAAAAAAACACTCATTTGCTCAAATGTTTTTCTTTTAGGAATAAAGAAATGATGTCTCTTAGGGCAAATAATTATCCAACCTCACCCAGCTGATGGTGGCAGCCTTTAGACAAAAGACCGATTCAGTAAACATTTGTAAAGAACTGGCTCTCTACTCAGCACCTCTATATACCTCACGCACCTGCAATGCAGCCTCTAGTTTAGGGATAGAAAGATCTGTCCTGCCACCTCGTTGCATGATTAGATAATAAAGAAAAATTATTTCTGTGCATATCCTTTCCAATTCAGAAGATATACTAGTGCTATTTTTTAAAATAATGATAATACCGGGCATTTATACACATGTAAATAGTTTTGTTTAAAACATTTCTGCATTTAAACTGGCATGTTCAAGGGAATAATTTCTATGTCTTGAGTTGAGAGGCTCCACTGCCACGTAATTTCTATCTAGAGGAAACCACAGGAGGGCACCCGAGGCATTGCTCTCAAGGTCAGCTTCCGTTTGCAGGAGGCTAGGCTTTCCACCTCATTGTAAATGTAGAGGAAGTGGGTGGGGAAGCCCAAGGTCTGGGAAAATGACCATAATAATAGTACCTTCTGTTTATATAGCACCTTTCTTCAATTAGATCAGCATGTTTGGAAGTGATTATTCAGCTGGGAGCTTCCAGTTGTGGGAAATGAGGCACAAGCAAACACGTGGCCTAGGTGGGACAGAGGGTGGATGGATTCTTACTCATTCCAGCCCATTCATTATTTTATACTCTAAAAAGCTGATGTGTGACCTTTCCTGGCCATTTCCTTAGAAACAATAAGCTGAGAAGTCAGAGTCCCAAACTCAATATATTTAATGGAAAGACTCCTAAGTTCTAATAGGAACAGAAATCACACTCCTCAGAGCCAAGGAGGGAACTAAATAGAATTATTTCCAACTATGTAAGTGTCATTATAAGGTGACAAGTGAACGGTACCAATTTCAAAGCAAATCATGAAAACAACATCACTTAAATAATTCTTAGCTACATTTCACTTTTATTCCTCAAGCAAATCTAATCAAATTTCTATTGTAAATATTCATCTTTTGTCCATTTCCTGCCCCCCCCCCAAAAAAAGATTAGGAAAAAAATTGAACTTGTACTTGAAAGGCTTGACTCTTGTACCACATAAGAAAACACCTTCCAGGGTCTAATGTGCTAATTAAATGCTGCAACATGAGTTAGAAGAGCAACATTATGACAGTGCATTTAATTAATAGACAATTAGGTCTGGCTTGGTCATCAACTGAGAAGATTCCTATAGTGAAAGTTTCCGATGAGAATGTTTACAATGACTGATGTGTAAACACATGATGATGTTTTCTTCCCGAAGAGTCACTTAGGGTCTCACGGGCTAATGAAAGGCCTCGCATTTTCTCCAAGTCCTGAACACATGTCTTCAACCTCTGAATTAGGATGTGGGCATTTACTCATACATGTGGTCGAGGCTGACTGTCCCTTTACAGGTTTCAAACCAACAAATTTGCCCTCAGAATCATGTTTTTACCAAATTCATATTTTGTCTTTAAATTTCAGATGATGCTTGAATCTGACTTACTTAATATCTTTAACACACCCCTGTTAAATAAAGGGTTTATCCAAGGTGTTAGGGGACTAACATGATTGAAATTACCTGATTTTCATTTTATGAAAGTATGCAATTCAGAGACTCTGTAAGTACTGAAATAGAAAGCAATCACACCATTTTTCCTTCTCTCCTACACACCTCTTTCTCTCCTCCATATGACACTAAATTTGAAAGATGCTAGTAATTTATTGGGTTTTATGAGAAAAGATTTGTTTTTACCTTATTTATTTACTTCTGAGTATACCTCAGAAGTTTACTTCCTAGGACTAGTGCAGACTGACTTCTATAAACCACCTATAACCATTGTATATTATGCATACTCTCAATATAATATGCAGAATTTGTCCTTGCAGGTTAAGTGTTTTAAGGGCATTAGACTCTGAACAGCTTAAACACAAAAATCTAATGGTACAAAAAGCAAAATGGTACTACCTTAGATTTATCCTTATCACCATCCAATTTCCATTTGAAATCATTGATCCCTCTAATTTTAAAGCTAGAAAACCAAGCAAAGTAAGGTAACTAGGTCATACATAGCCACGGGTAGATCCAAGGCTCCATTCTAGGTCTTCTACAGTAGCCTTTATTTTATTGTTTTAATTAATCTTTATTTTCCATGTGAATTTTTTTTTAATGACAAGGTAATAAGTAGGATGAAAAAGCCAAATTTTTATTTCTGATGCACTCTTCTGTGTAATGTGCTGCCTGACACAGAGATGAAGAGGTAGAGTTTGACCTCCAATAATTCATAACTATTTCTTATATTTCCTAATCAACTTAAGAAAAAGAAAAGTGAAACCTTGGCATCTAAAGTTTCAGATGTCCTGGTTAGTGGTGTTTTCATAACCAGGAAAAATCCACATGTAACATTACCTAAAAAATAGCATGCCTCTTGAAATTTCCTTCTCTTGGTAGTTTTCTCCCAGAGTTCCTTCATGTAAATATTCAAAAAGCAAGTTTTAATTGAAAATGATTAAGTAAAATATTTCATTGAAAATTTAGGAGCTTGAGTCATCACTACCCATATTTTTAAACATAATTTTATGAGAATAACTTTGAATATTATCATATTTCAAATTACTTGGTGATCCTACTGATCAGAATTAAAATTTCTTTTGTCACATATGCCACATATCTATTAAAACATGCACACATTTTTACTGAAACTGCTTGACTTTTGCTATTCCTACTAATCTGTGACTTCCCCAGCAGTACAGATTTTATACTGATTATCTGTATGTCCCATAACACATGTTAAGACTGACACTAAATGCCTGGTAAATGAATGAGGAAATATTGAATCAATGTCTCAATGCTTAAATATTAAGCTAGGGTCACTCAAGGACAGAGAAAGAGATAAAATGGAACATGTACAAAGATAGAAATTTAAGGATCAACTACACTTAGGTCCTTGTACAAAGAAAAGAAGTTGGAGGAAAATATCATAAACAATCAGAGAGCTAGGGAGAGAGTCACTGGTATTTGTGTCATGGAAAGCAAAGAAGAAATTTTAGAAGTTTGGGATGGCAATAGTGTTAAAGGGTAGAAATGGGTAGGAAATGTGGTAGTTGTTAGAACTATTGTAAATATCCCAGCTCTCTCTTCTTTGTGATACATTAAAGATTGTGTTTCCCTAACCTGTTTTGACTAATGAAATGTGACTGGATGTGGTTTGTGTTATTTTCCATTGCAAATTTTGAAAACCAATGAGAACTTCCCCAGGTTTTCTTTTGTTCCCTTTGCCGTGGTGACTACAGGTTTGGGAAATGGCTGTTTCACAGTTTGGGAACTAAGCATGAAGATATAGTGTGCATCAGAGCCCCCGTTAGCCCACAAAGCGCATGCAGCATGAGTGAGAAATACATCTTACTTGTTTAAAGTCAGATTGTGGAATTGTTTGTTACTGCAGTATAAGTTATTCTTCTTGACTGACACAGAAAGTTAGAAGATGCAACAGCCTCATTATTAGATAAGACTAATTAAACTAACCAGAAATTTCAGTTTTATATAATGAGTTATTTATATAAATCATGGGTGAAGAATGCTGATTATCCATTTAAAATATTTAGCACAAAAGGAAGAGAATCATCTTTCACAAACCCCTATCAAAGTTTCTTTCAAAAAGTCATAAGGAATAAAATAATAATGGGAGAAAATGTATATTGACACTAGAAACAAGGGAACAGTTTCATAAATAAGGCAACACTTTAAATAGTATTGAAAAGCAATTTCCAAAATACACCTGTGGGTGAGAGAAAGGATTGAGGGAATTACTGAATGACCTGCTGTTTATCACATAATAGAAAGAATAAAAAAATCAATATCTGGAAAACACAGAACCTAGCAGAACTATAATAACCTTTTCTGGTGTAGAAAACAAGACACTAGAAGTAAAGAAGTCTCTGGAGGCCATTGGTAAAGGCTATTTCCTCTTACTGACTTTGGGAGAAATTAGAGACTCTCCTTTTGAAGTCACACTTCTTGAGCTGCTAAGGAAGGAACAAACTAAATAATGAAATGTGGGTAACAACTAATGAGGTGAGCTAGAGAGGGGCTCACAGCTGTTATATTTGGGCTTCCATGACAACCTGGTAAAAGAAACTTTTTAGCACAGAAGCAAACCTGCCTACACAGCATGCAACCCTCTATTTTCACCATAGGTCTTGGATGCATGACCTGGCAAAGTTAAACTCTAATAAATATAATTTTTTTCACCTCCTATAGAGTTATCAGTGGCTTAAAAAAGTGATATCCAGAAGCACCTAATCTAAAACAGAAAAATATGATCTCTTTCTATAAAATTAATAAATGGAAATATCACTATACCAAAATAAAAGAAATTGTAGTATATATATGTCTTCTGGAACACAGCTACTGAAAGGAGCAGAAGGGAATTTTAGAATATCTTTAATTAAACTTTCAAAAATGTCTGAATTTTGCATCTATGAAATTAGCAAAAGGGAAAAACTCACCACAGAAGATAAAGACACAATTGCTATAATGGAAAAATTATAATGGAGGCAGTTTAAAATAAAATGTAAAAATTAGAGGACATGTCAATGTTATTTAGAAAAATCATAGTAAGCCAACGAAGACATAAAAGTTGAGAGAGAAATAATCAGAAACATAGCAGCATAGGGAAGTCAAATGTAGTTATAATACGAATTTCAAAAGAAATGAATTAAGGAGAATACATAAAGGAAAGGGAAGACAATTGTCTAAGATAAAGAAAACTGGTAAGTGCAAAGTGTTTCTAACCAAAAACTAGGTAATTTTCATGAAAAAATTCCTACTCCAGCAATACTTTGTCACAAGACATATTATGGGGAAATTTTGAAAATTACTTCTAGAATAAGGTATTCGGTCAGAAAATGACATGATATTTACATAGGAAAATGAGAAATAATACTTTGTTTATGAAAAAATAAATATAAATAGCCAATAAACATATGGAGAAACAAGGATTTTAAATAAGAGTGACAATTTCTTACCACATTGGAGTAAATTAAAATAACACACATTTTAGTGTTATCTAAAATACTTGGGAATGTGTACTCTAGGACATTTTGGAGAGTATAAATCAGGGTAAACTTTTTATATGACAATGGAGAGCATGTGGTTAATGTTTTCATGAACCTTTGACAAAATGCCTTTTTCCTAGAATATATCTGAAGGAAAAAAATCATTTATATGTGCAAACATCTAACCACTAAAATATTCAGGAAAAATTATAATAAAAATGTATCATCAGAAACAAATAAAATATCTAAAATGTGGTCTTTGAGTAAAAATAGTATAATCACGAATATTGTAGATGTATATGCTTAATTGAATAGAGAAATATTCACAAAATTAAAAAGAAAACAAATTGTAAAGTACATGAATAATGTATTTTATGTTTTTATCTGCCTAGAATAAAAAAGCCACTATGTTTATCTGTACAGTGTCAGGTGTTACGTGTTTGGCCATCCCCATAATCCTAGGGAGGGGGCCCCCTCCCTCAGCAATGAGATGTAGAGGAGGCAAATAAAAACATTAAGGTGCAGGTGAGGCAGAGACTTGATGGAGTAATGTCCTAGAGTGGGACAAGCTGATGGGCTCTAACAGATAGATAAATGAGTTAATTTTTCTAAGAAAGAACACTTCTTCCTATTAAATAGGAGAAATGGATGATAGAATGAGTAATGACCCAGGTGTGTTCTTGCAGGACATCTTGGGTCTCAGTAAAGAAGGAGGCAGTGTCATCTGCTGAGATCAAGAGGAAGTAAATAGGATTGGGGCTTAAGAAATGGATCCATTAGGATATTTTTGCTCATGAGTAGCATAACTGGCAACTAATAGTAATTTCAAGGCAATTATTTATCTCACATAATAAGCAGGCTAGAAATAGGCATTTCCAGGATGGGATCAAGAGCTCAACATATACCAGGGTACAGATTTGTCATCTTTGAAACTTGCTCCTAAAAAAAGTAGTAGGTCAGCTTTTCAGATTCAAGCATGACAATTTCACATGACATCTCCAAGGAAGGGGGAAAGGAGGTAGAAAAGAAACACATTTATATATATACATATATATATTTATATATTTAAATGTATATATAAAAATACATATGTGCATAAATATATATACATTTACATATATGTTTATGAGACAAATGTACATATGATATATACATTTATATATACATGTATATATAATATATATTTATATATTCATCATATATATAAATATATAATATGATATTGAAGGGGAGGAAGATGGTGGCATGAGCAGGGCAGCGGAAATCTCCTCCCAAAACCAAATATATTTATGAAAATACAGCAAATACAACTATTCCTAAAAGAGAGAGCAGAGGATACAGGATGACACCAGCCTGCAGCTACACCTGAGAGGACTCGGCACCCCGTGAGGTGGGTAAGATACAGAGCCGCAACCCAGCGGGACCCGAGCACTCCCCCACCTAAGCGCACCGAGGGGAGGAGAGGATTTGGAGCGGGGAGGGAGTAGAAGCACAGGCCCGATGAATAGCCAGTCCTGGTGGTCTGCGCCAGGAGCACTGACACACTTTGTGCGGTGTATCGGACATTAGAGAGACAGCGGTGCAGATTCCAAGATGGCAGGTCCACCCAGCTGGTTCCCTGGGACAAAACAAAAGCACGTGCTTTTGTAGGGGGTCTTAAAGAGACAGGGGCCCAACGGAGGAGCAGGATCGTCCCAGCGCACTCAGCCAGGCAGGCTGGGAGTCCTGGGGAATTTTGGTCCCCTTTGACTGTGGCTGGGAAAAGCAGTCGCACGGAGACTTCCCATAGAAATCAGCAGCCTCCCATTCGTTCCCTCCTCGGCCAGAGTCACAAAGGACCCAGTGGAACAGTGTGGCTGCGGAATAGTGGAGCAGCAGGGCCACGTACAGGATCATCACAGAAACTACAACTTCACAGAGAAATATGGTACAAACAAAACTTACCCAGGAAACCCCAGAACAGACTACTCCAGAGAGGGAGCATGATGGGATGCACATACACACTCTTCCTGAGAAAAGAATTCAGAATAAAAGTCATAACCATACTGATTGATCTACAGAGAAATGTGCAAGAGCTGAGGGAGGAAGTGAGGGAAGTGAGGAAAGACAATGCAGAGATGAGACAAGCGATCGACGGGCTTAGCAGCAGACTGTATGAGATGCAAGAGACTGTTAATGGAATAGAAATCAAAGAACAGAAATACAGAGAAGCTGAGGCAGAGAGAGGTAAAAGGATCTCTAGGAATGAAAGAATATTAAGAGAACTGTGTGACCAATCGAACCGGAACAATATTCACATTATAGGAGTACCAGAGGAAGAAGAGAGAGAAAAAAGGATAGAAAGTGTCTTTGAAGAAATAATTGCTGAAAACTTCCCCATGCTGGGGAAGGAAATTGTCTCGCAGTCCATGGAAGCCCACAGATCTCCCAATACAAGGGACCCACGGAAGACAACACCAAGACACATAATAATTAAAATGGCGAAGATCAAAGATAAAGACAGAGTACTAAAGGCAGCTAGAGAGAGAAAAAAGGTCACCTTCAAAGGAAAACCCATCAGACTATCATCAGACTTCTCAACAGAAACCTTACAGGCCAGAAGAGAATGGCATGATATATTTAACGTAATGAAACAGAAGGGCCTCAAACCAAGAATATTGTATCCAGCACGATTATCATTTAAATATGACGGAGGGATTATAACAATTTCCAGACAAGCGAAAGTTGAGAGAGTTTGCCTCCCATAAACCACCTCTACAGGATATCTTAAAGGGACTGCTTTATATGGAAGCACTCCTAAGGCTAAAAAGAGGTCACAAGAGAAAATAAAATCATAGCAAAGAAAGCAGACCATCCAAATACTAACTAAAGGCAAAGAATAAAACACCTAGTATATAAAGAAGGGAGGAGGAAAATAAGAAGGGAGAGAAATAAAGAATCATCAGACAGTGTTTACAATAACTTAACAAGAAAGTTAACTTAAGACTGTTAGATAGTAGAGAAGCTACCCTTGAACCTTTGGTAACCACGAATCTAAAGCCAGCAATGGCAATGAGTACATATCTATCGATAATTACCCTAAATGTAAATGGACTGAATGCACCAATCAAAAGACACAGAGTTACTGAATGGATAAAAAAGCAAGACCCATCTATATGCTGCTTACAGGAGACTCTCCTCAAACCCAAAGATATACACAGACTAAAGGTGAAGGTATGGAAAAAGATATATCATGCAAACAAGGAGAAAAAAGCAGGTGTTGCAGTACTTGTATCAGACAAAATAGATTTCAAAATGAAGAAAGTAGCAAGAGATAAAGAAAGACATTACATAATGATAAAGGGGTCAGTCCAACAAGAGGATATAACTATTTTAAATATATATGCACCCAACACAGGAGCGCCGGCATATGTGAAACAAATACTAACAGAAGTAAAGGAGGAAATAGAAAGCAATGCAGTCATTTTAGGAGACTTCAACATACCACTGACTCCAAAGGACAGATCAGCCAGACAGAAAATAAGTAAAGACACAGAGGCACTGAACAACACACTAGAACAGATGGACCTAACAGAATGTTACACCCAAAGGCAACAGGATACACATTCTTCTCAAGTGCACATGGAACATTTCCAGAATAGACCACATACTCGGCCACAAAAAGAACCTCAGTAAATTCAAAAATATTGAAATCCTACCAACCAACTTCTCAGATCACAAAGGTATAAAACTAGAAATAAATTTTAGAAAGAAAACAAAAAGACTCACAAATACATGGAGACTTAACAACATTCTCCTAATTAATCAATGGGTTAATGATGAAATCAAAACAGAAATCAAAGAATATATGGAGACTAATTACAACAACAATACAAAGCCACAACTTCTGTGGGACACAGAAAAGGCAGTTCTAAGAGGAAAGTATATTGCAATCAAGGCCTATTTAAAGAAGGAAGAACAATCCCAAATGAATAGTCTAAAGACACAATTATTGAAATTGAAAAAAGAAGAACAAATGAGGCCCAAAGTCACCAGAAGGAGGGACATAGAAAGATCGGAGAATAAATAAATAAAATTGAGAAGAATAAAACAGTAGAAAAAATCAATGAAACCAAGAGCTGGTTCTTTGAAAAAATAAACAAAATAGATAAACCCCTAGCCAGACTCATAAAGAGAAAAAGAGAATTTACACACATAAACAGAATCAGAAATGAGAAAGGAAAAATAACGACAGACCCCACAGAAATACAAAGAATTATAAGAGAATATTATGAGAATCTATATGCTAACAAGCTGGAAAACATAGAAGAAATGGACAACTTCTTAGAAAAATACAACCTTCCAAGACTGACCAAGCAAGAAACAGAAAAACTAAACAGACCAATCACCAGCAAAGAAATTGAACTGGTAATCAAAAAACTAACCAAGAACAAAACCCCCGGACCAGATGGATTCACCTCTGAATTCTACCAGACATATAGAGAGGAAATAACACCCATTCTCCTTAAAGTTTTCCAAAAAATAGAGGAGGAGGGAATACTTCCAAACTCATTCTAAGAGCTAGCATCACTCTAATACCAAAACCGGGCAAAGACCTCACCAAAAAAGAAAATTACAGACCAATATCCCTGATGAACTTAGATGCAAAAATATTCACCAAATATTAGCAAACTGAACTCAAAAATACATCAAGAGGATCATACACCATGATCAAGTGGGATTCATCCCAGAGATGCAAGGATGGTACAACATTCGAAAATCCATCAACATCATCCACCACATCAACAAAAAGAAGAACAAAAACCACATGATCATCCCCATAGATGCTGAAAAATCATTTGACAAAATTCAGCATCTCATGATTAAAACCCTCAACAAAATGGGTATAGAGGGCAAGTACCTCAATATCATAAAGGCCATATATGACAAACCCAAAGCTCACATCATACTTAACAGCCAGAAGCTGAAACCTTTTCATCTAAGATCCGGAACAAGACAGGGATGCCCACTCTCTCCACTGTTATTCAACATAGTACTGGAGGTCCTAGCCACGGAAATCAGACAAACAAAGAAATACAAGGCATCCAGATTGGTAAAGAAGAAGTCAAATTGTCACTATTTGCAGATGACATGATATTGTGCATAAAAAAACGGTAAAGACTCCACTCCAAAACTACTAGAACTAATATCTGAATTCAGCGAAGTTGCAGGATACAAAATTAACACACAGAAATCTGGTGCTTTCCTATGCACTAATGATGAACTAACAGAAACAGAAATCAGAAAAACAATTCCATTCACAATTGCATCAAAAAGAATAAAATACCTATGAATAAACCTAAAGAAGGAAGTGAAAGACCCATACTCTGAAAACTACAAGACACTCCTAAGAGAAATTAAAGAAGACACTATCAAATGGAAATTCATCCCATGCTCTTGGCTAGGAAGAATAAATATTGTCAAAATGGCTATACTACCTAAGGCAATCTACAGATTCAATGCAATCCCTATCAAACTACCAACAGCTTTCTTCAATGAACTGGAACAAATAATTCTAAAATTCATATGGGACTACAAAAGACCCCGAATAGCCAAAGCAATCCTGAGAAGGAGGAATAAAACAGGGGGAATTATGCTCCCTGACTTCAAGCTCTACTACAAAGCCACAGTAATCAAGACAATTTGGTATTGGCACAAAAACAGACGCACAGACAAGTGGAACAGAATAGAAAATCCAAACATTAACCCAAACATATACAGTCAATTAATATTTGATAAAGGAGCCTTGGATATACAATGGGGAGATGACAGCCTCTTCAGCAGCTGGTGTTGGCAAAACTAGACAGCTACATGTAAGAGAATGAAACTGGACTACTGTCTAACCCCTTACACAAAAGTAAACTCAAAATGGATCAAAGATCTGAATGTAAGCCATGAAACCATAAAAATCTTAGGAAAAAGCATAGGCAAAAATCTCTTGGACATAAACGTGAGCGACTTCTTCATGAACATATCTCCCCGGGCAAGGGAAACAAAAGCAAAAAGAAACAAGTGGGACTATATCAAGCTGCAAAGCTTCTGTACAGCAAAGGACACCATCAGTAGAACAAAAAGACATTCTACAGTATAGGAGAATATATTCATAAATGACATATCCGATAAAGGGTTGACATCCAAAATATATAAAGAACTCATGCACCTCAATAAACAAAAAGCAAATAATCCAATTAATAAATGGGCAGAGGACATGAATAGACACTTCTCCAAAGAAGAAATTCAGATTGCCAACAGGCACATGAAAAGATGCTCCACATCGCTAATCATCAGAGAAATGCAAATTAAAACCACAATGAGATATCACCTCACACCAGTTAGGATGGCCAACATCCAAAACACAAATAACAACAAATGTTGGCGAGGATGTGGAGAAATGGGAACCCTCCTACACTGCTGATGGGACTGCAAATTAGTTCAACCATTGTGGAAAGCAGTATGGAGGTTCCTCAAAAAACTCAAAATAGAAATACCATTTGACCCAGGAATTCCACTCCTAGGAATTTACCCTAAGAATGCAGCTGCACAGTTTGAAAAAGACAGATGCACCCCTATGTTTATCGCGGCACTATTTACAATAGCCAAGAAATGGAAGCAACCTAAGTGTCCATCAGTAGATGAATGGATAAAGAAGATGTGGTACATATACACAATGGAATATTATTCAGCCATAAGAAGAAAACAAATCCTACCATTTGCAACAACATGGATGGAGCTAGAGGGTGTTATGCTCAGTGAAATAAGCCAAGCAGAGAAAGACAAGTATCAAGTGATTTCACTCATCTGTAGAGTATAAGAACAAAGAAAAAACTGAAGGAACAAAACAGCAGCAGACTCACAGAACCCAAGAATGGACTAACAGTTACCAAAGGGAAAGGGACTGGGGAGGATGGGTGAGAAGGGAGGGATAAGGGGGAAAAGGGGGCATTACAATTAGCACCTATAATGTAGCAGTGGGGGGACACGGGAAAGGCATTATTTACAGAGAAGACAAGTAAAGATTCTATAGCATTTTACTACGCTGATGGACAGTGACTCTAATGGGGTATGTGGGGGGGAACTTGATAATAGGTGGTCTAGTAACCATAATGTTGTTCAAGTGATTGTACATTATTGATACTGAAAAAAAAAAGGAGTCTAGAAAAAAACCATAAGACAATAGACAATAGGTTGAATAAATTGTGATAGTTGTATAATGGTAGATTCTATAGCCAAAAAAAAATATTTTTAGAAGTATGTATTAGCATAAAAAGAAAGCACAATGCAGTTTTAAAACTTAATACTTTCATGCATGTGAAAAATCCAAGATTTTATTTATAATGAGAACTATGGGTGATTTTTGAAGCAAATTTTAGGATTTGACCGTTTTTCCTAAATAAATATGTATTATTTAAGCAATAATTATTTATAGTAAATAACAATCATGACAGAGCAGAAGTAAACTGTCCTGTCCAAAAAGAGGGTAGTGGACCTGGATGGAAAGAGAGGATGAGGTTGTTAAGCCCATCCTTTCTGAGCACCCAAGGCTTTTCCTTGTGCAGTAGGAAAGGCACTGCCCCCCCCCCAGCTTCTCCAGCCCCCCCCATCCATCTCCTACAGCCTCCCATCCTTCCACTAGGCCCAGCTTCTGTCACCTCTTTTCCCTCCCCTCTCTCCACATCACCTCTCTATTTCCCCCTCCCTCTTCCTGCCAGGTAGGTACTAAGTCACCATAATTCATAAAGCTTCATTTCCTGTGTGGGACTCAGGCCAGAAGATCTGAGCCAAGTCTGATTCTCCCACTGTTTTAAATGAACATTACCCAAGCTTTCCCCAGGCCCTCAGGCAAGTTCCCTTCACCCCTTCTGACCTTGTGCTTTATCATCCACTTGACGCCTATAGATGGCCTAATTAAAAACACTCTATACTTGATGAAGAAGACTTTGTGCTTTCAGAAGGCTGCTCATATTCGGGTGGGGCTGGGTCCATCACAGCTGTTAGGCCACTTGGTTTAGTGAGGGTCTGTGGACAGGGGTGGGGAGGCTGCAGCATGCCCCCCAGGCTGAGGACTGCATTTCCCCAGGAAAAACATCTGTACCACACAGCCTCCCAAGGACTCCCCACCACTACCACACTACTGGCTCAGAGAAAGCAGCAGTGTAAGAATGTGAATAATCACAAAACAAATGAGCTAAAGCCAATAGTGATTACACCGCAGATATTCCCATGGTCTGCAACTCTTCCCATTTCTCTTGACACTTTTCTCCCTTTCTCAGGCTTCTTCATGAGACAGGGACCATGGGCTTAGACAGAATAGGGTGAGGGCCTCTGGAAAAAACAACAAGATAACCATTGCGAGATTTGCTTTAGCCTGCTAGGGAGTCCAACTTATTTTTCTAACTTTACCCAAGTGCTGCCTTCCTTCCTCCAGCCCTAAACAAATGATTTGTTGCAACTTGGGCAATGTAGCAAACAAGCCCAAAACTACTGCAAGCCCAAGACAACATAAGGCAGGAAGGATTTCATCTTGAAATCCAATTAGTTAAAAAGTAAAACAATGACTCAGCCCACCTTTGGAGCAAAGCAGACAGCCTTAAGTGATATGCTCCCAGACCAGGAAGCTGCTATCCTGGGTGGAAATCAGATCAGTAAAATTCTTGTAAATAACCAGGAAGACTAAGAAGAAACTTAGTATTTCTTCAAAAGTATTTGGAACCACTTAACAGGTGTACATCCCTAGCCCTTTGTCTCTCAACTGCCTATAAAAACCCCTAGACAATGTACCACCCCGGGACTCTCTTGGCCTCTCCTAGCATGAGCCAGGAGCTCTGTTGTTTCACTCTATCTCTGAATAAAAGCCTGTACCTTGCTATCCTACCTTGACTGTTCGCGAAGTTCATTCTTTGGCTCCGTGAACAAGAACCCCGGCATCATTCATAGGCCTGTGTGCCAGTGATTCTCAAGAATTCCCGCTACCTTCTAAACCCTCTGCCTTCGGGGCCCCACCTACATCTAACCTTAACTTCCCCCAACAGGCTTATTTTTACTTTGTTTCTGAACTATACTTTTATATATTAAGTTCTAAACTTAGGTCTCTGTCTAGATGCTTCATTGCTCTCACTAGATCCTTGAGGACCCCCTGTACTTGTTCTGTGTGCTCCCCTCCGGGTTCTGCATGATTTCAGAAACTTGCCCCTGCAACCTTCTGCAGAGAAGGCAATTCTTGTGTGGGCTACTACTGGAGCTACTTTGCCTGTATATGCCGAGAGAATTAAATGCCTGAAAGTGTGTCCCAGGGGCACACCATAGTCTTCATTTTATACTTATTTATTTTGAAGACCATAGTCATGGATTTCACACTGATATGAGAGTATAAAAGCCCAGCTTCCTTTTCTTGAGCAGGACAAGCTTGGTGGTATAATTTCTTCAGGAGATTCCTCTGGTCCTGGAGGGACTGGGGCCTCCCCTGAGACTGCACCCTTGACTGCCATGTTCCTCTTCCCTAGTCAGCTGCCTCTATTCCCGAGAGCGCTTCTTTAATGTCACCTGTACATTGTAATCTCAGAATTTCCTGGGGAACATGACCTAAGACACTGGTGGGCTTAAAATTCCTTTACACAACTGCCCATTAAACATGGTCACCTGGATGGCTCATGTGCACCTTAAACTCTAATTTGTCCATCACAAAATGTATCCTTTTCCTCATAACCTGGCTCTTCCTCCGCATTCCCTAATTTACAAGGGCAACCAGTCATCCAAGACAGCAGCATAGGAGTTATTCTAAGCATTTCTCTCTTCTTCAACCCCACATTCACTTTATCACAATTTCTACCCATTTTAACTTACTAGCATTTCTTGAATATTCTTTTAGTCTTCTGGTTTCCAGGAGCACCGCCATTATGCATTTCACCTGCCATTGTTTTCTTCTAGAGACAATCAACTATCCTTCCCTCAACTCTCAGTTCCTTTTCATCCCTTTCCCTCTGCCACATCCACAAACTTACTACTTTAAATCAGTTCCATGTTACATCACCTCCTTCATATAGCTGGGTACTGCTAGAAAAATGTCATTCTACTTTATATGTAGGACCACAAAATTGTAATTTCCAACTCCAAACTTCATTCATTTTAGAACATGAGATGTCTTCCATAACCAGTCGAATCCCATTCCCAAACCTGTTGCCTATGTTCTCTTTTCTTCTCCATATATTTTGTTTCTTCATTTTTCCCTCTAAAGAAAAGGTCTCTTATCCTGAAACACACATACGCACCCCACATATGCGCACACGCTAGCATTCACACAGTGTACAAACCAACCAACCACTCCTCTAACCCTGCAGTGCACCTCAGCTGCCGCCCTATTGTTCTCCACTATGAATCACTCAGCAATTTTGAAAAAACAGTTGACTCTCTCCACTACCAAGCCTCCATCACTCTGTGATTATGCTTTCAAAGTTTTAACATGGGTTCATCTTTTGCATTTCCATCATTGATTCATTGGAATTTACTTTGGTGTCAAGCTGTATTTATAGACATCCATTTATTTTACTGTGAATTAGTATTCCATCACTATTTAAATCCATCTTTCCCATCCTCATTCAAAATGTTGCTTAATTCCTCTGTTAAATAAGGATAATAGCACTTACCTTATATAATTGATTTAAGACTTAAATGACGGTATCTGTAAAGTGCTTAAAAGTATGTCTAGCACACAGAAAGTATAAAATATACTTAGAACTATTATACAAAAGATGATTTTTAGTTTATTTCTCAACTATACTGTTATATATTAATATGTCAATTTATGGACAATATTCCTCTTACTAACTCTAGAATTTTTCTGGCTTTTCTTATATGGCTATTTTCCTATTAAAACCAGCTTTCCTTACTAAAAAAAAAAATGAAGCAAACTTGGAGTATTTCTTGCATATAAATAATTTTAGGAAGAGCTGTTTCATTTACAATTTCAGTTTGCTTATTTAGAAATATTTATAACATTAAATTTTATTAATTATTTTAAACATTTAAATTTCATTAACTCTGAATATCCACTTAAACATTATTCTATTTCTGGACTCATTTTTTTCCAATGATCTATTTTCCTATTCCTATACGAAGATCATATTATTTAATTGTGGTTGCTTTGAATCATTTTTAAAAAATATATCATAGGGCAAATTCTCCTTTATCTCCATTTAAAAAAGGAAGTGACTGTTAGCATTTCCTCTTCCAAATAAACAGGAAACTCAGCTTATCAAAATCTGTAAAAAATTCTCTGAAGTTTTATTAGTGTTGTATTACATTTACAGGCCTGGCATTCTTACAGTCTTTAGTGTTCTTATTAAAAATAGAATACCACATAATTTATTATGATTTTCTTGTATTTTTTTCAATTAAATTTACTAATTCATCTTACATAATCCTGTGAATTTTATCGCATGTATTTTAAGGCTTTTTTTAAAAACTGCTACTGGGAAATAAATGTTTCTCCCCTTATATTTTCAGAATTGTCTTTCACATCCTGGGATAGAATAAACAGTTGATTTTATGTTTCTCTAGTATCTAGCTACTTTACTAAACTCTTTTATTTAACTTTTTTGTTTATCAAGTGATTGAAAAGAATGTGGATGCTTTAATCATTGGATTCAGTCTTCCATATATTCAATTGAACCATGTGATATTAATTGCCAGTTTTAAGTCAAGAATGTTTGAATAGTGACAATTTCATATGGATATGTATATATCTACATACATAATTTTAAGTTTATTTAAATATATATATTTAAGTTATATATCCTGTTTTTTTCTTCTTGATCACATACTCTAAATTGTTACTTGATGTATTTATATTTTTCTTCCTGTAATTTCATTTTTTTGACTTATACAGTTTGAAATTTTTACAGTTTAAAGCATACATATTTGTATCTTCTTGGTACATTGTTCTTGCTATGACTATGTAGTGACCATTTTATCTTTATTTTTCTGCCTTAAAATAGTTTTCCTTATAGTCCTATAGCTTTGTAGCTTGCATTTGGTGATTTGTCTATTGTAACTTTTATCTTTCTGCTTTCAACCTTACTTTTTAGATGTGTTTTTGTTACTGGAATTGTTTCTTCCTTTCTTGCCTTTATTTTAAGTTTGACAAGTTTTTAGGGGACAAGTTATGTCTTATTACTGATATATTTACTTAGATTGAATTTTCATTCTGTTGATTATTTTCTTTGCTGCAAAAGTTTCTGTGTTTAAGACAGTCCCACTTGTCTACTTCTTTCTTTTTATTTTATTTATTTTTGGTCTGTGCTTTAGGTGACATTTCCATAAAATCATTGCCAAGACCAATGTCAAGAAGATTTCATTATTTCTTCTTCTAGATCTTACCTTTTATTTTCAGATCTTTCATTTAATTCTCAAAATGCATTTTGAGTTGATTTTTATGGTAGATAGAAGATAGGGGTCGAATTTCATTCTTTTGCATATGGATATCCAGTTGTCCTCACCATCATTTGTTGAAGAGGCTATCCTTTCCTCATTGTGTATTCTTGGCACACTTGTCAAAGAACAATTGACCGTATATGCATTTTGTTTCTAGGCTTTCTATTCCATTCCATTGGTTTATTGTCTTTATGCCAGTACCATCCTGTTTTGATTACTATAGCTTTGTAATACAGCTTTGAAATTTATTTTGAAATCAGGAAGTGCTACGTTTTTAGCTTTGTTATTTTTACTTCTGATAGCTTTGATAATTCTATGTGAGTTCCATGTGAGGTTTAAGATTGTTTTTCCATTCCTGTAAAAAATATCATTGAGATTTTGATAGGGATAGTACTGAATCTGTAGATTGCTCTGGGAATTATGGACATTTAGCTATATCAAGATTTCCAGTCCATAAACATAATTTCCAACTCATGAATGTAAATCTATTTATTGTGACATGTTTAATTTATTCATCAATGTTTTATATTTGACTGTGTACAACATATTCCCCTCCTTGGTGGAGCTTTCTCCTAAGTATTTTATTCTTCTTATGCTATTATAAGTGGAGTTATTTTCTTAATTTCCTTTTCAGATAGTTCATGTTAGTATGTAGAAATGCAAATGGTTTTTGTATATTGAGTTTGTATCTTCCAGTTTTACTGAATTTATTAGTTCTAACTTTTTTTTAATGGAGTCCTTAGGGTTGTGTGCATATAAGATGATGTCATCTTCAAGCAGGATAATTTCACTTCTTCCTTTCTAATTTGGATGCCTTTTATCTCTTTTTATTTCCTAGTTGCCCTGGCTAGTATTTCTAGTACTATGTTGAATATAGGTGGGAAAGTGGGCATCCTTGCCTTGCTCCTCAACTTAAATGAAAAGCTTTTAACCATTGAATATTATATTAGTTGTGGGCTTGTCATTTATGGCCTTTATTATATTATTATTGTATTATTTTGTTGAGAATTTTTGCATCTGTGTACATCAGGGATATATATCTGTGTTTTTCTTTCCTTACAGTGTTTTGTCTAGCTTTGGTATCAGGGTAATGCTGTCCTCATAACGTGAGTTTGGAAGTGTTCCCTACTCTTCAATATTTTTGGAAGAGTTTAAGAAGGATTGGTATCTATTCTTTTAAATACCCGAGAAACCTTCTGGTCTTAGGCTTTTCTTTATGGGAAGGTTTTTGATTACTGAGTCAATCTCCTTAGTCATTATTTGTCTGTTTAGGTTTTCTATTTCTACATTGCTCAGTCTTAGTAGGCTGTATGTTTCTAGTAATTTAACTGTTTTTTCTAGGTTATCCAATTATTTGATATGTAACTATTTATAGCAGCCTTTTATGACGTCCTTTATTTCTATGGCATAATTATCATTTTTCCTCTTTCATCTACAATTTTATTTAGTTGAATCTTTTCTCTTCTTTTAGTCTAGCTAAATATTTTCCAGTTTTGTTTATATATCTTTTCAAAAAAAGAACTCCTAACTGCATTAATTTTTTTCCATTGTTTTCTGATTTTGTTGATTTATTCTCTAATCTTTACTATTATCTTCCTTCTGCTATCTTTGGGCTCTGTTCTTTTCTAGTTCCTTAAGGTGTAAAGTTGCACTGCTTATTTGAGAACATTATTTTATCTTAATGTAGCATTTTTCTCTATAAACTTCCCATTTATAACTGCTTTTGCTGCATCCCATAAGTTTTGGTATATTGTATTTTCATTTTGATTTGTCTTGAGATATTTTATGATTTCCTTTTTAATTACTTCTTTGACCTATTGATTATTTAGGAGTGTATTGTTTAATTTCCATATATTTGTGAATTTCTCAATTATCTTTCTGTTATTTATTTCTAGTTTCATACCAATGTGGTTGGAAAAGGTAGTTGGTATGATTTCAATTTCCTTAATTTGTTATCTTGTTTTGTGACCTAACATTATCTGCCCTGGATAATGTTCTATGTGCAAAAAGAAACATGTGTATTCTGCGCCATTGGATAGAATGTTCTGTATGTCTGTTAGGTCCATTTGGTCTATAGTGTTGTTCAAGTCCTCTTTTCTTATTAATTATCTCTCTACATGTTCTATCCTTTATTGAAAATAGGATATTGAATTCTCCTACTATTACATTATTACTATCTTTTTCTCCCTTCAGTTCTGTCAATGCTTGTTTTATATATTTAGGTTCTGTGATGTTGAGTGCACATATATTTATAATTTGTATTGCTTCCTGATGCATTAATCCTTTTTATCATTATATAATGTCTTTCTACGTCTTCATTAACAGTTTTAGACTTAAATTCTATTCTGTCGATATAAATATAGCCACTCTTGCCCTCTTTGGGTTACCATGTACATAAAGCATATTTTTCTATCCTTTCACTTTCAGCCTTTGTGTGTTCTTAAATCTAAAGTGAGTTTCTGGTAGATAGCATATAGCTGAATGTCAATTTTTAGTCCATTCTGCCACTCTTTGTCTTTTGATTGAGAAATTCAATCCATTTACATTTAAAACAATTACTGATGGGGAAGAGCTAACTCTTGCCCTTTGCCCTTTGTTCATTGTTTTGAGTTTGTCTTGTAGTTCTTTTGTTTTCTGTTGTCTTTTTTGCTTTCCATCTTTGTATTTTGTAGTTTTTTCTAAAAATACTGATATTCTTTGAATAATTTTTCTTTTTCTTTTGTGTATAGGCATTTTCCTTGGCGTTACTATGAGAATCACATAAAACATCTTATAGTTATAACAGTCCTTTCTGAAGCTGATAAAATTTTAACTTCATTCATACCCAAAAATTCTACGCTTTTAATTCTCCCACACACTGTCATGGATGTCAGCAATTTACATGTTTTTATATTGTATGCCTCTTAATTTTTTGTAAAAAAAGTTATTTTAAAACTTTTGTCTTTTAGTTTTTATACTAAAATTATAAGTGATTTATAAACCATCATTACAGACAATATTCTGTATTTTCCTGCATATTTACCTTTAGCAGTGTTTTATATCTTCATATATTTCTGTGCTTCTGTTTAATGACCTTTCATTTCAACTTGAAGAATTCCCTTTAATATTTCTTGAAAGACAGATGTAGTGAGGATTAACTCCGTCATCTTTTGTTTATCCTGGAAATTGTTTATTTCTACTTCATTTTTTGATTGACAATGGCCAGGTACAGTATTCCTGGCTGGTAGTTTTCTTTCAACATTTTGACTATATCATCTTACTCTCTTATGGCCTACAAGGTTTTGCTGGACAACCTGCTGATACTCATGGGAACTCCCTTGTATGTGATGAATTTCTTTTCCCTTGCTGCTTTCAAAATTTTCTTGGTCTTTGACTTTTGACAATTTGATTATAATGTATCTTGGTGTAGATTTCTCTGGAGTCATCTCTGAAATCTTAAGGCTTCATGAATCTGGATATTTATTTTCCTCACCAAATTTGAGACATTTTCAGCCATAATGCATATATTAGTTTCCTAGATGGTATCCTAGAAGATTCCACACTTTCTTTCATTCTTTTTATTTTCCTTTTTTCTTCTCTGGATGGATAATTTGAAATTACTTGTCTTAAGTTTACTGATCCTCTCTTACACTTGAGCAAGTCTACTATTGAATTCTCTATTGAATGTTTTCAGTTTAGTTGTTGTATTCTTCACCTCCGAAGTTTGTTTCTTTTTATGGTTTCTGTATCTGTTTATATTCTCATTGTGTTCATGTATTGTTTTCCTGATTTCATTTAGTTGTCTATGTTATCTTGTAGCTACTGAGCTTCTTTAAGATGATTATTTTGAATTCTCTATCAGGCAATTCACAGATTCCTTTTTCTTTAGAGTTGATTACTGGAGATTAATTTGCTTATTAAGTTCTATCATATTTCTCTGACTTTTCATGCATCTTGTAGCTTTATGTTCATGTCAGTACATTTGAAGGAACAGTCATATCTCCCAGTCTTTATGGACTGGCTTTGACAGAGAAAGACCTCCATTAATTAGCCTGGCTAAAGATCTAAAGATTCTGGGATCTTCTCAAACCTTTTCTAATGATATGCATGCTCCATTCTTTATCCTTCATTCTGGGAGAGAAATACTTTTATTAGAAATGCAAGATGTTTATTTTCCCATATTCTCACAGGTATAGTGTGTTAATAGATTCCAATCTCTACTAATAGGTAAAAATGATGTAGATTAATTTCTACTTATGCAGATAAACTATAAATTCCTCTGACCTCTTAAGGCAAAGTTTAGAGCCATTCTTCTTCACACTCAAATGGCCTACTGTAACTTAGTTATCTGATTATGTAAGTCTCTCCACTGACCTATGTATGAGCTTATTGTCTAGGACTTTATTCTATTAATGTCAATTCCTAGAATGTAGCATGTTAATATACAACAGCTACTCAACAATATTCATTAAATAAATGAAAGTACCCATCAAAGACGCTAGGATAACCTTCCCCAGGGATAGAGAATTTGAAAAACTATGGGAAACAAAATGAATATAGTAGTGCACCTATCTCCCTAACCACTCCCTGCCTTTCACCAAACACACTATTGTGCAGGTGTGTTAGAGTTGAGTGTGGGTTTACTAAGAAGCAGTGAAGACACTATGGTTAAAAAGGTAGAAGTATGCACACTATGTGTGTATGTATATGTGCATGTGTGGGTGTGGGTTTTCCAGAAGTCATTGAGATGGTAAAGCACACTCATAAGAAAAACATCTGTAATTAAACAGTGCATACAAATGAATTATTTCAGAATGTGATCAAGTATTATCAGAGCCCAGGAGAATTCTTGACTCTCTCTGGAAAGGAAGAATTTTCTCATCTGAGATGAACTAGAGTAGTAGGTGTCGGTTAGCAATCACTAGAATCATGGTAATATAATTGATATTTTCAACATATTTGTTAAAACTTTTTTCTACTATTGAGTTGACTCTGCTGTTTCAGAAAAAAAAGTATAGGTGAGTGGTGACTATGTCCTAGAGGGTCTTCTCAGATGATTAGAGCTCTGTCTCAGTTATTGCCAGTATTATACATGCCTCCTTCATAAATGTTGTTTTAACAGTCAGCTAGCACAATAGTCTCTCTAGGATCTTTACTTTAGCTGAAGATCCCAGAAAACTAGAAGAACTCTGGGAATTGATGTGTACCCTTCTTACCATACTGTTCTCATCATGATTAAAGCAAGAAAAGGAGATATTTAATTCAAAATACTGTACCTGAATCTTTCCTTTAGGTTATCTGATTGCCCTGAACCTTGTTGAAAGCAGACGAGAGGAAAGAGGGAGGATAGGCCCCAGGCTTATACTAATGGCTAGTCCACTATATTGTGAACAAAACACAATTCTAAATGCTGTCCTGGGAAACCAACTATTTTAGGTAGGACACCTACCTGATTATCAGAGACAGAAACACAATTACAATAGGCTTAAGGGGAAAAATTGTAGTGAAGAAAGAAGTTTGGTTTGGTTTTGTCTGTTTTGTTTTACAATTACTAGGGGTCCCATACTCAAAAAAGGAGTTAAACAACCAACCTCAGAAAATAAGAACCAAGGTAATTCTTGTCCTCAGGCAATGAAAATCAGGAATCCATTGTTGTCCTCTCTCAATATCTCTTTCTCTGTCTCTCTTTCATCTCTGCTTCTCTAATCCTCTTAGTTTTATTCTTTCTTATTATAAAGCAGAATCTTCACACAGTGGGAGATATTGACTCTCTAACTGCCATGGGGCACAACCTCATCGCTTTGGACCAAAGTCAATGGAGTTCTTTCTCTACAGTTCCAGTTTAAAGTATTCCTGGAACATATGCCCACCATGCGCATAAGTCACTGTGAGTGGGGGAGGTAGATTACTATGACTGTCTTAACTTGAATTGTGTCTCGTCCTTCCATTACTCACTGAACTTTGACTAGAGCTGCTCTCAAGGAATTTGGAGGTGCTCTTTGAGAACCACAGGGAAAGGGCAACTGCAAACAGCAGAAAAAGGGAAGGATTTGAGAAGAAAAAAAAAGACATCAGCCTCAAAAACCACCAGCATAACATTGATTTTATAGGACATTATGTTCTGTTTCAACAAGTCTCCTGATAAATGAACTTTGTGAACTTACAAGTTGGGGACCGCCTATATCTGAAAAATTACTCAAGGGAAAAAAAGACAATAGTTATAGGAGAAAGTGCATCATGTCATTTATCATCTGTTTTCCCCTTGGAGAACAGGTGTGGCTTTCCTTTGGGTTTCTGGTCGTTCCTGTGAGGTTGCTTCCTTAGTTGATAGGCCAAAGACATTGCCCTTTAGGTCAAAGCTCAACGTCAATCTGATTGTCAGCATTAATAAGAGCATTTGTAGTATAATCTGTCCTATCCTTTAAGGACTGAATGTGAAAATTCTTTACTTTTAATGAGAGTATAAAATACATAGGTTATCTTGTTCATAGGTCAGTGTTTATTATACATAGTATCAAAGTTTAAATTAACATCACACAAATAGTATGTGATTATACCCTCTAAGTTTATTCTAAAAGATATGCCTTAAGGTTCACATTAGACTACTCCCTATGATGAGATTTTTGTAGTAATTATATTACAATTATAATTTATACTATATAGACATCATTTTGTTAGACAATTACTACATAGAAACAGTTTGGTGTGTAGTGTATTTATTTTTTTCATATACATGCCAAAAAGATATAAATGAATACATCTCAAAAGCCAAATTATTTTTACTTGGCTATATACCTTGCCCTAGGGCACTTAAGACCTATAGGAATACAATGTAGGAGAGTTAGTCAGAGATTTTTGGCCGAGACTCTGGAAAGATTTTTTTTAAAGTCATTTCATGCAATTATTTTACAAACATTAAAAAAAAAAAGGGAATCAGAGCATGGGAAGTTTCCCAAAATGCAAAATCTAACAATCATAACTGAAATATAGTTCATTATAGTTAGCAGATTTCCAACAACTTCCTAAGGAAAAGCTCACAGGATAAAATATAAAATATTTTTGTTTGTGAAATTACACCACTTTTCTCCTATGCTTTATTTTCTTTCTCTTCACTGTGGAAGAATGTAAGATTTCATCATAGGCATTCAGCTTACTTTTGACTGAGTCACTTTTAACAAATGTTTCACTAGGCTGAAAAAGAGAATTGGGAAAGAAAACTGTCTTCTTATCAAAGGGCATTCTTCTTACACTCCCTGGAGCATTTGAGGTGAGAGCATGGTCATGAGAAATTGTCACGTTCTGTGACATAGTCATAACCATTAACTTTCAGAGCCATTGAACTAAAATGTCTTGCATTGGGAATAGGACAGACTTCTTCAAGTAACCTTCAGCTTTAATGGAATCGATCTCAGACTTGCAGTTTAGACGAAACAGGCTACCAAACTTGCCCTGTCTGTCTTCAACCTCTTAAAATGCTACTATGGGACCCAAATGTTTTAATATTTTCTTAGCTGATGGTGAGAAACCCACTGAGATTTACGTTGCTCTGTTGGAAAGCTAAATTTAGCCTCATTTTGACAGTTTTCTTTGGCCCTAAATTATTTCCTTTAGTCAGATACCTTTAACAGTACAACTCATCCCATTGGCATGGATGGAATATTAAATAGAATCAAAGATTCACAAGCTCATGTAGTGAACATTTCGAGTCAAAGAGAAATTTGACCTCTGGGAATTGAAAAAGGACTCATTTCATACATAGTGGTAACTCTTGATTTAATTTTGAGTAGTTGTCTAATGCTCATATATACCTGTCTCCCAACTTTTACCCAGACTGCTTGAAATCCACACTTTAAAGAAATGATGTTGGGAGAAGGAAAGGCAATTTACCCAAAAGGAAGGAGTTTCTTGTAATTCAGTGGAGTTTTTTAAATGCAGGCAGTTAGTAATTGAATGGAATTACTACATATTAAACTGCTCAGTGTTCATTTCTCATGTTTTGATATTTTTGTTTTTTTATAATTAGCTGAGATTCGACAGTGAAAGAATTAAAGAGAAAATGACATTAGAGGACAGCAGCCTCTGGTTCCAGCCTGGTGCAAAGTCATATGTCACCTAGAGCAAATTACTTTGACTCTCTGAGATTCAGTTCTCTGCACATTATTTAATGATAGCTGCTGTAACAAACTGCAAAACCTCGTTTATTATGTGTTAATACATCAGTAATTATTAATACGTAATAAAATATATTTCCTCATTACAAAAGCCAGTGAAGATTATTTTTTTAAGTTAAGAACTATTAAATGGCTGTTAGGTTAGCACTCTCTCAAGAAGTAATTTAGGGATCACTCACTTTCCACACTGTGGCTCTGTTATTTTGGAGTCTGTCATTTTTGGCTCCCAAGAAAGGAAGAGAGAGAGAGCAAGAAAGATCTTGTAGGATGATTCTGGAGCCAGACCTGGAAAGGGCTGATATCATTTTTGTCCACATTTCACAGACAAGAACTGCTTCACACCCACAGAGTAGATAACCTACATTAATGTTGAAGATTAGTGAATAAAGTGAACTCCCTAGATGTAAGGCGAGCTAAAATAATGGACACGTAGCAGTTGTCATAAAATGTAAAATGAACAAGGTTAAATGAGCTCTACATTCCCTCCAAAGATCGACAATTTACTGAATAAACTAAAGAAGTAATACAGGGTAAGATTCAAGGAAGGCAGAACTAAGTCAAAGCTGCAAAGAGCAGCTTCAAATACCAGACTAATGACACCTTAGGGAGCAAGAGCCATGTGTGAGATTCCTTGTAATTTCCCACACATTTGCATGCAACTTACTGGCACATAGAGATGTTTGCTGTTGATACTAGAAGCTGGTAGGCTTGAAAGTAGAATGACGCTGGTGAAGAGAGCGAAACAAAGCCTGGGTATTTTCAAAGACAAACTTTTTTACCACAATATGTGATCATTAGCCAATCTCAGCATGGACGAAAAGTCAACATGGAACCACACAATCACCTTAGACGAGAACATCCTCCAACCTCCCTTTACAGGAACATTTCCTCTGTTGAAGGACCTGGGCCGCATTCCCAGTCATGGCAATGCAGTTATGCCCGTCATGACAGTGAGATGCTTTCTAGGGAGAAGGACAGCTTCAGAGCTCCTCACAGACTTTTATTTTAGTGTTTTTCATTGATTGGGTTTATCTGTTGTTGATAGTGGGTTTTTTGAGTTTTTCTTTTTTGGGTTTTTTGGGATGAAAAACAAACACAGATCAAAGAGTCTTGTTTTTGCAGATATTTTTCCAGAATCCATAAACTATCCATGAAGACAATTCTTTAAACACACAATGATTTCAACAAAATGAAACAAAGCTGTTGGACCTTTGCCCTGTGTTGTCAGGGACAAAGGCGTGTCTCTCAGTTAGAAAACATTGTGCTATAATGTAGCCTGAGGACTTGAAGTTGCCTGCTGATTTCTATCAGTTCTGAAGTCTGTCTGAGAGTGGTCTCCAACCTTTAAAGGGACAGTGAAAACACTGCCTTTAGAACAAACCCATACTCTCCCACCAGTAGAAAAATAGGTAAACCTCTGGTAACAGTAATAGTCAATGTTTATTGAGTACTTATTTTGTGCCAGGCACTGGTCTAAGTAAGATGTTTGTGTGTACTAACACAGTGAATCCTCTTCTTGAAAGTTATTGACCTCATTTTGCAGGTGAAGAAATTAAGGAACGTCCAGGTAAAACAGCTTTCTCAAATGACATACTTGGAAAAGAAGTAGAGCCAAAATTCAAGCTCTCATATTTTGACTTCAGGGTCAAGTTCTTATCTGAATCACATATTGCCTGTGATGACATGAAATACCACAGTCATCTGCAACCGAAAAAACTCTGAACTGAGATGGAATATTTTTTAAAGAGGATGATTTATCCACCCTGGGAATTAGAGGATAAGGAGCAATGTTCCAGGAGTCTACACTCTCAGGAATGTCTTCTGGCATTTCTAGCATGGAAAGACCTAGGAAGTCATCACTCCCTTCTTTATAACAAGAACAAAACTGAACAAACTAAAAATCAACAACTCTTCTTGGACCTATCAGAGAACTGATGTTGTAGAGAAAACTGTCATCCCAAAACCTAGACAGATAGATGACTCCAGACAGCCGCAGCACCATCTGCTGCTGGAAGAGCAGAACCACCGAACCATAAACTGGTAGGAATACTTAAATGGTAATTTTGATAAATTGCTGGAAACTGAGTTGGCTGAGTTTATGGGAAAGAAACTCCTGGTGGTTGCAGTCTTTTGTCTTTTGGGGGCCCCACAGGTTCCTGGGCTTTACCTCCAGCAAACCAACCAGGTTGTCATGGTGAAAGGCTGAGAAAGATCCTTTCCTGGCTCTGGCAGGCAAAGGGGAAGGGTAACAATTGTGCAGTGTGCCTAAAGCATTCTCCATTACAAACACTTCCTTCCCAGGGAAAAAATATAACGTTACCAGGGCTGTATCCCCCCTGCCATAAAGGGCACTTCTCTCACTTCATCCCCTTTTAGCTTTCAGGTTTCACCCAAGTGGGTGAAGGGCATGCATGTGAGGGCACACACTTTTGAGCCTACCAGGCACCAGGTAGATACTCATCATGAAATTCAACCCCTTCCCAACCTAAGACTGCAGCAAAACCCACAAGCACCACTTGAATGCCCCCTTGCATGTGCACAGAAAAATCTCCCACCTACCAGCTCTCCAAGGAACTGCAGAAGAAGTACTGATGTCTGCTCCATGCCCATTTGCAAGGACGACAAGGTCCAGATGGCTCAGGGACTTTGTAAAGGTCAGCAAATCTGCAAGGTAGTCCAGGTGTACAGAAAGAGATATATCAGTGTGAGAAGGCCAACAGCATAACTGTCCATGTGGGCATCCACTCCAGCTGAAACCGGATAAAGACCATAAAAAATGTTGAACACAAAGCCAAACCTTGACAAGTTGTAAAGGGGAAACACAAATAGAAGGAAAGACTGGCTGAGAAAATGCAGAATTGTGTAATTTAATATATGTTATATGATCTGTGTCGCCACCATAGTTTAACCGTACATTTTTAGCTAGTGCGTGTTCCTTTGGAAATTTTCAAGATGTCTCTGCATTGTTTCATTTCTCTCTTGTTTTGCTAATGATCCCTGGTTTTGTAAATCTACTTTTGCAATTTTGATAAATAATTCTATAAATAGAAATTGGAAATGTTTAAAAAAGAACCCACACTTGTGAAGGTCACAACACAGGGACCCAGGCCTCCTGAAAGAAAGACATTTAATCATAGGATTACAGATGGCTCTCACCCCATCCGACCCACCCCACCCCAGATTACCATCACTAAGAAGGGCTTCAGTATAATAACAGTGGATTCTAATTTTGCAAGACACAGACTTTCCCTGAGGAGTAGTACTGAGAAAAGTCCGAAGTCAACGGGCAGACAAAAACAAGGACCCTAGATGCACTTGAAGACTCTGGCACTGACAGCTACAACACTCATTAAACCCAACCCACTCCTACCCAGATTAACACAAACTTTCTCACCAAAGGCTTGCTTAGCTCACTTCCTATTATTCTCCAACACATAATGTCAGGCTGTCAACAAAAATGACAAGGCGTGCTACAAGACAGGGACAAACAGTCTGAAGGGACAAAGCAAGTGTCAGAACTAGACTCAGATGTGGTAGAGGGGCTGGAATTTAAAATAACTATGATTAATATTATAAGGACTCTAGTGGAAAAAGTGGACAGGATGTAAGAACAAATGAGTAATGTAAGCAGAGAGATGGAAACTCTAAGAAACAATCAAGAGGAAATGCTAAAAGTCAAAACTCTGCATCAGCAATGCAGAATGCTTTTGATGGGCTCATCACTGGACTAGACATGGCTGAGGAAAGAATCAGTGAGATTAAGGATAGATCAACAGAAACTTTCCAAACCACTGAGAAGGTGAATAGACAGTGTTGATAATAGGAGAAAAGTTTTCCAAGTCATATATCTGACCAGAGAATAGTATCTAGTAAAAGTCTTACTCCTGGTTGCAAATCCACATAGGACTTTTCCAGTCTGAGCACAGGCAAAGGCTTTACCAGTCAGGCTTCCTGGGGAAAAACTGCCCTCCTCACACCAGACTCGGTGCATGGCCTGTGCACTGTAGTTTCTGTGTAGTCTAAGACTCAGTCTCTTTAGTTAGTCAAGGCCATGCTTTTTACATATTTGCATTCCTAGCCCCAGTGCTTACATTCTGAGGTCATTTTATCTGAGGCCTTGGACAGTCTTCCCAAACATTTTATTTATGCAGGGCAGCAGGTGACACCTGGAAGGCACTTTCCCTACTCCCAGTCAGCACCCTGTACTTTCGTACTTCTATCTTTTCCCTCTCTCCCCAAACCTTGTGGTCCATTAAACTACCAGACACTGTTGTGGCTTCCTCAACAGTGAGACCACCCCTCCATCCATGCTCAACTGGTGCCTTGTTCCTTGGGGAAAAATGGAATGGGGGAGCTGGTGCTTTCTCTAATTTCAGCTTTTTGCTTATACCATCTCAGCAGTGATTAAAGGCTTTTTGATTTAAGTGGCTACACTGACACATGGAAGCTGTGCTCTTTATCCCAGCTCAGCTGTAGTCATGACATATAAAATATATTTAAGTCATTTTAGAACTCAATAATAAAGAGGCAACCCAGTTAAAAATGGGCAAATGATCTGAACATATATTTCTCCAAAGATACACAAATGGACAAAAAATTGAAGATACTCAATATCACTGAACACCATGGAAATGCACAACAAATGAATAGTACTTTGTACCCACTGAAATGGCTATAATAAAAAAGATAAATAACATGTTAGCAAGGATGTAGAGAAATTAGAACCCTCATACACTGCTGGTATGAATGTAATGTGGTGCAGCTGCTTTGGAAAACAGTATGATAATTCCTGAAAAGGTTAAAATAGAGTTTCCACGTGCTCCAGCAATTCTACTCCTAGCTATACATATATGCAAAGGCGATGGAGTGAAATGAAATGGAAGAGACATGAAAACATGTGCCCATATAAAAGCATGTGTACAAATGATCATAGCAGCATTATTCATAATAACTAAAAGGTGGAAACAACCCAATGTTTATAATCTGGTGAATGGATAAACAAAAGGTGGTATATCCATACAATGGAATATTATTCAGCAATAAAAAGAAATAAAGTGCCATTACTTGCTATAACAGAGATAAAACTTGGAAAACATGCTAAGTGGAAGACATAGTCACAAAGGACCACATATTATGATTCCACTTATATGAAATGTTGACACAGAAATCTACACAGGCAGAAAGCAGATTATTGGTTATCTACACCAGGAGGTGGGGAAAAGGAATGGGAGAATTGAAGAATGACGTTTAAAACATGCTGGGTTTCATTGGGGGCAATGAAAATACTATAAAACTGATTTTGTTGTTAAATGCATAACTCTGTGAATATACCAAAAGTCATTTAATTTTTATACTTTAAAGGAGTTAATTGTAAATTGTATGAATTATATCTCAATAAAGCCATAAAAGTAAGATATACCTAAAGTATTAAATACCTTATACAATTTCTAAATGAACAATGTGAAATTATTTAGAAATGCCCTGACCATCTTTCTGTACAGTTCTTAAACTTTATATACTTTTGTCTCTTTTATACATGGGTATACTTCTAGTTCCTGGATAGTATTTGTTACATAATAGTGTTCAATAAATATTTGTTTAATTAATCAAAAGCTGTTACATAAAAGTAATTAAAATACCAGGAGAGAGAAAAAGTGTGGATAGAAAAGAAGAAATGTATGAAGTAATAATAGTCTGAACTTTCAAAATGAATGACGGACATAGATCCAGGAAGCTCAGAGACCACCAAACAGAATAAATACTAAAAAACAAACAGAACCACACCTAGCTATCATATTCAAACTACAGAAAACCTAAGACAGCTGGGACAAAGGGGAGGATAAGAATCATAGTACACTTCTTGTCAGAAACATGCAAGCAAGAAGAGAATGGGGTGAAATATTTAAAGTGTTGAAGGAAAAAAACAACCACGTAGAATTATCTTCCAAAAGTGAAAGAAAAATAAAGACTTTCACAGAGAAACAAAAACTGAGATAATTCATCACAAATAGATAACTACCATCAAGAAATATAAAACTAAGTTATTTGGGGAGGAGGGAAATAATGTAGATCATTTTATGGGTTAAATTCTGTCCACCAGAAAAGATATGTTGACGTCTTCACCCCAGTACTTAAAAAAGTGAATTTATCTGAGATGAGGGTCTTTGCAAAGGCAGTCTTTAAAATGAGGTCATTATGGTGTGAATCAATATCACTGATGTCCTCATTTAACCAAAGTACAGACCGAATGCCATCTGCAAGCTAAGGAATGCTTGAGACTCTCAAAAGCTAGATGACAGGCAGGGGCTGATTCTCCCTCACAGCCCTCAGAAGAAATCAACCCTTCATACACCTTGATCTCAGACCTCTGGCTTCCAGAATGTGAGACAGTCAATTTCTGTTGTTTAAGCCACCCATTTTGTAGTACTTTGTTACAGAAGTCCCAGGAAACTAATACAGATCAGAAGCTTTCATCTACATAAAGAAAGTAATAGCCTCAGAGGATAAATAAATGGACATAAAATAACCTTTAATTTTTCTTACTTTTCATTGATCTAAAAGATAACTGTTTAAAGTGATAATAGCAACAATTGTGTGATGATAATATATGAATAAGTGAAATAAATGTCATAAAGGACAGGAAGGAGGGATTGGGAATACTTTGTTATAAGGAATCTGTACTTCGCATAATGCAATATAGTATTATTTGAAGGTGGACTTAGTTTAAAAAAATACGTATCACAAACTCCAGGGCAAACAATAATTTTTAAAAATAAAATTGATGTGCTAATAGAGAGATAAAATGGACTCATATGTAATGCTCAGTTAAAATCAGAGAAGATAGAAAAAGAGGAGAAAAAAGAAGTAAAGAATAAAAATAAATAAATAACAAAGAAAGTGCAGTAAAAAGAAACCAGCTACAAACATCAGAGATTTTAATCCAACTATCAATAACCACGTTAAGTGTGAATGGTCTAAGCACAGCAATTAGAAAACAAAAACTGTCAGAGGGGATTTAAAGATATTATACAGCTGTTTATTGTCTAGAAAAAACTTACTGTAAATATAAGAATTCAAATATGTTGAAAGTAAAGAGTTAAAAATATGCTATGCTAACCAGTTAAAAGAAAGCTGGAGTAGCTATATTAATTTCAGACAAAGCAAACTTTAGAATAAGGAAGATTATCAGGGATAAAGAGAGACATTACATACTGATAAAGGGTCAGTTTTCCAAGGAGACAACGATCCTAAGCATGTGTGTGGTTAACAACAGACCAACACACTATAAACACCTGGTTCTTTGACTAGATGATATATTAGTAACTAGTCCACATGGAAATCACAGTTCCTGTCCTAATCTCTATGGTGTTAGTGGAATTTGCTTCAGTTCTCAGACACGCAAAGCCAAACCTAAAATGAAAATCAACTCCAGGATCCACCACAGAGTCATTAATTTACCTGCCAGGCATCGGCGGGCCCAAATCACCCTGATACGAGGCCCTGGCTAGATCTAGTCTTTGACAGAATCTTCGTCACCTTTCAAGCTTCTGGGTGAGATCGCTGGAACGTCTTTTTCTTGCACTATTGCATTGCTTTTTTCTACAGCCAATGATTTCCTGTACCCAAAAGTTAACCCTCAAAGTGCAAATGTGACATTCAAGTCACCTTAGAAATCGGAAAGGGGCTTTTGGTGAGCATCAACGTGTCCCACTTTAATCCCCCTCTTCAAATCAGTAAGGTTTTCCTTAACAGAGCAGTCCATCCCAGTGTTCCTTTTATTTTCCAGTCAGCTTAAGTCCTCTTTTCCAAACCACATTACCAGTCCAATGTCCTGGTCCAGCAATCCTTGCCGTTGCCACTGGGTGGCAGTAACAGACTTTTACCAGACGCCCCAGTCAAAGTACAATTTCAAGCAGCAGAAAACTTCACCAATCACCACCACCTCACTCAGTTCTCTTATCACTTACAGCTAACCTCCAGGATCTACCAGCTTTTCTTATAGGCCACAGTGGACTAAATAATATAACTGCCTATCACCCTATCACAGATACATGATTAAGGCCAAATTACTCTCCAGGGTATCTTACAATGTTTTAAATTAACCACTTGAGTGGGCTCAGGAATGCTAAAGGCTTCCTATCAGACATGCTTAATTAAAATAGGGGGAGAAGCAGACTTGCACAACATCCCTTTCCCAGTGATTTGGATAAGGTAAGAGTCCCTATTCAGACATCACATCCCTAAGGATGCTATATGCTGGTTAGAGTGAGGAATAACACCTGCACAGTTTGTATTCTTAAATCCCCACTTAGATTCATACTTTCACACGCAAACCTACATGCCCATACCATAGTCTCCTAATGTAATTACAGGGCCTCTTAATACTTCATTAGCAGAAGCAGGTATCAGTGTCCGGCAATCAAGTTTCACTCATTGGCCACTGAGACAGACTGACGCAAATGTCATGGTCCCTGATGGGGGTTTCTCCCTAAGAGCCACGGCCCTCCCACCACTCAGAGTCATAACCCTCTCCTCACGTTGCACATCGTACACTGGCACAGGCCCACAGATTTAGGTTCTTCTCTTGCATAATACTTGCACTTCTAATCCATCAAGACTAGGATAAATTGACTGACTTTGTCCTGATCATTTTATAATCTGAGGAGCTGGGGTCCTGAGGAGCAAATGTCCCACCTGGGAAACTTTTATAATCGGTTGAGTGATTCATTAACATTCGGTGGCCACTCCATTTATCTCCTTTCGCATGCCATTTTTAACCAACTATAAACCTCTCTGCTCGGTTCAGTTTTCTCAAGGTATTTTTCCCCATCCCTTGTATTCTTATTGCTCCATTTCTTCTGAATAATCCTAATTATTTCCCTATTGTTAAACCCCAACCAGAGACGTTGAGCACGGAGATCTGGGGCAGCTTCCCCTACATCACCTTGTCCCCCAATAATGTGGACATCCAAGGAGCCCGTGGAGTTGGAGTTCCCTATCTCAGCGTCAACCGTTCCCTGGCCGAGCAGCAGAGTCAGGTGAACGTCATCACGCAGTCAGGGTCCAGGGACCAGCATTCCCAGCACATCAGTAGCTTCATAGTGTCCCATTGAGTATTTAAGAAAGGAGGCAGATACTTCCCTTTTTTGAGGGCAGGTACCACATACTGTCGCCCTTGTGCAACATGAGTGGGAATCTGCCCCTCGAAACACACCTCTGTGAGAGCTGCAAGCCGATTCAGGGTCCCGAGTAGGGTTCCTCACGATGTCACCTCTGCTCCCTCAAATTCAATTTCTATTTCAACAGCAATTCCCGGAAGAGCTGCAAAATGGATCTGAAAGGAAACAACTCTTTAACGGACCAAATTCCAATCAAAGCAAGTGTCTTTCCAAATTCCTCCTGGCATTCCAGTCACTCCACCCCTCCTTAGAGGCGGTCACAGCCATGACACGATGGCTGGGGCAGCTTCAGCCTGCTTTTAGTCACTTCCGCTAGGACAGACAGGAGCAGCAAGGCACCTACTCTTGGCTGACTTCCCTCAGCTCGGATCTTTTTTGTTCCCCATTTAGTGACCTCCCTTGGCCCTGACTGCACAAATGCATTTCTGCCCATCAGTGGAAAGAATATTTTTGTGACGTCCCCCTAGGAGTGGGCAGAGAGAAGCCACCGGCACACCATGTTGTCATCCCCTCATCCTTCACCACATCTTTCTCTCTCCTAAACAAGCCCTAGCCTTTAATTCTCAGAGTGAGGAAAGGTCATTTCAAATGTCCCATCTGGGTCGCTCACTGCATGGTGCTCCCCAGGTTGGGTCTTTTGAAAAGGACGCACCGGTGGACTGTAGCACAGAGTACTCACATGAGGCTTTTATTTCAGGTACAGAGCACATGACAGCAGGAGAAAGAGAACGCAGGCAAGCTGTAGGAGAGACACCCACTTGGCCCAAATCTCCTGGGTCCCTTCTTTGAGTGCTAGGGATGGACCATGCCTCTTACTTGAATCAGATCTGTGCCAGGGATCTTAGGGAAAAATCCCTCCCCAAAAGCTCTGTGGCTCTTTAAGAAGTCAAGACAGGTTATCATACTCATTAGGCCAGTTGCAAACCATCAGTAAAGGAGCTGACCCTGGAGGTCACTCAGGGAGTCAGGGATCTTAAGGAGCAGATCATAAATACTGCAGCCGTTATCTTGTCCAAAAGCAAAACCAGACATCCAGGGGTCCCTGGAGACAGAGATCGAGCATTCCCAGTCCAGCTGTAAATCACCTCACTCTCCACATATCACCTCGCCAGAAAAATGAAAGTTTTGCCTATGCCATTCTTCAATTACTACACCATTGTTGAATACTGAGTAAAAATTTTTAAATTTTATATATGTATGGTTTATCTTTCTAGTGACATCATAAGCTTTCAGACGAGTGAGTCCATTTATTAATGGCTAAGTTAACAGTTATTGAATAAAAACATTTAAAAAATCATATGATTAATAAGTGAAAAGCAGTTACTGAGATGAATTAGAAATAGGTCATTACCAGTCCAGAATACTAAAAGGGATTCTGTGATCATCATGGATGAGATGCCACTAGCCAACTCCTATCTGGGGAAATCGAGGGTCTCAAGATGTCTATCTGGGTTTCACATCACTTAAATATAGCACTGTCTAAGAGATACAGATTGCTAGTCAATATAACACTCTAGGTTCTGTGCAACTCAGCAAAACAAGGAAGAGTAAAATAAGTAGGAAGAAACAAAATTTTTGTTATGAACAGACTATTTGATTTTCTAGATAGAAAATTCAGCAGAATATGGAATACTGGCAATACGCCCTGCTTTATTTTTTTACTTCTGTGATGGTTATACAGATATTTATATTAGTTTTTCATTGTACTGAGCATTTATGGTCTGTTCACTTTTTGAGTGTGCTCTCTATTTCACCAGTTTGAAGACAAAACTTTTAAGTCTAGAGTTGACACACTATTGAAAATAAGATATTTCAAATAAACCCAATAAACTAAAATAAAAAAATCTCATATAACAGCAACAATAAATCAGAAGAGGTAATTAAAAGAGAAAAAGTGAATCTTCATGTACAAGAAAGTATCATCTCTTTGCATCCTGCTTAACAGCCTCACTAATAAGTATAAGCAATGGAGACACCTTTTCTTTTGTTTGCTATTTTTATTCTTTTTGATCAAGATATCAAGCCTTGGCCTAACTGCCTAACCTGGAGTTAATTTAAAACATGCTAGTTCAATTTTAGTAAATGTAGTAAAAGTATCAAGTCATATAAAAATGCCCTTAGTGAAAAAGAAAACGATATGAATGTCTAAGCTGGGGTCCTCTAGATGTTGACACACTCATTTTATTTCTCCTGTGAGTTATATTTATTTGTACATGCTACATGATCTATTCTCCCTACTAGGTCTCTTAGTCTTTAAGGATAGAGATTTTACAGAATTCATCTCTGGTGTTTTTCACAACTAGCCAGGTATTTTGACTATTCTAAATATGGAATAAGTGTACACTAGTTTTAACTTTACTTTTCAGCTCTAGCATAGCATTCAACTATTCATGTGTTCAAAATAAGCACCTACAATATAAAATAAATGTAATGGAGAAATTTAGGAGTTCTCTTTTATTTTCCTCCCTACATTTTCCAAATGGTTAAATAATTAACAAACACAGTATGTTTTGTTACTTCCATTTGGGGGAGTAAGAGGAAGACTTGATTTCCTTTGGATTTTATGCTTCCCAAGTCATCTCCAACCATTGGGATAAACAGACGCAGGAGAACAATCCCAGTTGGATTTTAACAAGCGCACATCCAATAATGAAGACGCCACCAGACATTTATATAGCACTCTGAAGTTGCCAGTTCTTTCACATTTAACCTTCATGCCAACCCTTTGAGTCAGATAGTCATAGGAAGGATTGACCTCATTTCACAGGTAAGTGAGCAGTTTTCAGTAATGCATATTATTTATTCAAGTCACATGCTGGGAACAGGGAAGTCCAGCTTGAATACAGACTTTGGAGTTCTCTGGGGGTGTGCTTCTCACTATACAACATCGGCATACACAAACTTAGGATAGTGTAAGAAAGAAGTAATCAACCGACAAGTATTCTATTTCAAACTGCAAAGCAGCTAATGTGATTTAACTAATGAACTCTAAGTCAAACATCAAATTATAGCTTAAAGAAAAAGAATAAAATGGAGGTGTAAGTAATATGCTTTATTGACACTAAAATGATGTATATATTTTTTCCTTCTTAGTGGTGGCTTATTAGCCTCTGAATTAATCGAAGAAGATTTTTAGATGTACTATTTTAGCATACATTGTCAATTCAAAATATAATAAAACTAAAAATCTATACTTACAGTTTTTTAAAGGTACCATTTGTTGAGTGCCACCCACTATGCTGAGTATTCTATAAGCATAATTTTCTTTAATCCTCGTAATGATCTTACGATGTGGGTAAATATTACCTCTCTATTACAGACAAGAAATCTGAGGCTCAAGAGGTTGAAAACTTGTCTTAAAACACAGAAGCAGTAAGTGTCAGATTCAAGATTTGAACCTGGGCCAACCAGGACTACAAAGTCTGGGCTATCGACCATTCTGCTATTCGGGCCACCCATATGTAAGGGGGGAAAGCTGGAAGGAATTTTAGGAAATATCCGACATGTGATTTTAATTCCTGTTCCGTCAGGGCTCAATCAAAGAAGCAGAATCACTAGTAAGTATATGGATTTGTTACAGGGACTTGATTTTATGCAGCTGTGGGTCTCTGTAAGGTTGTTGTCTTTGTGTCCATTTCCGGAGCCTAAAGTTACAGGACAGGTACTTTGGAAGCAAAGATGGGTGTGGGATCAGAGAGAGTAAGATCAAGTGGGAACTCATAGGCACACACAGAAGGACAGTCCGTGTGCAACCTGCGTCCATTCTTGGTGTTTCTGGACTTGGTGATGAGGACATCCTGCAGAAGCCAGGGACTACGCCAAGCCCTTTGCTGCCTCCCACCAGCAAGGTGTGTTGACAGATAAGTGACAATGTGTTTGATCTATGAAACGGCAGCTGCTTCACTTCTGTCCTCCATCTCCCACAAGAATCTCTCTTCTGGACCATGCTAACTGGAAACATAAAGGAAAACAATTTATGGGAAATGTAATTCAGTGTAGCTGTGTGGACACATCACAGAGCCACCACATTTTCTGCTTTACAGATGTGAAAAGTAAGTCTTGGACATATTGTGTGATATGTTGAGAGTAAAACAATCCTATAAATTCCTGTGCATTCTTCCTTTCCCTACAGACAGGATGGTGTACAGGTTTTATTTTACTAGCCAAACATACAGATTGGTAGTGACTGCCTGAAACCCTGGGTTGTGAAGGATTCTGAGGCCAGGGGTTCTGTTATTGATTAGTGATGTCTGCTGTGGGCATAAAAAAGGGGACTCATGATAAATGTGACATAAATGTGCCACCCTATTCTTTACTTTTAAAGGAGATTGTAAGGGATATAGATATATAAATCAGTGATAAAACCATACATATTTATTAAAAGGACTTTAAATTGAGGGCAAAGAGTCCTTAATGTAAAAGATATCTACAGGCTAATCACATGTTCTTACAAAACATCCCCATTGGAGACAGAACACAGAGCTAATGGATATTTCTAATTCACTGGGAACACAGAGCTGAAGAGACTTTAGGAATACTTTTTCACTAAGCTACTGCTTAGATATGCATATAAATCTGCACATATAGGCATTCTTCTTGACATGCAAATTATAAATATAAATCACTTGATACTCTGCAATTAAGTACTCATATTAAGTGAATCAATCGTGTTTTAATTGATGGTAATTTGAAAGTTGGGTTTCCATTTTAGCCGTTTAGAGCAGTGAGGACTGAAGAAATGTTCTCCCACTTGGTTGCTGGTATATTCTGATAAGCATACATATAGAGCTTGCTGATTTAGAATCATGCACACATTTATCTTTTCTATGCATATTCATTATCTTACTGCACACAGGTATAATTCCTATTTTCACAGATGAACAAATTCAGGCTCACCGATATGAAATTGCTTATGGCCACAAGCTGGTAAGTGACAATGTAATAATTCTAATCCAGTTTTATCGACTTGAAAGCCTGCTATATACATTTTTCAGATGATGACAGCAAACCTACACTTTGACATCAGCAAGAGGAAAATACCCTTATTCTGGGATAGACTCAAGAAGCATGCACAGGAATTCTGCTTTCCATCTGGGGCCTACACTCACGGACAGCTTTGCCATTTACCCTCATGCAGTAATACTGTCCCCTTCCTTTATAGGGGACACACACACATAAAGGTGGGAACAAGAGCATAGTAGGAGATGCTAGAAAAAATTTAAGTTTCTAGCAAAATTCTGTGCTCAAATATGTGCATCTATATTTACACTTGCTATAGCTACACTAGAATAGGTGCTCCACTAAAGCAGAAGGCAAAAATAGGGCCTTTCGACAACTATGGATGTTTCAGAGAGGTGGGAAATTGAGATTTTTTTTCCTTCCAGATAAGCCAAAGAAAGTCACAAGGGTTTACAAAGGGAGCAAGCTAGTTTTTTCAGTTACAGCATGGCATGCTTAATCTCATTTAATCTTGGCAGCCATGCTCTAAGATAGGTCTCATCATTTCCAGTTTATAAATGAAGAAGCTGAGGCTCAGAAAGCTTGAGAGAACTGCTAAAATCTCCAAAATTCATGAGAATTAGCCTTCTTGTCATGGAGTTCTTCTTTACTGCAAAGAAAACATCCTTCTTGTTCCATCTTTTGGAGTCCCAAAGAAGTCTAAATTTTTGTGCAACAAATAAATCTTTAAGGAAAGACAATGGGTCTACCCTGAAATGATATAAATTATTCTTTAGGAGGATTAAATACAGCCAAGCAACAGACAGCAATCAGAGATTTGAGTAGGCTTGCTGCATTTCCCCAGGGACATTCTATTTTCCTCTTCAGTGGTGGCATCATATTAACAGTAGCTTCCATGAACTGAAAATTAACAGAATGCTTCAACAAATAAGGGGGGTTGTTTATTTTCCCCTGAAATTGTGCATCTGAGAAGTCTGAGGCATAGAGGAAGAAAGCAGATTTCCTAAAATCATACAAGTAAGGGGAGGAGCCTGGGTTTGAACATAGTCACACATCGCCAAGGCAGTGTGAAGCCCCACCTTCTATAGTCTATCAGCACAAAAACGTTCAGGTAAAGAAAAAAGAGGAGGAGGAGGAAGAGAAAGTCAGAACAAAAGCTTCGCCACAAATTCAAAGGTACTTGTTTTCCACTCTGGGCTATTTTCAGCAGTTGGCAATAAGAATCAATTAATCAAAACTAAGTAATATAAAAAGAAACACCAAAAAATGTTTTGAAAAAGTACCTTGAGAATTGACTGTACGGGTTTTTAAAAATATTCTTTATTTGTTAGAGTAGTTTTAGGTTCCTCGCAAAATTGGGCAGAAGATGGAAGACTTCCCATTTCTACCCTGCACCCACACACTGTACAGGATCTCGTGCCCCACATGACCTTGTTACATGTGATGCATTTGTTACAACTGATGAACATACATTGACACATCATTATCACCCAAAGACTGTTGTTTAAATTAAGGTCCACTCTTGGTGTTATGCATTCTTTGAATTTTGACAATGCATAATGACATGTATCTACCATTGTATCAACAGCTTCATCGCCCTAAAAAATCCTGTGTTCCCCACCTAGTCATCCCTTCCCTCCTCCCAACCCTGGCAACTGCTGATCTTTCAATTTTCATACTTTTGCCTTTTCCAGAATGTCACATAGTTGCAATCATTCTATATGTAGCCTTTTTAATTTGGCTTCTTTCACTCAGTAATATGCATGTAAGGTTCCTCCATGTCTTTTATAACTTGATAGCTCATTTCCCTTTAATGCTGAAATATATTCCATTGTGTGGATGTACCACAGTTTATCTATTTTTCTACTGAATCATGTCTTGGTTGCTATCAAGCTTGGGCTATTACAAATAAATCTGCTGTAAACATCCGTGTGCAGGTTTCTGCGCGGACATAAATGTTCAGTTCATTTGGGTAAATACCAAGGAGTACAACTGTTGAATCATAATGTAAGAGTATGTTTAGTTTTGTAAGAAACAACGAAATTGTCTTCCAAAGTGGCTGCACCATTTTGCATTCTCACCAACAATGAATGAGAGTTATCGTTGCTCCACATCCTCATCAGCATTGATGGTGTCAGTATTTTGAATTTTGGTCATTCTAATAGGTGATAATGGGATCTCCTTGTTTTAATCTGCAAGGACATATGACATTGAACATCTTTTGATCTGTTTATTTGCAATCTGCCTGTCTTCTTTGATGAGGTGTTGTTTGTCCATTGTTTAATCAGGTAGTTCATTTTCTTGTTGAATTTCAAGAGTTCTTAAAATATTTTGAGTAACAGGTCATTTTTAGGTGTGTCTTTTGCAAATATTTACTCCTAGTCTATGGCCTGTCTTCTCATTCTCTTCATACTGTCTTCTCAGAGCAAAACTTTTTAATGTTAAGGAAGTCTAGCTTATTATTTCTGTCATGGATCATGCCTTTGCTATTGTATCTAAAAAGCTATTACCATGTCAAGGTCATGTAGATTTTCTCTTATATTAACTTCTATGAATTGTATAGTTTTTGTATTTTAAGTTGAGATCCATCATGCATATTGACTTAATTTTGTGAAGTCTTAGGTCTGTGTCCAGAGGCTGTTTTTCTTCTTTTTGGCATATGAAAGTCCAGTTGTTCAGGTACCATTGTTACAAAGACTTGTATTTGTTCCATTTTATTGTCTTTGCTCCACTGTCAAAGCATAGTTGACTATATTTATGGGGATCTATTTCTGGGCTCTCTATTTTGTTCCACTGATCTATTTGTCTATTCTTTTACCAAACACACACAATCTTGATTACCATGGCTGTCTGAAGTTGAGTGGTATCTGCAGTCCTCCAACTTTTTCACTACTGGCATATAAGAAAGAGATAAACTTTTGTGTATTAATCTTGTATCTTGCAGCCTTGCTATAATTACTTAGTTCCAGGAGTTTTTTGTTTTTGTTTTTGTTTAATTCTTTTGTATTTTCTACCGTGTAATTTTTCTTCTTTAGCTTGTTGATGTAATAGATCACATTAATTGCTATTTGAATGTTGAGCCTAGCTTGAATACATGGGGTGAATCTCACTTGGTTGTGGTGTATAGTTCTTTGTATATATTATTGGATTCAGTCTGCTAATATTTTATTGAGGATTTTGCTTCTCTGCTCATGAGAGATATTGAACCCTAATTTTCTTTTTTGTAATGTCTTTTTCTGGTTTTGGTATTATGGTAATGCTGGCCTCATAAAATGAGTTCGGACTTATTCTCTCTTCCCTCTGCTTCTATCTTCTAGAAGGGATTCTAAACAAATGACATCATTTCTTCTTTAAAAATTTGGTTAAATTCACCAGTGAACCTTTCTAGTGCTTTACATTTTGGAAGGTTGCTAATTATTCATTCAATTTCCTTAATAGGTATTTGGCTATTCAGGTTCTCTGTTTCTTTGCGTGTGAGTTTTGGCAGATTGTGTCTTTCATTTTCTCGGTTATCAAATTTGCAGGCCTGGAGTTGTTTATAATGTTTCTCAATCATCCTCTAATGGCCATGAAATCTATAGTGATGTCCCCTCTTTCATTTTTTTTTATTAGTAATTTGTGTCCTCTCCTTTACTCCTTAGTTAATCTGGCTAAAGGCTTAGCAATTTATTGATCTTTTCAACCAACTTTTGGCTTTATTGATATATCTAATGATTTCCTATATTCAATTTCATTGATTTCTGCTCTAATGGTATTTTTCTTTTCTCTTGCTTTCTTTAGATTTCATTTGCTCTTTTTTTCCTAATTTCCTAAGATAGAAGCTTACATTATTGATTTTAATATTTCTTCTTTACTAATATGGGCATTCAATACTAAAGATTTCCTAAGCACTGCTTGGCTGTATCCCATACATTTTGATAAGGTGTATTTCCATTTTCTTTATTTCAAAACATCTCTTAATTTCTAAAATTAAGTGATTTTGAGATTTCTTCTTCTCTGGCCCATGTTTATTTAGAAGTGTGTTCCTTGATCTCCGACACATTTGGAGATGGTCCGGCTATGTTTCTGCCACTGATGCCTAGTTCAATTCCATTGTAGTCTGAGAGTAGGCATTGCTTAATGTCTATTCTTTTTCAGTTTGTTCAAGTTTTGTTAAATCCATCTTATGATCCAGAATGTAATCTATCTTGGTGAATTTTCCATGTGAGCTTGAGAAGAATGTGTCTCCAGCAGTTTGTCAGCTGCAGTTCAGATTTTCTTACCCTGGTACTAGTCACCCCAGAAGTTTCTTTTGTGGGTTTATTCTCCATTAAGCTGTGATAATATCTGCCTGTCTTTCTTTCCAGTTTTTTGGACAATAGTTTTCCCTGTTATTTCTCTTCTCTGATTGATATAAGAGGAGTTATTGATTTTTCAGTTGGTTTAGCTTTTTACTGTTAGAATGGAGTGGTAGCTTCTAAGATCCTTACTTGCCAGACCAGAAACTGGAAGCCCCTCCATGGTACTAACACCTTCCTTTTCCTTCCAGTTTTGTACATCATGCTGTGAACTAGATAAAGGCAGAAATAACCAAAGAACAATGCCCTTATAGTATTGATTAACACAAACTGGACTCAGACTAACAAGAATCATTATTTTAAGGAGAAGCAGCTCATAAAGAGGTCAGACATTTGCAGAAATGTATTGTCTTATCTATGATAATAGTGTTATTGCTTTAGATGGATAGATTTGCTGAGTTCCCATTCTGCTTTTTTTTCTTTTTTTGTGCTGTATTTGTTTTAGTTTTGGCTTCTCAAACCCAATTCTGCATTTAAACATATGATACCAGTGGGTAGTAGGGTTTTTTTTGTTTGTTTCGTTTTGTTTTGTGCTCACAAGGCCTAAATGCTATGCTCGAGCAATAGATGATTAAAAATGTGAAACTTTGGCATTTCTAGTTTAATAAGTATATGTAATTCTATGAAAATATAAGAACTACAAGGTAAGCAGTAAATTTTGACAAAGTAACACAAACACAGGTAGAGTTTGGCCCTACTCGAATTAATCTTTAAATGTTATAATCCCCACCTCACCCTCCACTTCCACTCTTTACTTCAAAGGGAAACTCATCAGCTTTTTTATCAGCATAGTCAGTTTGCTGTCAAAACACAACTTTTGGCTTCTATGGCATCCCCAGAGAGTTAACTTTATAGCTATAAACTATGAAAAGTATCCACTGTTGCTTTCTTTGTAGTTAGCCAGGCATTTTGTTTTGTTGTTAAAACTGAGGTTGGGAATCAATACATTATAAAAGGCCCTGTAATTGAAACTTATATAATACTATAGCCATTTTTAGTTATTTGAATATGCCATTTATGAGTTATCCAAATATGCCAAGCATGTTCAGAACTCTGGCCTCTTTGTATGCTGTTCCCTATGCTTAGAATACTCTTTCTCCAGGCATCCACAAAATCATGCCTTCACTTTATTTTAGTCAACTGTCAGAAGACCCTTAGAGAGGTCTTCTCTGACCAAACTATTTAATACAGAAGCTGTATTCATTTTCAATTTCCTTAAATTGTATTATTTGCTTATCGAAGCCAATCACACTACTGAAAAATATCAGTTGTTTATTTATGCATTGTCTGTCTACCCACTGGTACTGTGGTCTTGGTCTCTTTTCTGCAGGGCTGAATGCCCACTGCCTAACAGAATACGCCTGACACAGAGAAGATGGTCACAGAGAAGCTATGCAGAATGAACAAACACTTCTCCCAACCATGTTTTCCACTATGTACACTGAGACAACATTACATCACATTCCTACTTTGGTGCATTCTAGATAAAAGAAAAAAGTGCCTGTTCTTTTCTTCTTAGGTCAGTATCTGTCATTTGGGTGCACCGGAGTCCAGCATCAGCCACAGAATCCTGCGAAAATCTGCTGTGTGGCTTGGGGCATTCTCTTTGGGAGGCTGAAAGTTTACTCGAGCCACTACTGAACTTGTACACAATCAGGATGCATCATTGCCATTATCTTTCATCAGTGTAATAAATTCAGTAATATGAATAGACATTCCAAATACCCAGGTCAAATGAAGGTAAGCATTGTAGATATAACCTGGAAGGAAACTTTTCTTATATGCTTTATATTTTAAAGTTCTATCAATTGGTTGAAATGAAATATGTGCATGTACTATGGCAGGAAGGAAATGCTTTAATTAATGATTGTGAAAGCTGCCAACTTTACCTATAAAAACAATTATTAACAACTTTCAAGAAGTTGAATACATAGAGTACTATATTTAGAGTTAATTTGAGAATTCTGGATAGCTTATGCAGAATTATCTAACATTATGGAAAACACTGTGGTTTTACATGAAGCAACAATATTTATACAAATTTTTAAATAATAGTAATTGGCAGAAAAATAGAGTTGTCATAATTCTAATTATTTTTTGTATTAGCATTCTTAATATTGTACAAAATAACCCTTAAAAATATTTTTTAGTTACTAATTCTCTCTAGGCACTAAAGGTTGTTTAAAAAATATCCTATTTATGAATTTTCACATGTATGAGGATGGATTAAAAGCCAAAGTTTCATGAGAAGGAAAATTTCAAAATCATGTATAAAACATCCATGGTAAATTGCTCTGATCCAAAGCAATATGGAAAATAAAGAGTATGAAGAAGAGAAATATTAGAAGATAATGGTATCTCCAAATGCCATCAATTTTCATGCAAATTTCAAAATAACAAATATAACAAAAGTGATTTAATAAGATTCTTATAGTTCTGATGCTAGGAAAGGAAAATCCAACAAAATGAATCATCAACAGGACTGATTTAGCTACCCAACCATTTTCAAATTCTAAAAATTTCAGAGCTCATTGGAGTAATTACTGCAGCTCATTACTTCAATGAGTAATGAGTGAAATGCCTCTGCTTTGCTTGCTTACTGAGAGCTCTTTGGATCTTACTTAGCTGACAGTGGAGTATATTCACAGAACAGAAAATAAGTTTTAAACTGGTGTCATGAAATTGGTGCTTACAGTGAAACAAATGTGGTGCAGGCTTGAAGCAATTAAAAAGTCACAAGTATAGACTGCTTTGTTATCACCCAACAGTTGGGTAATCAGAAAGCAATTATAGCACAGGATAACAAAAAATAAAAATCTGTGACGTTAGCAGGCATATACTGGTCACATTAACAACATTCTTTTTTCAGCCAAACTATATCACATATAAGAGACTCAAGTACTGCTTCATCATGTACCCATGAAAATAAGCCAATAAAATGAATAGCAGCAATTACAGGTTAGAAATACTTCTTGAATAAAAGAAAAGCCTAATAATCACTTACAAATAATTATAACGTAGCAGGACCTATTAAATCAATAATTCCTTACAGAAAACATAGCATGATGGAAACTGCTGAGGAAGTAACCAAATGGAAGTTTCTTGTATGTTCATGAATTTCTTATATTCAGTCTGCTGCAAAGATCCTTCTATTATTCTACTCAGGTAAAATGCTAAAACTAATATGCATTAAGTGAAATCTGAGATACAGACAATAAATCAGACAAATTTCACCTTGAAAAACAATTACATTGTTTTCATTTCTCCCTTTCAGGATCTGTGATGTAGGATGATATTTTTCCCCAGTAATTGTGTGAAACAGCAAGTCAAGGCAAAAATATTAGAAATAAAATATATGAGTGAGGGCAACAATCTTAGGCATGCTCTGAATATTCAGAAAACACTTTCTTCAAGTATTATACAAAGCTGGAGTTTAAAAGATTGTCTCAAGGAAATTACATCACGTATATAAATTAAGTTCAGAAGATAGAAGATACAGACTTGGTAGTGGACAGTTGGACAATCTATCAATGGACTGAGAAAAAAAGGATCTTGCTTATCCACCAGTTTCAGCTGAAAATAAGCATCTATTTAGTATGGCAATTGGGTAGTAGAGTGACAACCACAATCTTGTAGGTTAAGATACTGGGAAATTATTATTCTTGCACTCCAACACAAAACTTATAAAATTTGACTATTATATTTTAATAACAAAATTTTAATAATGAGCATTACTGCGTTGGCCAAATGCCAAACTCTTATGTCATAAAGTTCCTTCTGTGAAAGTCATATTTACCTTTGGCTGAATACTGATTTTTAGTGCAGGCCAATTCAGCCAAAAGATATGTTCAGAGCTATTGTCCTATGCCATGCTTTCTAGACACAGTGGATAAAACTGACCATGTTCCTGCCCTTCCAATGCTTATGTTTCAGTGAGAGATAAGAAAATAACAAAGGCATGCTGTGTGTCCAAAGCGCTGTGACAAAAAAAAAAATACAGCAGGGCAAGGAGCAAGCAAGAGGAAGGTTACCTTGGATAGCTGCCTAGTGAAGGCTGCATAAATTACTAGGAAAAAAACATTCCTGGCAGAGGGAACAGCCAATGCAAAGGCCTTAAGGCAAGAATATGCCTGATATGCTTTTAAAAAGCAGAGGAATGTAACAACCAAAGGGAGAACATAGGCCAAATGATAGGAGACACAGAGGGAGAAAAAAATGTGAAGACTGTGAAACTTACTAAGTGTCAAGAGCAACCTTTGGAAGGATTTAACAGTTAAGTGAAATAATCTGATGTAGATGTTTTTAAGAGGTCCTATTTGTCATGTGAAGGAGAGACATGCAGGGGGTGAAGTATTGGAGATGCAAGGAGAATTCTAAGAATACTGAAGTCGTCTAACGAAAAGATGCTTTAGCCTAGAAAAGCAGAAAAAGTGGGGAGAAGTGGTCATACTCGGAATACAGTTTGGATGCAACCAAGATGTTGAATTAAAAAAAACATGATTCAAGATATGTAATCAAAACAATTTCATTTTATCCTCCCACCATCCATTTAAAACAGATGAAACCATGGCCATTCCCATGATTTTCCAATAATCTGTCTCATAATTCACTTTGGTGATCTCTATAATTTTAAGGTCTTAGCATACCTTTTCTCTTTAATATTGTGTTATATGAAAACAGAACAAAGGGGACATGTTGAGTGATTCAATATGGTAGGAAAGATAAGGAGTACACCATCAGACATTGCTCCTAGGTATTTCTAACTTTAAAAAATGGGTGAAAACAATGCCAAAATGAGGAAAGCTGGGGGAGAAGCAGGTTGGTCTGTGGGTGGTGGAAACCAAGAATTTAGGACTTCCATTTTTCCTTAGAATGTAAAAAGCTGCAAAGAACGTTGCTCCCAACCTAACAGTGAAAAAAAGCTGACTACTACCATCCCCTGGAACCCACCAGTGAGCTTAAGCTTAAGTCCCAAGACAACCAAATAACTTATATTCCCAAAACATGCTTGCTTATTCAAAGAGAGACACCTGTGTTTCACTTTTGGCAGAGCATGAGAGAGGTGGCCACCACTCAAGTGGGTAAGATGAAATTAGTTAATGTTTTATGAAGTTCCTTCTGTGAAAGTAGTATTTGCCTTTGGCTAAATATTGATTTTTAACACAGGTCAACTCAATCAAAAGGTATTTTCAGAGCTATTGTCATACATCATGCTTTTTAGACACAATGGAGAAAACAAATTGCTAATGTCTAATTATGGGCTAATGTGTAAGTCCGGGAGAGGTGGGGGCCTCAGACACAAAAGGGGTTGACATTCATCCCAAGTCCCTTCACAAAGGTCTCTACTAGGTGCTCATGAGAAAGAAAAGGATGTTAGGGGTTAAACTGTGTTCCCCAAAAGGTATGTTGATGTCTTAACTCCAGGTACCTCAGACCATCACCTTATTTGGAAATAGGGTTGTTACTAAGGTAATCAGTTAAAATGTGGTCATATTGGAATACAGTATGACTAACTTCCTCAGAAGGCAAGGACAGGGGTGCACGGAGATGATGTCATGGAACAACAGAAGCAGAAATTGAAGAGCTGTAGCTACAAGTGAAGAATGCCAAGGATTGACAGCTACCACCAGAGGCGAGGAGGTAAAGAAGGGTTCTACCCAGAATCTCAGAGATGGCTCTGCTGCCACCTCGATTTGACTTCTAACCTCCATAATTATGAGAGAATATGTCTCTATTGTCTTAAGCCACCCAATTTTTGATACATCATTATAGCAATCCTAGGGAACTGTAGAGGTGCAAGGCAGAAGACCAAAGAGAGTCCCCTGTGGTGATACAAGGGGTGAGAGGTGGCTGCTGGGGAGAAGGCAGATAGAAAGTCCTGTCTGCTTCCCCAGACCTTTCTGTCCTGCACTGAGTTGAGGGATTTGGGATTGATCAAGATGAAAGATATAACCGGGAGGTGATAGTAGGACAGGTTTACACGAGGAAGGAAATTCACTCATAGCATGAGATCTTACGGTGACAATGGCATGGGCCACAACCCAGAAAGGGAAGTGGGAAGAGAGGAATTGGAGAGGGAGCTTTTGGCTGGCACAGTAAGGAATCTGAGTTAGACAACTCGGCAGCTTGGAGTCTTTTATAGTCCCAGGATATGTCGTATCTATGCCTAGCAAATGTTGGGTGCAGTTTCATGGAATATGCAAAGGCATGTCCTAACGCTAAAAATACGCTTATTTGGACTATATTTAAAGAAACTGGGTGAGTAAAAATCTGGATTTAGCTCTGGCAGCCTTTTGAGATAATGATCCCGGCCTGGTGTGAAGTCAACATGGGGCCAATATATACGGGCCATTTTTGGCTCATTTATGTAACAGTCTATTCCGTGGCTCCATGTTGTTTTACAATCTAAATTGTACAGTATTTCTTAAAGCCTAAGTTTGGAGCTAGCAATGAAGCATTCTAATGGCCCAGAATCCTAGAAGGCCACAGACTAGATTTCAAAATCCATTCGCAGCCAGTTTGATCATTTAGTGGGAGAAATTCAGGAGAGTAGATCAGAAAAGACTTTGATTCGTTTACTTATTTGTAGTAGAGTAGCTTCAGTGTCCCCTTTGGTACATGTCTCTGGCTCTCTGTAAAACTTGGTGAATGTTATCTATGGGAAATGTATCAGTAAGTGCACAGATCACCCCATCATCAGCCAGTAATAATGCAGCCTATGCGATTATTTATACCATGGGCCCTAAGGTATGATGAGATTCAGCTATGAGTTCCAGTTCTTGGGACATTTGTTTTATTTGTGTGGCTAGCTCCTCGGATATGGCTATCTGAACTTTGAAATCCAGGGCATCTGTGGTCTCTTAAATCGTCTCAGCATTAGCTATCATTATCAGTAAAGGGAACTTATATTTTTCAGAACCCCCCTGGGAAACTACTGGGTGAACTCAGGACTAGTTTCTGCCTCCTCTGGACATGTGAGTCATGCTACAACCCAATCTGGTATCTGATAACCTCACTCCAAAATCCTCAACTGGTGGAGATCTTTGTCCTCAGCTAACATTTTCCATTGACAATCTGCCCAGGTCACTGTGAGACCGAATATGTAGGTTGAACAGTTTTCAAAGCAATAAAAATCCACATCAGACGGTATATGTGGACCAGCACCCAAGCGTCCTCTATGGGTCATTCCCACCTTCTGCATTAATTGCGCCAGAGCCTTTAGTAGGAGCACCCTCTTTTGCGTCTAATAACATGGCAGCCAATTGCGTAAATCCAGGCCCTGTTAGGTGGAGCCCACTCTTCACCAGATACATTCTGTATAGCCAGGTAGCCCCCCTTTTGTGTCTGTTTCCTGGGTTCATTCCTTAATGAGAGAGTGGGCCCCAAGGTGAGAGAGAGACTGTGTTTCTTCCTCCAAGTGAGAACCTTCTCCTCCTTCTGGGTCCTTTCCTTTTGTTTTTTTCTGTCTTTATTACTCTGTGGGTGGTTGCTAGCAAACCAGAAGGTCACTCTCATGGGGACACTGAGCTGCTTTCCTTTAAAGAGTGCCGGGCCTCCTTCCCAAGGTCCCAAATTGTGTATCAGGACTTCGAGCTTCTACCTCCTGTCTGGGTGGCCTCCTGGTAAGGAACTGCCACAAGCAATGCCCAGCATATGTCTTATGGCTTGGAGCATCTGTTCAGCAGGAAATCTACCTCCTTGAAATCCTGGGATGAACAGGGATATGAATTTCTTTGCCTTTATTCATTTAATATAACACTTTAGCTGCTTCAGCCCAAGAGATGGGGTCTCAGTATCCCTCTGAGAAGTTATAATGATGACATTACAGCAGCATTACTGAGTATCACAGAACATGCTAGCTACTTGCAAAGGCTACTCCTCCGACCATACTTAAGAGCCAGGCCTCAGCCTCATGTCTGGGCCTCATCCCATACAAGTCCCCAGGGACAGCCTCTCATCTCAAGTACCACAAATCTGGCCCAGGTATGAGGATTTCCTGCCATTATAGCCCATGATGGGGTCATTGGTGGCCCATTCTTGCTCTAGAGGCATGCAAATCTCGCCTTTTCCTATTCATACCCACAGGTCTTATGACATCTAGCACCTGCCTCAGTGGCGACCCAGTCAGATAGGCCGACCCAGTCAGATAGGCCAACCACTTTCCCTGGGAAGCGCAGTATTTCTGACCCCCAAAGGCAATTCTAATGGTGCAGGTTCACTCAAATACCAGTACTACTGCTCAGTCAGGCTACGGAAGCACTGGAGGAGACCCTGAACAATACAGAGCACAATACTGCACAGAGGCATGTCATGCCAAAATAAAGGGCAGGCGTTGCAAATTTGGAGTCCCAACCATTTAAGGCTGTCCAGGAGCAATTACCAACTGATTGTTTTCTGACTGGTTAGACACCATATGAATTCCTTCGTCATCACCAAAATGTGCTTGGTCTTCATTGCCACTTGCAGTGAGTTCATATATTTTGGGGCCTATTAAGGAAACCTGTAAGATCACAAGGTGACTAGCAAACCATGAGCTTTATTTGGGTGGCATTTTGACAAATTCACATGTGGAGCGGTGGGAGGAGTACCTTACAGCCGGAGAGCTCCCAGAGACAATGGTGCAGGGCCATGACCTGGAAGGGGAAGGGGCAGGGTAGTTCCTAAAACAGGGTGGCGGGATGGACTTGGTGAGGGAAGTTATGCGTCTGCATGATTTCACTTAGTAGCACAATGAGGAGTCTCTGGGTCAAAGAATTCCAAAGGGCAGCAGTGAGTTGGTCTTGTATAATCCTAGTGTCTGTCTTACCTATGGCTAGTACATTTTAGATGTAATTATGTGAGGTATGCACACAAGCAGGCTATAAATCAATACAGTATGCTGTTTGGACTGTATTTTTGAGCAACTTGATGTGAAAAAATTTGGGTTTGGCCCCAGCAGACTTTTGAACAAATGGTGCCAGCCTGTGATGAAGAAATAAACTAAAGAACTAATATACAGATGATATCTCTAGATAATTATGTAAGCCTTTCATAACCCTCCATAAAAAGCAAACCCATGGGCTGCTGGAAGAGGGTAGCAAACTTTCTTCACTTAAGGCACAAGTGAAGAGTGATTGCTTGTAGGAGATGGATCAAAGCAAAATCTGTTCACTTCTTGGGGATAAATTGAAAACCTTTTCAACTCTAGGACACGTTGGAGAAAGATGCTTGGAGAAAACACTGCTGCTTGGAGAACAATATACACTAAATCTACCCCGGGAGGAAATCATCTCTGGCTGAGCATCCTACACCAATACTAAGCAGAGGTCTACTACAACTGGGGGGAGTGAAAACAAACTTCCCTTCCCCAAGTCAACAGTACAAAATGCAGAAATTTTCTGTCATGGAGAGTTCGGGGAGGAGCACTGAGAAAGCCTTGAACCTGGGATCGAAGCACAGCAAGACTGAGGTTAGGCCAAGTCAACAGAGGATCCCGCAGCCTCCAATGTGGACCTAGTGCTGCGTAACAAGCAAAATATGTCTTCTGCTGGGAGAAGACAAGGAGCCTGGAAGAAAACCCTCTATGGTTCAGACACGCAGGGATGGTTGAAAACTTAGGACATTGCGAGGGTTTTAGGAGCTCTGTGCCAGGAATTGGCAACAGAAACCAGTTAGTTTATCAGTTAGTTTATAAGAGTTAGTTTATCAGTAGATTTACCACAGGTGACAAAAGAGTCAGTGACCTAGAAAAGCAGTCAATATCCATTATTTTTTAAACATTCAGACTAAAACTCAAAGAGAAAAAGAGTGGAAGCAAAACAGACCATACCAGAGCTCTTGGAAAACATTTAATGATCTACTTCTACATGCAATTAAAGTCCTAGGCAAACATAGGATGGGCAGCAGAAATATTTGAAGAGACAATGATGAAGAATTTTCCCAAAATAATGAAATGCATCTAGTTATCCAAATGGAAGAATCAAACAGTTAGTTCGATACAGAAATCTGGAGTTCAGTGTATAATTCAAGACTGGAAACATCTGAATATTGTGAGCTAATAGGAAGAAGATGTATTGGTTTCCATTGCCAATTCCTGGCACAGAGCTCCGAAAACCCTAGTAATGTCCTAAGTAATATGAGTACTAGAAGCATCTTTTGTTCTAATATTTGGTCTGGACCCCAGTTCCTGACACAGAGTTTTTAAATTCCCTGGAATCTCTGATTGAAAAAGCAGTGTCTTTTTTTCTAATGGGGTGATTGTGGGCTCCTGGATCAGGGTGGTCACCAGAAAGACGAAGCCATTGGAAACTTGAAATTTTCAACTCCACTTCCCATTCTTTAGAGAGGGGAGAGGGCTGGAAATGGAATTTTTAATGATTGATGATTATGCCTGTGTGATGAAGCCTCCATAAAAAGCAAAAAGCTTCTGGATGGTTGGGCATGTAGAGGTTCTGGGAGAGGGGTGTACCAGGAGAGGGCATAGAAGCTCCAAGCCCCCTCCCACACACCTTTCCCTGTGCATCTCTTCTATCTAGATGTTTATTTGTATTTTTTCTCGTACATTTTCATACTAAATTGGTAAACAGTAAGTAAACTGTTTTACTGAGTTCTGTGTGCCATGCTAACAAATTAATCAAGCCCAAGGAAAGGATCATGGGAACCTCCAATTTATAGCCAATTGGTCAGAAGCACAGGTGAAAACCTAGACTTGTGCTTGGCATCTGAAGTGGCGTTGGGGTGGTCTTGTGGGATGGAGATCTTCACCTCTGGGATCCAATGCTATCTCCAAGGAAATAATAATAATAGATAATGTCAGAACTGAGCTAAATTTTAGAATATCCAGCTGGTATTACAGCTTGGTGTGGGGAAAGCTCCCTCATAAGCTGGTGTCAGAACTGTTGCGAGTGCGGTGATAGTGTGAGTAGAGAAGAAACACAGCGAGAGAATCGGGTTTTTCCTACACAAATATCATTAGCATATAGATGACATTTAAAGCTACAAGACTAGATAAGATCATGTAGAGAAAGTGTAATTTCAGAAAACAAGGGTCCACGCCCTGAGTCTTAGAAAAGTTTAACATTTGGATATAACAAAGAGGAAAATGACCCAGAAAACACAGTTGAAAAAGACAGACTGTGAGGGAGACAGATCTGGCAGTGATCTGTTTCAGTAGCCGAGTGAAGAAACAATTTCAAGATGGCAGGACTGGTTTGCTGGTTTATAGGTTGTTGAAAGACAGTGAATAAGGGCTGGGACTCAACCATGAAATTTGACAGTTAGCGTGAAGGTAGCTGATACTGTTGACAGATGCAGTTTCATTTGAATGACGGAGTAGAAAGGGCAGGTTGGAGTGTGGTCAGAGAAATGAAGGTAGGGAAATTAACATCCTAAGCATAAATATACTTTAATTCCTGTTTCTAAAATCAAATTAGTGAAAACAAATGCAGGGGAAGCACACATACATATAATTTAGTATATCACAAATAAGTGCTACCAACCCGAATTCAACACTATATAGAAGACGACAGCATGGCCAATATCAGGAGTTCAAAGGAAAAAAACAATAGAAAATTAACTACAATAATTCACTATGATAACAAGTCAAAGGAGACAAAAAATATAATTATGTTTACAAATGCTCTGAGAAAAGACCAGGAATATGAAACTACTTTTGAACATAGTACTTGAAAAAGCTTTTCTCTTAACTCTCCAAAATATGATTTCCTAATCTGGATTATTGGGATTATAGTATCTGAGTTACAGAGTTGTGGGAATTCAGTGGGATCAGATATGGGAAGTACTTAATGCAGGGTTTGCAGTAAGTATTGAAAAATATTTTCTCAAGTATAATTTAATAAGTGATGTCTCATCCTGATTTTTTAAAAAAGACTATTTAACATAATAAAGAATTTTTTAAGCTTTATTAATGTATAAGTGACATAAAATCAACTATGTTTAAAGTGTACAAATGGATGGCTTGACACACTCATACTTTGTAACATGATTAGTGCAATCAGGTTAATTAATGCATTCATCACCTCATACAGTGACCTTTTTTGGTGTGCGTATGGTAAGAACACTTAAAGTCTACTCTCAGAAAATTTCAAGCACATTCTGTATGCATTTAGGGAAGTGCTTAAGAATACTTATAAAGGCAATGTTTCTAAGAATGCCACTTGCTAGCTACATTGAGAAAAGTGTTATATCAGTGAATAGACGTGCCTGCCAATCTGTAATGCATATTGAGAGGTGTTTTAAGAACACTTGTAAAAAAAGATGTTTCTAAGAATGCTACTTGCTTACTAAATTGAGAAAAGTGTTATACCAGTGAATGGATGTGACTGCTAATCTGTAATGCATGTAGAGAAGTGTTAAAGAACACTTCAAAGGAAGAAGTTTTAAGAATGTATTATTACCCATAGTCACCATGCAGCACATTAGATCCCCAGTTATATATGTCTTATAACTGAAGGCTTGTGCCCTTTGACCAGCATCTCCTCATCTTCTGCATCCCCGAGTCCTTGGTGACCATCACTGTACTCTCTGCTCATGAGTTTGCCACTTTTTTTTTCTTTTTTAGATTCTACATGTAAGTGAGATCATAAAACATTTGTGGTTCTCGTTCTGGCTAATTTCACCTGTCTTGTGACCTAACATTTGATCTGTCCTGGAGAATGTTCTGTGCTCTCAAGAAGAATGTGTGTTTTGTCGCTGTTGGATGGAATGTTCTTGCATGTCTGTTAGATTCATACGGCCTTAAGTACAGTTCAAGTCTAATGTTTCTTTATTGATTTTATGTCTGAATCATATACTTATTGTTGAAAGTGGGTATTGAAGTTCCTTATTATTACCGTATTGTTTGTTTCTGCCTTCAGCTCTGTTAGTATTTGCTTTATATATTTAGGTGCTCCAATGTTAGGTACATATAATTTACGATTTTGACATCCTTTTGATGAATTGGCTCCTTTAAAATTATATAGTGACCTTTGTCTCTTGTTCCAGCTTTTGAGTTAAAATGTGTTTTTTCTAAGTAGAGCTACCCTTGCTCTCTTTCGGTTTCCATTTGCATGGAATATCTTTTTCCATCCCTTCGCTTTGAGCCTCTCTGTGTCCTTAAAGCCGAAGTGAGTCTTGTAGGCAGCATATGGTTGGGTCTTGTTTCTTTATCCTTTCAGCCATGCATGTCTTTTGATTGGAGAATTCAGTCTCCTGAAATTTAAAATAATTATTGATTGGAAGGAGTTAAAAATGCTGTCTGACTGTTTTCTGGTTCTTTGTTCTTTTCTTCCTCTCTTGTTATATTCATTTTATATTGATGATTTTCAGTAGATGATTCCCTTTTCTTTATCTTTTGTGTATCTACTATAAGTTCTTGCCTGTGGTTGCCATAAGGTTTATACATGTCATAGCCACAACAGTATCTTTTAAGCTAATTACTTAGCTTCAACCATATACAAAAACTCTATGCTTTACGCTCCCCACTGATGTTTTTGATATCAAAATTTGCATCTTTTTATAATGTATATCCATTAAGAAATTATTGTAGCTATATTTTAAATATTTTTGCCCTTTAATCTTTATCCTAAAGTTAAGTGATTTACACACCACCATACGACCGTAGTAAAGTGTTCTGAATTTGACTCTGTCTTACTTTGACCAGTGTGTTTTACATTTTCCTATGTTTTCATACTACTAAATAGCACCCTTTCATTTCAGCTTTTGAAGAACTTTCATCATTTCTTGGAAGGCCGGTCTAGTGAAGATCAGCCCCTTCAGCTTTTGTTTGCCTGGTGTCTCATTTCTGAAGGACAGCTTTGCCAGATAAAGTATTCTTGCTTCTTCCAATGCATGAATATATCATCCCACTCTCTCCTAACCTGTAAGGTTTCTGCTAAGAAATTTGCTGATAGCCTTATGGATGGTCCCTTATGTGTGAGATTTTTTTTCTTTTACTGCATTTAAACTTCTCTGTCTTTAATTTTAGACAGTTTTATTATGTGTCTTATAGAAGATTTTTCCAGGTTGAAATTTGTGGAGACCTGTGCACATCATAAACTTAGATGTCCAAATCCCTCCCCATAATTTGAGAAGTTCTCAGTCATTATTTCCTTAAATACACTTTCTCCCTCTCTTTTCCTTTTGGGATTCCAATGTTACATCATTGGTTCTCCTGATGTTATTTCATAATTCATGGAAGCTTCCTTCACTCATTTTCATTCTTTGTTCTTTGCTCCCCTCTGACTAGATAATCCCAAATAACCTATCTTCTACATCATAGATTCTTCTTCTTGATCAAATCTTCTCCTGATGCTCTCTATGGCATTTTTCATTTCATTATTATATTCTTCAGCTCCAGAATTTCCTTGTGAGTCTTCTTTATGCTTTCTATCTCATTAAAGTCATTTTGTTCATGTATTGTTTTCCTGAAGCTCATTGAGTTTTCCTAAAATACCGTTTTGAATTATTTATTAGGGAAACCATAGATCTCCTTTCCTTTGGGGTCCGTTACTGCAAAATGATGGTTTTCCTTGGTGGTATCATGTTGCCTTGATTTTTCATGTTCTTGAAGTCTTGCATTGCTGTCTTCACATTTGAAGTGATCGCCTCTTCCAGTCTCTACGGACTCTTGAGGGAATCTGCAGATGAGGCCGCCCAACTGCTCACGGGTGGACGTCCTACTTCCTATGGAGTCCACAAAGTGCTCAGTAAGATCCAAGTCCCACGGGTAATCTCTGAACCCCAGCTGATGAACTCCTAGCGCCTATCTGCTCTCCCTACCCCCCGTTATGCAGAACAACTCAGTTCTGGATGGGGTGAGAAAAAAATGGGCTTCATGGGCAATGTCACTCACACGCCCTCACTTACCCCACGGGAAAAACCGGTCCCTTTGGCACTGTGCCGAGCTGCCTTGGGGGTAGGGGATGCAGGTAAAGTAAGACTGTGTATTTTTTCCCTCTTATTTTTGGATTTGGATTTTCTTTTTGCTCCAACAGTGTGCTGAACTTCTCTGTTTGACTCTTAAACTTTCACAAAGAATGTCTTGTCCATGGGTAATTGTCAAAATTGATGTTTTAGGGGACAAAATGGTAGAAAACTCATGCCATTTTCCTGAGAAATGCCTTAAAGTACAGAAAAAAAAATAGGACTTTAAGGTAAAATAATTTTCACTACAGTTACTTACACTCTTATAAGTGATTGATAAGTTAGTGAAATAGATAAAGCAAAGTTATTTTTATTGGAAAAAGAAAGAATAGCATCATATATCTGTAGCTGATATGATTATCTACCTAGAAATCTAAAGAGAATGTTACACTACTTAAACCAGGATAATTTACTAAAATATCCAGATGAAAATAAATGTGGCAATTAGTAGGCTTGTGATTTATCAGCAATTCTCTGAAGGAATATATTAGGAAGCAATATTTCATTGGTAATTCAAATTTTAAAATGTTAAATATCCAAGAATACATAAACATTTTATATCTATACATTATCTAAATATAGACAAAGTATAGTATTTGGTATATATACATAGTAGTTAGTATATAGTTTAGTATATAGTATATATACATATATATATTCAGCCTTATCTGAAAAAGTTATCTTAAGAAAGCCTATGCTTCTTTGCAGAAAATAAAGAGGATAAGTCAGCCAAAAAAGGTAAAATAAAAGACTAAGAAAGAAGGTATTTGACATCCTCTCAGAGAATAAAACACTATAACACTGATAATGAAGAGTTTTTCCATTAGTACAGTCATATACAGATCAATTTGTGTGTGGATTTAAATAGTATAAATACCACCTTTAAAGGCATGCTAAAAAGGTGAATTTTAAATTAATACAACTGAAGTAATTAATCAATCATTGAAAATAAATTTAGTGAGGACCTTGTTTTTCCATGAGCTCTAATACATACTGGATGGATTGAAGATGAAACATAAATAATGGAGCCATTAATTTTTAAGACAAATATAGTTGTAAATCCTTCTTTAATCTTGGCTTTAGTAATTACTTTCCTTTCAGTACACTAAAGACTGATTTTCTAAGTTCCAAAGGTGGATCTAGGAGATAATATTTCCTCCAAATGAGTGGGATTTTATACTGGAAATATTGACTCAACAAGATATGAAACAAAGTAAGTTTTAATTTTCCCTCTAAGACTCATCCTGTGGGTGATAAAATGGAGGGGGTGTTAGCTAAAGAAAATAGGGAAGAACTGAGATTTTCCTGCCTCCAGTCTGAGCTGGTATATACCAATGGAGAGGAGGTTGGAATTTATTCTCTAGCTGCCTGTGTATCTCCAAGGAAACTGGGTCTTATCTTCCTAGGGAAGGAACTGGACTCCACTTGCAGATATTAATAAGTGAAACAATTTTTGGCTTTGGTGAAGTGCCTTTCTTGTTTCCTAAAACTATTCCAGAGATCTGACCAGCTGGAGGTCTCTATTCATAGGTCCAACAGGGATGACCCCAAATCTTCTCAACAGTTACTGAAGGGAGTCAACTCTCTCCGTACCATTCTCTCTCTCACACACAAGCACATTCTACTAAAAATATATTACTAAATGTTTTTTATTTAAAAAAGAATATGTAATTCTAAATTAGACCTGTAAACTTTATATTTAATTCCTATAATTTCCATAAGTTTCAGGTAACTTAGGGAACAAGTTAGTGATTACAGAAAAAAGTCTTTTTGTAAAACAAAAGCACTATGCCACAATTTATACACCCCTGATATTTGACTACATAAAGATGAGGTCAAAACACACGCAAATTAAAATGCAAACAAAGGACAGGAGATAATTATAGCATTTAGTGTTTAAGAGTTAATACAAATACATTTAAAAAATCTTATTAATAAACAAAAACAAATATGTCAATACAAATTTTGGAAAATGTATAAGCAAGTAATTCAGAAATGAAGAAATGTATGTCAGCTATTAACATATGAATAAGGATGGTCATTCTTGCTAGAAAGCTAAATAGATGTAAATTAAAATAATATAACTATCAAATAAGACATTTTAATAAAATAACTTTATAAATGGGAATTTTAATGTAATGTTAATATTGTAAACAGGAACATCATTTATAAGGACAATTTGGCAGTATATAATAATAGAAAACATCTATCGATTACTTACTATGCACGAAATACTTTTTTAAACTAGTGTGTATATTAACTTATATAATCTTCATAACAATCTTTTAAAAATGATAATTTTATATATGACTATATAAAAGTTTAAGATTTTCTTCATGCTAAAATCTCTGTTAAGATAATTAAATAGGTAGATACTATTACAGATGATATACAAATAAGAAAAATGATACTCAGAGAGTTTATGACATAGTAAGGGACAGAATCGGATTTCTAGCTGAGGCAGACTGGCTTCATAGTCCAACTTCAAAATTACTCCCTTATTGTCCTGGTGAAAGGCTTCAAAATAGACATACCCTTGATATGATATAGAAACTTATATTAGAAATAGATCCTAAGGAGATAATCATGAATGTCCATAAATATATAATTACCAAAGAGTATCCTAGCAATATTTTTTCAATAAGAGAAAATCAGAAATGTCCAAGAAAAAGATTATTTGAATAAACTCCAATAAATCATGAAGTTATAAAAATAATTTTATAGAAGAATATGAAATTATGTAAAAATATACCGTACATATTATTTAGTGAAAATAATAAGTTAAAAAAGTATACATTATAACATTGTTGAAAAAATCTGGAATCATAAATATATATATATATAATTATAACATTTAGTGTGAGAGTGATTACATTTATTGCCTTTGATTAACAATACTTTATTTTTGATCTGTATCTACATTTCTGTGTCACAATAAAAGTCAGATAAACCTCTAATGAATGAAGAATATATGTATGAAAATATTTAATCTCTATGTAGAATTACTATTTCTAAGAAAAAAATTGAAAAGAATTTAAAGTGATATTTTTATATTTGACTATATAAAGATTTAAGATATGCTGAATGTTAAAATCACTGTTAAGATAATTAAAGGCAGATGAAAAATGTGAAAAAATGAATCATTCTCATCACACATTACCCAAAATATTTAATATTCTTAATATATAAAAAGTTCCTATGAATCACCAAGGAAAAAAACTAAAGTAGAGCAAGTGATCTGGCAAGAGATTAATTAAAAACAAAAAAGACATGCAAATGATCAAAAATACATTTAAGTATTTAGACTCAGTATTGATCACAATAATTCATGCTGGTTAGATATGGGATGTTACTTATGGCTGAAATAATTCTAATTGGTAAATCGATACAGTACTTGGTGTGGCTGTGTTTTTGTGGTGGCAGGAATGGAGTGGGGTAGCAATAGGTTCTGTGAGCCCTTTTTTCAAAACAATTTTCAATATCTATCCTTCTTTTATTTCCAATGTCAGCACTGAAATCCACATCACCATCTCACCTTATCTAGACTAATGCAATGGTTTCCTAAATGGTTCCTATTATTCTGCCCTTCTCCCTGATCCCCAAATTCTCTTCTCCATTCAAAAACCAGAGTGATTTTTAAGAGCTGAAACCAGAATACATCACTATCCTTCTCAGAACTATGCAGGAATTTCACATTGTACATCAAATAAAATTCAAGCTCTCATATTGCCCTGCTTTGTATCTTTTGTAGCATTTACCCATGACTGGAAAAAAAAAGTTTGGGGGGACGTTAACTATTTGTTCATTTATTTTCTGAATTTAACAGATGCATAGTGCGGCCTAAGATCGGGTTTGTGTCTTTCATAGCTTTAGGCCATCACCTAGAAAAGTGCCTGAAACAGTTGAGTTCCATGCAGATTCATAGAATGTATGACTAAATTAGTGAATGGATAATGAATGGGGGTGGGGGGAATGTCATTAAGTCATTAAAGTGAAATTTAAAAGAAAGAAAAATCAGAACGCATCTCTGCTTTACTTCACTGGAAATCTATACCTGATTTATTTAAACATGATTCTGGTATACCATGATTCTCAAAATATATCAGATATAGGTTTTTAAGATTTAGCTTTAAGAATCAGAGGTCTAAACTGATCTCATTTAATTTAATCCATAACTTTTCTTGTTTAAGAGTTAAATGCTAGGGAAAGGTCAATATCAGGTCAATATACTTTATGTGAATCACACAGGGATTCTTCACAGGTAATAGAAGATTTAGCATTGATCATTTAAGGAATAGCTCCTCTGTGAATTATACTCAGAATTTTTAAGAAAAAAATGTCAAAAATTTTTTTTTAATTTTAAGAAAAAGTAATTTTAGATTGCCTCAGAAGCTGTGTCTTCACCAATTTTTAGGAAATGAAATTTCTATTTAAAAAATGAGATGCAATCAAAGAGGTATTTGTACACATGTGTTCATAGCAACCTTAGTCACAATAATGAAAAGCTGAAAGCAACTCAACTGTCAATCAACAGATAATAGATAAAAATTGTGGTATACCATTCAGTGGAATATTATTCAGTCTTAAAAAGGAAGGAAATTCTGACACCTGCTACAACATGGATGAACCGTGGGGACATGATGCTAAGTGAAAGGAGCTAGATACAAAAAGATAACCTGGAATAGTTCCACTTACATCATGTCCATAGAGCAGTCAATTTCATAGAGAAAGAAAGAAAAATGGGGTTGCCAGGGGCTGGAGGGAGAGAGGCGCAAAGAATTGTTGTTTAATGGGTATAGAATTTCAGTTTTCCAAGACAGAAAGTATTCTGGGGATTTGTTGCATGACAATATGAATGTACTTGACACTACTGAACTATCCATTTAAAAATGGTTGACGGCAAACTTTATGTCATGTATTTTACCACCATTAAAATTTTTAAAAATGAGATGGGTTATACTTTCAATTCAACTAAATAAAACCCTTCCTAAATAGATGATAAAAGATAAACAAGTTGTTGAGAATCAAAGTTCACTCTTTAGAGAGATCTTCAGACATTATCAAGATAAGAACTTTTCCAGGTTGTTTTCTACCTTAAACTGCAATGTGGGATTACTACCAGGCTCCAACCTGAAAATAACCTGGAAACTTCAAAATACAGAGGTGAATGTGAGTTCACAAAGCTCAGGGAAAAAAAGCCTTCTAAGAATATATGCTGCCTGAACTTCTAAAAGTCACTCACCAATTTTATTTCTTGTATATATCAAAGATTACCCTCAATCTATGTTCTCATGACCAAACTTAGGTCCCCCAAATTAATTTATTATATTGAGCTTTTCTTTGAGTCAATAGGAAGCTTATTAAAGAATTGAACTTGTAAAATATGCCAAGTGTGGCTTCTTTTGGATAAATGTATCACCTCACTTATTTTGATTGGCTTTTGCTGTTGTCTTTGGTTTTGGATTTTTGAGTCATGACAATCTTTGTCAAACTAGGGAGTGGTAGGGCAAACTAAACATTTTTATATTTTACATTTAATTAATCAGTTACACTGTGGAAAGAACCAGTTTTAAAGTATCAACAATTTAATGTTAGGAAGTAATACCACACAGCTAGAAAGGAGAGATATATATACCCCAATGAAATTACAACTCACTACTAACCCAAATTTCTTTAAAAGTGGCATTGCTTACCATGTGATCTTTATTAAAATATTTTAAATATTTTTTTAATTAAAATTAAACACAGATTTGATCACTGGAAGTGTTAATTATAGGCAAATTTATAAAAGGAAAATCCCACATCACAGGTCAACCGTATGGTTACCATTCTTTCAGACTGTTGACTGTTGTTTCTGTTTAGTCACTGAATTATCTGTATATATATTAAGCCAGGGCTTTACTTTAATATGAGAGCTATTTTTCCTTTCCTTTTATAAACACTTTGCATTCCTTCTAGCAAAATACCAAGGTTAAACTAAAAATAATCCTGCCCACCAGTTTTAGATTAAGGTCATCCAAGCAAAATTGCGTACAATTACCGTAAATATGTGTATAATGATTGCTTCAAGTTGTACCAGTAAATTACCATGGACATAATTTTGAAGCATTATAGTTAAGTGAATAGAAAAGCTGCTTTTGGATGCAAAACCAACAGTATCTACTTCCAGAAAAAGGACACAGAAAATTAAGGAAATCATCTGGGTGATTCACAACTAAATTTCCAAATAATCGAGGCTTAAGTGCTCATATTATTCTCTCTCCCTTCCCCTGTTCCCAAGGCATGTATGGATCCATCCAGAATAAAATTTAAAGTTCATGTATTTCCTGAGGCACGGCATTTCACAAGTGAGAATACACAATGAGAAAGCTTCCGGTCCCAGTGGCATAGGATGTTTAACAGAGCTTAATCACATCCATAAAAGTCTTCCTTAAAACAAAACGTATTGCTTATGAATGACGTCTATTGATGTCTGATGTTTCTTTCAGGTGGTGACTCCACAGATGAAAATGACTAATACACAACACCCAAAATAAATTATATCTCCTCCATCCCCATTTCCCACAAACTCCTTCCCACACTCTTTTTAAGTGAATGGAAATAAAGCCCAAACAACCTAGACTGCCAAATTCCATTGTGCATATAGTAGTCATTCTCATCCTAGGATGATATCCCAACCTCCTTCCCCCTGCCCCTCACTAATGACCCCGTCCTTTTAATTACAGAACACATCCCTCTTGGACTCCTGCCCCAAAGTGCTAAGAAGCATTTTTAGGTAGTCCTTTCACTCCCAACATTTTCTAGCCAGAGACTATGGAAAAGTAACACCACTCCAAAGGATGTTTCCATGTACATGAGTTTCTCTGAGCAGAAAGATTAAACCACTCATGTAATGTAGAACTGAGAAGACACAGAGACCAGGAAGAGGCATAGGCAGACACGGGTGCCTTCTCACACCATGTGCCTGCTCCAGCTAACTCCACCTAATGCCATTTCCCCTCTGCCAATCTGCCAAGTAGCTAACACAGCACAGAATCAGGATCAGAGGAGGTGGGCAAAGCCACATGGAGGCTTAGGCTTCAAGTTAAATATCTGAAACAGGAAGAGTCACATACTGACCAAACTTGAGATATTTTGAGGCATAAAGCAAACAAATAGAAACAATGAACAAACTTGAATTTTATCTCTTCTTGTATAGTTCTTATTCCCTTTCCAAGAGATACTAATGAATAATGGAGAATTAAGAGTTTGAAGGGGGAAAAGGAGAGGCAAAGAATTTGAAGACTCCAAAAAATGAGTAATTCATAGACTCTGTCAATTCCAATGTTGGCCATTATAGTTGGTAAACCATGGGCCTCTCGGCCACTTTAGAGCACCAAAAACATTTTTTGGCGAATTGAATTAGGTAAAAATGAAGAAAAAATAAAATCAGACCAAGATCTCTAGTGTACTTATTCCAAGAGGCCTCTTGTCAGCTGAAGCAAGATTCATTTCTGTAAATCCTATAACATGTATTTTCCTCCTCTCTTCATTGGTTGAGGAAGTCCAGAGCCAAATTTTTTCCTCTCTGTAGCAACAATAGAGTTACTATTTAATATTTTTTATATTAATCTTAACTCTACCACCAGATTATTTTTCTCTTTTCACCTTCTGTTATTTGTAAACTACTTCAAATGCTTTTTTGGCATGAGCTATAGTATAAATCAATCATATAATCCACACATTTTCCCATTTTTCTGGAATTAAGATAAAGTGTTCATAGTTATAAGCTGGAAACAAACATTCAAGGTAAAATACATTCTATGTAGTGGTCAGAATACCATTTATGAAGCTTAACCAAGAAATAACATTCTCCTTTATTCCCTGTATGTAAACAACTCCATTAGGACTTGATATAAGTTGCATGATAATAAACAGAAATAGGACCCCTTCAAGGGAGCAGAAGTTGGCAAATCAAAATATGTTTCCTCTGCCAAGCACAAAATTAATTTCCAGGTGATAGCTCATTAAAATGGGCACCAAAACACAGCCTCTGGGGCCAGGAGAATGTCATGGAGCTGTTAGTCTGAGAGTGTTGGGGCATGAGAGGTGTGTGTGCATGTGTGTACTCACCATCTCACTGGTATAACCAAATCCTTCTAGTCCAGAAATTGGATTCTATAAAGCCCAAGGAGAAAGCTAGAGGAGCAAATCTCTGGGATTGCAGATGTCATATATACTTGGCACTGCTCAAGTAAACATTATTTAAATAAAGGTCCCTTAGTTTGCTGTTCTTTAAACTGTAGTAAAATATGCATAACATGAAACTTGCCATCTTAACCACTTTTAAGTGTACAGTTCAGTGGCATTAAGCACATTCACATTGTTGCCCGACCATCACCACCATCCATCTCCAGAACTATTTTTATCTTGTAAAATTGAAACTCTGTACTCATTAAGCTATAAACTCCCCATTCTCCTCTCCCTGAAGCCTCTCACAACCCCAATTCTCCTTTCTGTCTTTAGGAATTTGACTGCTCTAGAGACTTCATAAAAGGGGGATTATGCAGTATTTGTCTGTGTCTGGCTTATTTCACTTAGCATGGTGTCTTCAGGGCTCATCCATGTTGTAGCCTGTGTCAGAACTGTCTCCCTTTTGAAGGCTGCATAATATTCTGATGTATATATCACAATTTGTTAATCCATTCATCTGTCAATGACACTTGACTTGCTTCCACTCTTTGTCTATTGTGAATAATGATGCTATAAACACAAATACAAATACCTCTTCAAGTCCCTGCCTTTAATTCTTTTAGGAAAATACCCAGAAGTAGAATTTGCTAGATGATATATTAATTCTATTTTAATTTTTTTTTGAGGAACTGCCATACTGTTTTCCAGAGTGGCTGCACCATTCTGCATTCTCACAAACAAGGCACAAGGTTCCAGTGTCTCTATCCTCACCAAACCTTGTTATTTTCTGTTTTTGTGAAATAACCATTTTAATGTGTGTGAGGTGGTGCCTCATTTAGTTCCATTAGTTTTTGAAACAATATTTACAGAAAACTCCTCTGTATTTCAGCCATTACATGTAAGTGAACAAAAGAATATTCAATAAGAGATGTGTAGATTTACAAGTTGTTTATAAAGCACAACAAGCCGCACCAGATAGTCTGACTCAAACTCTGTTAATAAGACAAAACAGTACCTATTCTTTCTTAAAGCTATGCCTCACCTAAGGTCTCAAGCCTCTAAGACTGAAAACTATGTAATAGTTTTAACCAGGCCTGGCTGGTTGTGGTTAGTCATGACTGACGAATTTCTTCTGAAACAACAATAGGTGGCAGTAAATAAGATTGTAAGTGGGCCTGCCTATTTAAAGACAAGGCAGAGGTTCCAGTTTATCCTTTTTGCTCTTTTTTCCCGCCTAAACATGTTGCATTTGACAAAACCCAAAACACATTTAGCCCTGAACACCAACAGCCTTCCCCCCCTTTTTAAACACATGTGTGTCCCAAGAGAATGAATCCATATGTTTCTGATTCATTTACAATTAATTCATCAAAATGTTGTTTTGATGTCCAAGAAGCTTTAGTGAGGCTCTCTCATGAGTCTTTTTTTCTTAGAAACAGGAAATCAGTCCTTGCCAAGAGCCGAACTCAAAACACACCAAAGGGTTTTGAGCTGAGTTTGAAACATTGAGACTTCAACATCTAAGCAACTGCCAAACTTGGACAAGAACATCTCTTCATCTCTACATGCAAGCCAAACCCAGACTTAGTATCAGATTAATCTCTGGCTTTTGTGATGCCCAACATGACTTGAGCCTTTTTGTGTAAGCACCATAAGATTCCAGGTGAGCAGCAAAGCAGTATGAAGATGAGAGGGAAGATCAACAGATTTTTTAAAATCAATTTACACTAGCAAGTCACAGTGAGTTTATAAAAATGTCTGTAGACAACACATCCACTGATAAATGCCTGAATAGTCTCCTTTCATCTATTCAGCCCTGTTTCCTGTTTGTAAGCTATCTCAAACAGGATGGCTTAACACCAGGGAATGCTGAACACCACTGAGTCCAGGTTGTTCTTTGCTCATATCCCTTCCACATACCAGAGATCAATGCCATTCAGTCTTCAGTTCTCTGAGCATTAGTACTTCAACCATCTCTAGGATTCTGGTCCTCTGCCATGTGAACTCATACAGGTTTGTATTTTACATCAACCCAATCTAGCCAGGCAGGTCAGCTTTCTCCAAAGTTCACATTATGCTTCCAGATCTTCAAGTCTTTGCTCACACCATCACACATTTTTCTGCCTCTCTGTTACCATCCTTTCTGCTTGAATCTCACTTCCTCTCTCAGGCCATATATGTCAACTACAACCTAATATTATCTTGCCTTCTTCTGAATGCCTATAGCATTTATTTTCAGTGCAAATAGTCATTACCATGCACACCTCTGTAACATCTTTTACTGTCATCAAATAGATATCAAAAAGATGAATTAAATCTGACTTAAATTATTTTGCAAGTATTTTACTGCCCCAAACTAGGTGCTGCCATTTTGTGCATTAGGGAGAACAAGTAATGGATGAAGATTTTTTAAATGAGATAAAATTGATTGTACTTAGGGAAACCCACATGTGACAAGAACTAAAGAATGATTTTTTAAATCTATGTTTAACTCTAGTTTTGTAATTATGGATGCTATAGATGATGGTGACATAAGACTTTCTAGAGAAACAAAATTCAACAATGATACAATTTATATGGAGGGAGGCATCAATACAGGGTCTAGGTCTGCTAAAATCACAGTTACCAGACTTATTCCTGAGTTGCCTTGAAGTCAATTGTAGCTATCAGAAAGAAAAGGAAACAAAAAATAAAATGTTCCTTTCACTTCAATTCAGATCAATGAAGAATAACTGGTTCATGATATAAGAGTGCATTATTCAGGGGTCATCAAAGAAATACAGAATCAATAGCATACATATATGAAGATATTTATTTTAAGAGTTGACTCACATGATTACAGAGGCTGAGAAGTCCCATGATCTTCTGTCTGCAAGGTGGAGAAACAGGAAAACCAACGGGGCAGTTGTAATCACAAGTCCACCCCTTGTCAACTTAGAATCCATGTGCATCTTCTTAAACCATACTCAGTCTCCAAATAAAGACATTAACAAGGCCATAATCCCACTAAATATGATTAAACTATCCTGTGTAAAGCTAAAAATGCACTAACCCTGACCCCAGAAGTGGCAAAGTCCTTAAGTGATATTTATTCTTCTATCGATATCCTGAGCTTAAATACAAAGACATAAAATTTATAATACTGAAGTACTTCATATAAAGTCAATACATCTTATATTACATGATAAGGGAATAAGGTAAGAAAGAAAATACAGCTATTTCCTTAATATATGTATATATACACACAAATACATTCATAATAAAATAAGGGGGAAATACTCATAACAGTTCCAGTCCTCATTTCTGTAACTGATCACATAGCCATAGCTGGTATTTGTAAATACCTTCTTTTACCACCCATTCTGTATTTCCTTTGCCTTCAGAAAGCACCTCAGCTACTCGTGTTTCTTCACTTTGTGAGTTGACCCAAACTTTCATCCCTGAGGGGTCTGGGCCATTATTAGTCCTGGATTGGGCTGTATTTTTCCATTGACCTTGATCACAGGGCATGGTAATACTAAGACACTCCCTGAGAGATGCCGATGTTCCAGACATACTCTTTATCTCAAATAGAGCCACAGTCCAATCTACCCCTGGTAGCTAGGATAAATCACAGAGCCAGCACCATAACTCCCCACTTTACCCATTGATTCAGAGGCGTGACAAGCCCAGAGTTAACTGGTGGCAGTCTTAGTTTCAAGGTCAATGGAATCATTGTGTCTCCTGGCCAAAGCATTCCTCCCTCTGGAATTAAGACCTCTAGACCTGCAGAACATGAAGTCATGAAAATAGAAATTAAAGTTTTGCTAGTGGTCCTTAGAAGGAATAGTGAGTGGTTCCACTTCCATTTCCGCCCTGTAATTCCTGGACCTGTGAATCCTGGCTATGGGAGAAACAGCACCATATATTGGATGCAGAATCAGAGCATATTTGGCCTCCTGGAGAACCTTGCCCCAGCCCTGCCGAACATTCTAGCCTAGCTGGCAGTATAACTGAGTCTTCAAAAGACCATTCCATTGTTCTATCAAGCTAGCTGCTTCAGGATAGGGAACTTGGTAAGAACAGTGAATGAAGTCCACCAGCATGGGCCCACTGACACGATTCTTTTGCTGTGAAATTCCTTGATCAGAAACAATGTGTGGAAAACTACGACAGTGGATAAGGCATCCTGTAAGTCCATAGTTAGTAGTTTTGGCAGAAGCATTGTCTTCAGGGAAGGCAAACCCATTTTCAAAGTATCTATTAAGAGTCAGGACAAAACTCTGCTCTTTCTGTGTTACCAGTGGTCCAGTGTAATCAACCTGCCACCAGGTAGCTGGCTGCCCCTGGGATGATGCTATACTGGGGCTCAGTGTAGTCTCTGCCGCTGGCAGATTGGGCACACAGCCTTGGCCATAGCCAGATCAGCCATGGCATGGTTATTGGAAACCAATGCTTCTGAGTCCAAGAACAACCTGAATCCCTGCCACCATGACTAATATGTTCATGAGTCGATTGGACAAGGAAAGGGTGCTGGGGAAAGAGGCTGACTGGAATCCGAAGAATGGGTATCCTCTTGATTATTAAAATCCCCTCTGCTGTGGTTACCCTTTTATGGGACGCAAATATCTTCATGTATTTTGTCAATTCAGAGAGGTCTATCCATATACCTCTTTCCCAAATTTGTCACCAGCTTTCCAATTATATTCCTCCTAAGTCCCTGACCATCCAACCAAACCACTGGCCACACCAGGAATCAGTGTATAACTGCACATCTGGTCATCTCTCCTTCGGAGCAAAAGTACGCAACCAGGTGCTCTTCCTGAAGTTCTACCCACCGGGAGGACTTCCTTCACTGCTGTCCTTCAGGGACATCAAAGAGGAGCTGCAGTGCTACAGCTGCCCACTTTTGGGTGGGACTGTACATAACACAGAGTCATCTGTTAACCTGTCCTGAGTCCTGTGTACCTCTGCCAAATGATTGTAGCGAACTCCCTATGAGTGCAGGCTGGGAGAGAGACGGCAGTGTAGCAAGAGTGGGGACCATGGGCATTTGGGCCACTTCACATAACTTATTTGTGCCTTCAGGGCCTGCTCAGGCCTGATCACATATATGTTACAGGAGTGCCACTCTGCACACTCAACTCCATGGTGTGGTAGATCAGATAGCAGTCAGTTCATGAAGGACACCTGAAGTATGGTAATTTGGTGGCCCACAGTCAATCATTCAGTTTCTACTAAGGTCCAGGTGCAGACTAAAAGCTGTCTTTCAAAAGGGGAATAATTAGCTGCAGATGATGTCAGGGGCTTCTTCAAAATCCTAAAGGCCTGCACTTCAATTCACATAGAAAGGCCTCCTACAAGCTCAGAACGGCATCCCTATCTGTCACTGCCAGTTCAAGCACCACTAGGCCCACTGAGTCTTATGGCTCAAGTGGCAGAACAGCTTGCACACAGCCTAGACTTGTGGAGAGCCTTCTCTTGAGAGCTTCTCAAAACCAGCAGCTTTTTGAATCATCAGGCAAATGGGCTAGAGTACCACACCCAAGTAAGGATATGTTGCTTCCAAAGTCCAAAGACTCCCACCCACTAGGTGTGGTGCCTCTTTCTCGGCTACAGGCAGGACCATATGCAACAATTTATCCTTCACCTTAGATGCAGTATCTCCACATGCCCCATGTCTCTGGACCCCTAGAAATTCCACTGTAGCAAAAGATTCCTGAATTTAAGCCAATTAATCCTCCCCCCCCCCCACCACTGACAAACAACCATCAAACTAAAGTGTTAGGTATTTGCTACTCCTTGATCACTAGGTTCAGTCAAAATGTTGTCAGTGCAATGGACCAGTGTGGTGTCTTGCAGAAGGGAAATGTGATCAGGATCCCTGAGAACTATATCTGTCACAGGTCTGGATAGTTGATATACTGCTAAGAGAGGAGAGTGAAGGTGTACTGTGGCCTTGCCAGGTGAAAGCAAAATGCTTCTGGTGCATCTCATAGACAGGTATGGAGAAAAAGACATTTGCCAGATGAATAGCTGCACACCACACGCCAGAGGATGTGTTCATCTGCTAAAGAAATGAAAACACGTCTGGTACAGCAACCTCAGTTCATCACCTGGTTAAACTTACAATAATCCATTCTCATTCCTCACGATCTGTCTTCTGAAAGGATCAGATAGGAGAGTTGAATAGGGACATGGTGGATATCATCACCCTGCATCTTTCAAGGGTTTGATAGCGGCACTAGTCTATGCAATCCTTCCAGGGATGCTGTACTGATTTTGATTTACTGTTAGGTAGATGGCAGCTCTCATGGCTTCCCCTTGGCCTTTCTCTCCATTAACACGTCTCATTCCACATTGGTCAGGGTATCACTGTGGGGATTCTGACAGCTGCTAAGTATGCCTATTCTAATTATGATTCTGTAACTGGGGAAATAACCAGTGGGTTATTTATAATAATAAATAAATATAATATATGATAGCCATTATAATACATATTATATATAATAATCATGGGTTCAGGGATCCCACTCATAAACCTCTACTTCGACTGGAGGGCCACAGTGACCTTTTGGGTCTCCTGGGTCAGTGTCAGTTCAGAGCCAGTGTCCAGTATTTCAGTCCTTCAGCCACACGAGACAAGGCTGTCCTTCAAGGCACGCACAGAAGCTGTCAGGTCATTTATGCAGCACTTGAGCTAGAAATTGGAATCCCTGTGTTCATCCATGGCCTCCATCGTTTTGTCCAGCAATATTAGGAGCAAAAAAACCAACGTTATTATATTACTTAGTTTCCCCCAAATACTTCAAAAGTACCATATCAGAGTTACTTCTTATACATGGTTCATTAAAAGTATCCAATGCAGATATTTTGTATACTTATCTCTATAAGTAAGTCATACCACGGGCTATCAGTGCTCTCTTTACAACTAGAAATGAGTCACTAGCATTTTAAAATCTAATCAGTTTAGAAAACCAGTTCTAGAAATCCCAAAACAAACTTATCCTTAAAATTCTGTTTTTTTAACACCAGTTAGGACCAAAACCTGTATTAGTTAAAGTTCTTCAGAGAAACAGAAACAAAACCAATAGAATATGAATATATATATACACACATATATATATATTAGATTGTGAAATGGTCCTAAGAATTTGGGAAAATTTGTCAGAAAATTAAAGTACCTAAAAATATATTAAAATGACAAATGCAGTTTAAAATATCTTTCAAACTTTAAGTTTATATTACCCAAGTATTAATTGAATGTTTCTTAAAATTTGATTGCTAAAATATGCTAAACTTATAAACAGCAAAATAAAGTGTGATGTCAGGTAGATAATAGAATAGGCTGCCCACATCTTCCTTCCTCCATAGAGATACCAACTGAATAACAATATATGAACCAATTTCCTTTGTAAGAAATCCAAAAACTGGTTAAGAGGCACTTGTTCTCCACATTAGTGTGAAACCAGTAGAAGCAAAGCTGGGAAACTCATGGCATTTCCTCATCACAGTCCCTTCCACCAGCACAATACAGTGAGCTGGAAGGAAACCAGCTCCTAACTTCCCCCTGAGGTAGAAAAAGGAACACTGGACCACACATTCAATGTTCAAACAATTTCAAGAGCTGCCTGAAGGATTGGCTTCTGCGTTGCCTTAATCTCAGGGCTGAAAGGTAAGGGTTCCAGTTTGAAGGTGACTGAGAACAAAGGTGACATTCTAAGCCAGCACACACTTACTTACGACCATCTCTCCTCTTGACTCAACTCAACTAGGAATAAGCAGGAGAAAAACCTTTAACTCCGAGTTTCTTCCTGGGGTGGGAAAGAGCTGGAGCTTGTGGCCAATATTCTGGCTTTTCAGGGGGCTGCCTGAGGGGCCAGTTTCTGTCTCACAAATTTGAACCACTGATGTTCTCTGACATCCTCTAGAAGTCTGGGGGCCAGCCACTGAGAACAAAAAGCTGGGAAGCTTGTTAACAGCTCTGGATAGCCTGCAGTATCATAGACAGACATGAGAGGGAGCAAGAGATTACAAGTTCCTAAGAGAAGGAACCAGCAAATTCCTAAAATTGGGAATTTTAGACACACACATCCAGAGAAATTTCATGAAAAGTTTCAAGAGGGCCCTATAATCTTTAGCCAAGCTGATCTGTAAATGTCTTTCCCTACATGAAGTCAGTCCATATAGACTGTGGAGGTGGTAGTTTTTTCAAATATGTGATTCCCAATATACTAAGTTACAAGACACATGAAGAAACAGAGAAACATGGTACATTCAAAGGAACAAAATAAATCTCCAAAAAGAAATTCTGAAGAAACAGGTATATTTTTTATCTGACAAATAATTCAAAATAATCTTCATAAAGATGCTCAAAAAGCCCAGGAAAACAATGCATGAAGAAAATGAGAATTTAAACTGAAAATATAAAAAAGAAACAAACAGAAATTTAGAGGTGAAGAATACAATAACTGAATTGTAAAATTCACTAGAGGGGTCCAACAACAGACTTGATCAAGCAGAAGAGTCAGTGGACTTGAATCCAGATCATTGAAAATTACCCAGTCAGAGAAGAAAAAAAATGAAAAAGGGTGAAGAAAGCCTAAGAACTTACAGGATACCATTAAATAGAAAAATATATGAGTTATGGGAGTCCGAGAACAAGAAGAGAGAAAAAGGCAGAAAGCACATTTAAAGAAATAGTGGCCCTAAATGACCCAAAGCTGGAGAAAGAACTTTAAATCCAGTTTCAAGAAGCCCAATGGATTACAACAAGGATGAACCAAGAGTGCACACCCAGACACATTATAATCAAATAGTCAAAAGTCAAAGACAAAGAGAGAATTTTGAAAGAAGCAAAAGGAAAGCAACTTATCACATATAAGGGAGTGTCCATAAAGTTACCAGTGGATTTCTTAGTGTAAACTTTGCATGCAAGAAGGGAGTAGAATGATATATGAAAGAAAAAAAACCCCAACAACTTGGACTACAATACCTGGAAAAACTATCCTTTACCATTTAACCCACCTAAAAGAAATCCTAATGGAAGTCTTTCAAGGTGAAATGAAAGGATGGCAGATAGTAACACAAAAGTATACTTGCTGGTAAAGGTAAATATATAAATACAGAATACAGTATTACGGTAATGGTGGTACCTAAATAAACTCTGGTATAGAAATTAAAAGGAAAAAGTATAAAAAATAACTATAACAAAAATGTTAATAGATACCAATATAAAAATACATAAATTGGGACATCAATAATATGTCATCAAAAGTGTTGTGGGATGAGGGAAGTGACAGGTAGTTTTGTATGCAACTGAAGCTGTTATCAGCTTAAAATAAATTGCTATAACTATAAGATGTTTCATTTAAGCACAATGGTAACCATGATGAAAATGCCTATAGAAGATACAAAAAGAGAAAAAGGAATCAAAGAACATCACTATAAAAAATCAATAAAACACAAAGAACATCAAGGGACAGAAAGAGGGACAAAAAGCTATAAGATATACATAAGACAATTTACAAAATGACAATAGTAACTCCTTCCTTACCAGTGATTACTTTAAATCATTTATTAAAGTGGATTAAAATCTTCAATCAAAATACATAAAGTGGTTGAGTGGATAAAAGGAAAAAAGAATTAACTATGTGCAGTCTACAAGAGACTCACTTAAAATTAAAAGACACACAAAGGATGAAAGTGAAAGGATAGAAAAGGATATTTCATGCAAATGGTAACCAAAAGAGAGCTGGAATGGCCATGCTTGTATCAGACAAAATAGACTTTAAGGCAAAAACTGTTACAAGAGGTCAAAAAAGACATTATATAATTCACCAGGAAGACAAAACAATTATAAATATATATGTAGCCAACATCAGAACACCAAAATAAAGCAAATATTGACAGAACTGAAGAAAGAAATTTATTTTAATATCATAATAGTAGATTTCAATACCCCACATTCAGTTGTGAATAAACCATCCAGACAGAGAGATCAATAAAGAAACAGAAGATTTGAACATTACTATAGACCAAATGCATCTAACAGACATTACAGAACATTCCACCCAACATCAACAGAATACACATTCTTTTCAAGTGCAGATAGAATATTCTCAGTAATAGATCACATGTTAGCTCATAAAAACAAGTCTTAAACAATTTAAGAAGAGTGAAATCATTGCAAATATCTTTTTCAGCCACAATGGGAATGAAACTAAAAATCGATAGCTCAAGGAAAACTGGAAAACTCACAAATATATGAAAAGTAACAACATATTCCTGAACAACCATGTGTCAAAGAAGAAATCAAAAAGAAAATTAGAAAATATCTTGAGATAAATGCAAATGAAAACACAACATTGCAAAACTTATAGGATGCAGCAAAAGCAGTACTAAAAGGGAAGTTTATAGCAGTAAACACCTTTATTAAAAAGGGACATAGACCTCAAACAAACAACTTCAAGGGGCTAGGAGAAAAAGAAAACAACTAAGCCCAATGTTAGCAGAAGGAAGGAAATAATAAATATTAGAGCAGATAAAACCAAACTAGAGAATAGAAAAATAATAGGAAAAAAACATGAAACTCCAAGTTTTTTTGAAAGATAAATACAACTGGCAGAATTTTAGATTATAAAAAAAGAGAAAGACTCAAATAAATAATAAAGAAATGAAAGAGAAGACATTATGATACAGACTGAATGTTCATATCTCCCTAAAATTCTTATGTTAAACCCTAACCCCCTATGGGATGGGTATTTGTAAGTGGGACCTTTGGAAGGTGATTAGGTCATGAGGCCTCCACACTCATGAGTGGGATTAGTGTCTTTATAAAAGACACCCCAAAGGAGTTCAGTGACCCCTTATGCAATGTGAGGAAAAGCCAAAGATGGCCATCTAAGAACCAGGAAGTAGGCTCTTAGTAGACATTAAATCTGCTGATGCCTTCATCTGGGACTTCTCAGACTCCAGAACTGTGAGAAATAAATTTTTGTTGTGTATAAACCACCTGGCCTATGGTATATTTTTATAGTTGTCCAAATGGACTAAGACAGATTATAACCAATGCTATAGAAATAAAAATGATAAAAGACTACTATGAGCAACTATAGTCCAAAAAATAATATAATCTAGAAGAATATAACAAATTCCTATAAACATGAAACCTAAGACTGAGCCATGAAGAAATAGAAAATATGAACAGGTCTATAACCAGTAAGAGTACTTAATCAGTATGTAAAATCCTTCTAACAAAGAAAATCCCAGGACAAGATGGCTTTGCTGAAGAATTCTGATAAACATTTAATGGATAATTAATACTAATCCTTCTCAAACTTTTCCAAAAGCTTGAATAAAACACTTCCTAACTCATTTCATGAGTCACAAATTACCCTGATACCATGGCCAGACAAAGACACTAGATGAAAACAAAACTACAATCCAATATCTTTGGTGAGAACACAAGCTACATCACACTCAAAAAGAAAGAACTAAAACATTTTCCTCTAAGATCCGGAACAAGACAAAGATGTCCACTCTTGACACTTCTACTCAACATAGTACTAGAAGTTGTAACCAGAGCAATTAAGCAAGGAAAAGAAATTTAAAAAAACCCAAATTGGAAAGGAAAAGTAAAATCATCTCCACTTGTAGATTATATATCTGACATGTAGAAAACCCTAGAGACTCAAAAATAGCTGTTAGAACTAATAAACAAATTCAGTAAAGTTGGGGGTTATAAAACCAACATGCAAAAATCGGTTACATTTGTATACACTAACAATATACTATCTAAAAACAAAATTAAGAAAATAGTGCATTTATAATAGCATCAAAAAATACTTGGAATAAAACTTAACAAAGGAGGTGAAAACTGTAAAATATTGATGAAATTAAAGAAGATACAAACAAATGGGCGGACACCCATATTCATGGATTGCAAGACATATGCTGCAACAATTAATATCATTGAAATGTCCATATAACCCAAAGCAATAAATTTCTATTTCAATTACAATGGCATTTTTGAAGAGTAAGAAAACAATCCTAAAATTCCTATAGATCACAAAGGACCCTGAATAGTTAAAACTATCTTGAGAAAGAAGAATAAACCTGGAAGCATCACTCCTCCTGCCTTCAAAACATATTGCAAAGCTATAATAATCAGAACAGTATGATACTGGCATAGAAGCAGTCATACAGGCCAATGAAACAGAATAGAGAACCCAGAAATAAACCCACACTTTTAGGTCAAATAATCTCCTACAAGGTATTAAATCTACAGAAAGAAGACCAGATATTCTCTTCAACAAATGTGTTGTGGAAACTGGATATTCACATGCAAAACAATGAAATTGGACCATTAATTTATACCACTCACAAAAATCAACTCAAAATGGATTAAAGATTTAAACACAAGAATTGAAACCATAAAACTTCTATAGGAAACTATAGTGGAAAGGTTTTTAATGTTGAGGTCTTGGCAATGATTTCTTGGATATTACTCTAAAACACAAGCAGCAAAAGCAAAAATTGACAAGTAGGACTACATCAAACTAAAAAGCTCTGCATAGCAAAGGAAACAATCAACAGAGTGAAAAGGCAACTCCAGATAGAAGCAAATATTAGCAAACCATATATCTTATAGGGGTTTAATATCCAAAATACATACAGAACCCATACACTGAACAGCAAAAAGTGAAAATAACTATTAAAAATGTGCAAAGGCCTTGAATATACATTTCTCCAAAGAAGACATACAAATGGCAAACGGGTATATGAAAAGATGCTCCACATCACTAATCATCAGGGAAATGCAAATCAAAACCACAGTGAGATCGCCTCACACCTATTAGGATAGCCATTATAAAAAATGAAATGAAATAAAAAGAAAGAGAGGAGGGAAAGAGGGAGTGTGCAGAAGAAAGTGAGAGAAGGAAAAAGAAACAACAGGTGTTGGTGAGGATGTGGAATGCATGTAACCCTTGTGTACTGTTGGTAGGGATGTAAAAATGGTGCAGCCACTATGAAAAAAATTATGGAGGTTCCTAAAAGAACTGAAAACAGAACTACCACATGATTAAGCAATTCCACTTCTGGGTTTTATCCAAAAGTATTGAAAATAGGATTTTGAGGAGTTATTTGCACTTTGCAGCATTATTCACAATTGCCAAAAGGTGGAAACAACCTAAAAGTCCATCAGCAGATGAATGGATAAAAAAATATAGAATAGTAATCAGCCTTAAAGAAAAAAAAAGGAAATCTTATCATATGCTACAACATGCATAAACCTTATGAACCTTATACTAAGTGAAATAGGCCAGTCACAGGAGAATAAATACTCCTTGATTCTTCTTGTTTAAGGTACCAAGGTAGCCAAATGCATGGAAGCAGAAAGTAGAATGGTGGTTTCCAGGAATGGCAAAGTGAGGAAATGGGGAGCTTCTGTTCAATGAGTGTAGAGTTTCAGTCATGCAAGATGAGAACGTTTCAGAGACTTGTTGTATGGCAATGTGCATGTAGCTAACAGTATATACTATACTAAACAGTACTGTAACTGCACCCTTAAGAATATTTGAGAAGGTACATTTTATGTTGCATGTTTTTTAACCACAATAAAAAAGGTAGTAATAAAAATAAATGAATAAATAAGTAGCAAAATAAGATTTTTAAGCTAAATTTAAATGCATCTGTAAAGATTAGTTGGGGGATTTGTAACATGAGCAATTCAAATTCTAGTTGAGACTCTGATCTAACAGGCACACACCTTGGTATTTACTGAAAGGAACTGAAAACTGTGTCCATACAAAAACTTGCCTATGTATGTTCATAGCAGCTTTCTTCACATTTGCCAAAACTTGGAAGCAACCAAGTGGCCCTTCAGTAGGTGATGGATAAATAAACTGTGGTACATCCAGGCAATGGGATATTATTCAGCACTAAAAAGAAATGAGCTAACAAGTCATGACAAGACACAAGGAACCTTAAATGCATATTACTAAGTGAAAGAAGCCAACCTGAAAAGGCTACATACAGTATGATTCCAACTATATGACACTCTGGAAAAGGAAAAACTATGGAGATGTTAAAAAGATCAGCGATTTCCAAGCAGAGGTGAGGGATGAATAGGCAAAGCATGGAGGATTGTTCGGGCAGTGAAAATACTCTATATATGATATCTTAATGGTGGGTATATGACATTGTGCATTTGTCTAAACCCAGAAAATGTGCACCAGGAGTGAACCTTGTGGTGAACTATGAACTTTGGGCGATTATGGTCTATCAGTGTAGGTTCATCCTTGGTAACAAATGTACCAGTTTGGTGATTGATGTTGATAATAGTGGAGGCCATGGGCAGTGGAGTACATGGGAAATCTCTGTACCTTCCTGTCAATTATGTTGTGAACCAAAATCTGCTCTAAAAAACTAAAGCCTTAAAAAAAAAGTACAATGCTCTTCACAACAGCCACCCAAAGTTATTTTAAAACTTACATTGAATGTTCATATCCTATTCATTCTCCTGCCACCTAATTCAAACTTTTTCTTCCCCTGTCACTGTCCCAAGAGGGGCCTCAACAAGGTCTACAATGACCTCTGTGTCACTAAATCTGAATGGCATTGCTCAGCCCTCTTTTTCCTGGACTCCTCAGAGCCTTTTGCCATAACTGACCACTCCCTGCTTCTGAAACATCTCAAGTTTTTCCCTCACTGGATTCTCCTTCCTTCCTTTGGGCAATCTTCTACAGGTCCACTAAATGTTGTGGTCCCTTCAGCTCCATCCTGGACTTCCTTATGTCTTACTTTCTCCTTAGGGGTCTTACTGGAACCAATGGCTTTAATTTACCATTTGTCCATATGTCTCACAAATTGTATCTCCAACTGTCTCTTCTGTGGTCTGGGCTCATATATCCAACTGCCTGCTTGATATCTCTGCTTACAGGTCTCAAAGACATTGCAGATTCAATATAACAGCTGTTACTTATTGAAAACTTACTGTGTGTTGTAAAAGACAAATGAGAGCATGCTACAGGACACAGAGGTTCTAGATTTCTAACTTAGTCCGAGAGGTCAGAGAAGAGCTCCTAGGAAGAATGGCCTTTTATCTGAGACCTGAAGGATGAGCAAGGTTAATCAATAAAGTGGTGAAAGTGGAGAGAAGGTGTCATGAGCATGTCCAGAGATTCACAGTTTTCATTCCAGAATTCATGGTTAGTTTAGGTCTTTAATATAGACAGGCAAACCTTCCCTGGTTCTTCTCTGTCCAGGGGCTAACTTAATTCTTTCCTTCCTTTTACCATGTACCTTTTAAAAACATATTCTGTGTCTACCTTTTCCTTCCTCAGCCATTACCAGTTGACTTTCCAAGTTTTGAAAATAACCTCTCTTTAGAATCTCACATCCAATAGCCTCATGTAATAGCCTCTCTACCTGCCTGACTAGGCTGACCTCCATACCGTACAAGGTTTACTCCACTGACTTGTCATCCACGACATTATTTCTCTAGTTCTCTTCTTGCTTATCTACAGCACTCTGCTCAGTTTTTTACCCTGGCTCCTCCTTCTTGACCTGCCCTAAATTATTCGTTTTCATTAGGGTCTTTTCTAGAACATCATTTCTCACTTTATATACGCTCATGGGGAATATCGTTCTCGCCCAAGGCTTTAACACATATATATGCAACTAGCTTTCAACTATTTAGCTCCAAATTTACTGCTTTTCTGGATCCCAGACCTTTCTGTTCCCACTGGTTTTCTTCATTCTCACTCCTGTTTTACAATAGAGCGTACACTTAAAATATTCCAGACTCAACTCACAGCACCCCCCAGAGCATGCCCTCTTTCCTATCTAATATATTAATATCACCATCCCCACATATGCTCAAAGGAGAAACTTGAGAGTCAACCACAGCTACTTCTTTTCCTCACTCACAAAGCCCAATTTATCACCGTATCTCTGGTTACTTTCTAAATATTTCTTTAATTTTTCTACTTTCTCCTCCCCCAACTTCTTTTACCATAAATCAAACATTCATTATTTTGGCTTCCAATGTTGTTTAAACCTCCTGAAATTGTACATAAAATGTGTTTAAATATGCATGTTCTCTTTTTTAAATTTATTATGCTGTATTTCAAACACATAAAAAATGCATAAAACATGCAATATTTTGGCAAAGTGTCCAGAGATATTATCAATTCTAAAATGTGTCAGTGATCTCAAAGAAAGAACCATCTCCCTAGACCCAACCTACTTCCACACTTGACTTTCACACAACTCTGACTAAAAAAGAATCTGAGTATCCACACGGTCTGTGTCTATTCATTCAGGAAGCACGCATGCACTGCACCTTATCTGTGCATTCCATATTCCAAAGGCTAAATCCTTAATTCTTCATCAACGATGTAATTTCATGATATACAGGGAATTCTGGATTTGTTCCCTGTATTTTCTATTTGGTGAAGCTCATTTTTTCTCTTTCATATCTCCCCAAATTCATTCAGAAACACCTGACAGAAAGAATGTTGGTATTCTGAATCTCATACCATCTTCTCCTAGTTTTGTTTGTTTTCATTTTTTCCATAGCCCATGGGTCAGATCTGAGAGACTTGACAGTTTCTACACAATCATTCTTTACCCATAATAACTTGCTCTAAGACACATAAGGCTATCTTTTCATTAAATATTTCTTGCCTGAATAGAGGCAAGAAGAATCAGGCTGCAATTACTAGTTCAACCTCTATCCCTACTGGACCATGTTGTCATGCAGATTTGAGCATAAGTTCATTCAGCAGGGATGGGTCTTATTAAATTGCTTTGTGCTGTATGCTTTACATACCACAAAACCTTTGATAAGATTATAGGAAAGACTTTATTAATACGAATAAAGAAATCTGAGGGGTAGGCTTGTTTTCTAAAGCCCTGATGAATCTTCATGCCAATACTATACTAATGACATACTTCAGATTCTTGTGAGCATCAGAAGCCTCGACCAACCACTTCCCCAAAATGTGGAGCCATTAAATGTTTAAGGAAGGACAGAAGAAGTAAAGGAAGGAAGTTGAGAAGGCAAATTTCAGCATGGAAATTTGTTTATTAAACCTCCATGTTTATTTTATTAAAATTTACCATTGTTCATAACTGATTCCTATTAAGGTTTCTGTTCTTAGTACCAATTCTAAATCATAAGACTTACTGAAAGACCATGCAGTTCAGTATGGTCAGAATACAGAATGTAAGAAGAGTGGGAAGCAAAGGGGGACATGCAAGAGAGCAAAAAGCCAGGAAAATGTGATGGTGGACCCATCTGGCACTCCAGCGCCCCTGGCATCTCTCAAAAATTTGGCTTATGTAGAATTGTTTTGAGAAAGCATTCCTCAGAGATATTTGTCTTTAGTTACTAATTGCCCCACATGGACACCATCAGGCTATCCACAACTTCCAAAGTTTTAATTTCAGATGAGTAGACAAGAGGAAAGAATTTCAATGTTACCCAATTTAGAAATGGAAGGTGGTTTCCTGGATCTTGAATACCAACTCATGTGTACTTTTTGTGAACTGATATCAGACAAAGGATCTCAAAAGATTCAAGATGCTGCAAAATATAGATTTTATAAGCAGAGATACTGACTTCTTTTACATGCTTATTATTGAAGCTCTGTTTCACTTTCTGGGAGGATTTAAAATGCCACAGTATACTTCTTCTCTTTACATCATTTTGGGGCAAAAATCATTTATGTCCAAGGAACCAGCTAGTCTGCCAAACAATGAATGCAAATAATGCCTAACATACAAAAATAAATTGAATATTGTAAGTTAAGTGGAGGGAAGCTATTAGGAAGGAACTCAGAAGGTTGCAGCCAGGCTGTGACACTGAGAAGGCAAATACACCAACCTCTGTCACTTTGACATCAATGGACTAATTTGCTGCAGGTTTTCTTGAGGTTTCTTTTAGTGTATTTATAACCACAAAAGCATTTGTTTTGGTCCCAAGATAAAAAACCCTTTACACAATGGTGCATATTTCTAAGGTAACAATGTTTCCATTGTCAAAACTACCATCAAAGAAGGAGGAAGGGAATACTACCTACCTCATTTATTTTTGGGGGCATCAGGTTTACCAAAGTACTGGTATGGAACTTAGCCTAATTTCTATTGCACAGTTGCTAGTTGAACGAGGGAGAAAATGCTTTTCAGATGATTTCATCTCTTCTGATATCAAGAAGGAAAATATCTTAGACACCAATGTCCTAGGACATTCTATTCTCGAACCTGGTACCCAGAACTCATGCATGCTGGGTTAGACATGAGAGGAGAAGCAGATATCCAAAAGATAAGTCAATCCAGATGCTTTTCCTGCCTTTTATTAGTGCTTTGCTCCAGCTGTTCCATCTTTATGCTGGTAAAATCTAAATCAGCACAAAGAATGAAATAGCAGAAAGTAGAGGTGTTCTAGAACACGAAAAGGCCAAAAGAATATTTCCTCCAAATGAAGATAACACCCAAAAACCAGAGCCGGGCCAGAAATTTCTACAGGTTGGCAGTTTTCAGAAGAAAGCAGTTGCTGAAACTTATCCTCCTACTGGAAAATAAGTCAACAGTCTCCTGACTCTGCCGGCCAATGGGCGAATCTCCAATTGTCCTCAATGAAGACTGACCCCTACCCACAAAAAATACCCAAAGAGAGATAGAATGCAAATATCTTGGGGATTTTTGTAAGCCTTTCTCTCTCACACACAAATGATTTAGACCACAAGAATGAACAAAGCTTAGCAATAGCAAAACAAATTAAAAGTAGTACCAGCCTTCACTTTGCTGGAAGCTACAAGCCTCTCAATGATGACAAGTAAGATGTTCACTCTTAGTCTAAAAAAATATTTTCCTGGGACAGCTGGAGGGTATGGCTCAGCAGTCTGAACATCTGGTTTGATGTACCTAGACTCCTTGGAGCCATGGGCTGGAAACCTGGTGTGATTTACTTAACCCTTTATCTTCAGCAGAACTAAACAGAATTCCCAACTCTGTAGTGTGTGGTTCTTGGGAAGTTTGGGGAAAGATGTACCCACCCTGGTTCTGCATGGAGATAAAAGAAGTCAAAGGATTAAACTTGACACTTCAGCCCCAAGTTATTTTCTTCCTATTGTTTACTGACACTAGAATACCATATTTGTTGTTTCTGTATGGTCTTTCATTTAAGGACTTCAAAGTACTCACTGACATGGTCCGATGGCAGAAATGAGTGATGTTCATGTTTTCAAGGATGAGAAAAATGAGACACCAGCATCCCACAGTAAGTCAAAAAGAAAGGCAATAATGAAATCTGGTCCTTCCACTGAATGAACATCCATTTTATATGACAGAGTTTTCTGGGGGGAGGGTGAAAGTCAGATCAATGCACATCTTGAACAATAAACAAAGAATTCAATACAGGTGATACATCCTGAAAGAATACTGAGAAATGTGAAACAAAAGAAATGTAATGGCTTCTTTGGGCCTGAGTTGTTTAATTTTCAAATAATGCCCATCTATCTCGGTCCATACAACGATAGAATGAGATAACATTTGAGAATATGCTTAACACCCAGTGGGTGATGCAGAAATGTCAATGTCTCTTTCATTCTGACCCACAAAGATGGCATGACAAAGTAAACCTTTAAGAACTAGCTATATCCACAAGAAGAGGTACGGAAGAGAGTACTTTTTAAGAATATGAACCAAATAATCTGGAAACTTGGCCAGCCGAACCCTTCAATTGTATTACTCTCTTTAACTCAACCTACCCTCCATTCCTTTATGCATTCAATGCACAGAAGTATTTGTTATGTGGTGAGCACTGGGATATCAAAGGCAATGTAAGTCAGACCCTCACAAGTGGTTTAAGAGTCTAGTGGAGAAAGACAGGCACAATGCAGAAGGATGAATGACACAACACACCATCACCACACCATACCATTTAAAGACAGCCTGTGTGTGATACAATTCCTTTTACTTCCTAGAGTATTCTGCCCAGATCAACTCTTTAGGAAGATTTTTTCTGCCATTAGGTATTAACAATGATAATTATTAGCATATAACATCCTCTACCTGCTACACCATTATCCTCGTCTATCACAGAGGGCGGCTGAAAGGACTAAGTTATTTTATATAAGCACTTAGCACAGTGCCTACACATACAAAGCACTCATTAATGTCGTTGTTATCATTATCATAACATCATAATCATATCATCACTATGTCATTGTTAAATATAGGAAAATGGTATGTCCCAACAGTCCTAAAAATGGAGCAAGGTCACTGGGATAGGATGATGGCAAGGTCCAGTCCCACGTACACCATCAAAAAGAGTCCTTAGGTCACCCAGACATGCCTGATGTACCCAACCTCCACCCCGGGCACAAGGGCTCAAGAGGCTGAACTAGAGCTGTTCTAAAAGGTAAATTAAATAAACAGTCACCTTAAAAGCCTTTCAAAGGATCTCCTAACAGATACCTGCCTGTTATACCTATTGCAGGCTCTTGAAATTTCTGTAGAAGAAAACAGCATGAATAGCCTCAGAGAAATCATACATTTCCCGAAAGTGGTCTTCAACCAAGAGGACATTTCCTCCCTTTTCCCCAGGAGACATCTGCAATGTCTGGAGACATTTTTGATTGTCACACGGGGTAAAAAGGAGTAGGGAGAACAGGAGTGTCATTGGCATCTAGTGAATAATAGCCAAACGTGCTGCTCGACATCTTGCTATGCACAGGATAGACCCCACAACAGAGCTGTGCGCAGGATAGACCCCACAACAGAGCTGTGCGCAGGATAGACCCCACAACAGAGCTGTCTGGTGCAGAATGTCAGTAGTGCCAAAGTTGAGAAATCCTGCCCTAAAGGAACACATACTTGCTCAGATCTACTTAGTTAAACCTTCCAATTCATTATCCTTTTCACCTAATTTCAAACTATGATGTAAATGATCGAGCAATGCCTTCTTTACACAAGGATAAATGAGGTGATGAGGGCTGGAGAAAGGCTAATGAGCATTTACTCTGTACAGAAGCAAAAGAAAGGAATCTAAGAGATGTAAAATTTTTCTATGTCATATTTTACCAGAGGACCATCTAATCCCTTTCCCTGAAGTACACATTTTTTTTAATGAAGTGGAATACACACGTATGAGGTGCTTCATAAATCCCCACTGTATGATTAATTTTCATTATTAATTCATATTGTATTTTTTCATGCCCTTGAGGAAGATCAAATGATTTTGAAGATTCAAGGGTTTAGCAAATTATTTAACAACATATTCTAAAATGATTTAACAACATATCCTATAACATGTCAGACAAGGTTCTAGATGCTTGAGACATCAAGGAACAAAAGCAAGATAGTATCCTTGTGCAGGCTCACATTCAAACAGGTTTTGAGTAAAGCTCAAGAAATTCTTGAACTACAATGCCTTTATATGTGGCATTAAATTTTTCCAACTTGTCTCTCTCAAAAAGAGAAATTAATTTTAAGAAAGCTTTTACCTACATTAAAAGTTAATCTCTTTCCCAGGCAACAAAGCAAACTAGATTGCAGTAGCAAGCCACTCTTTTGCAGATTGTTAAGAAATTAAGACTTGTAAGTGTATAAGAAACCAATATGAGGAAGACATCTAAGCCTGGGATACATTTCCCGGGTCCAAGTAAAAATGGGATGGAGGACCAGAAGATCTAGTCTATGACTTGCCTTGTTATAGGAAGAAACCTTCCACAATCAGACTACTGAGAGCTCTTGCAGCCTGCCATGACTGTGTTAATGACAAATGTCACTTAGGTGTTTAGTTTGGGTCTGCATTACACTTGAAAGCCCATGGCAGCTTACCTTGAATTCTCCCTGATTGGCTTCAGTGACAGCATTTAATCACTCCTCCAACAATCCCAGGCTTGGAAGACTAATGACAGCTTGGCTTTATCCCATTACACACTCTAAAAGCCTAGACAATATCCAAGCAGAGAAAGGTTGCTTTCTTGACAGCTCTGCTAATGATTTGTCTCCACAGAGGTAGCAGTATCTCTGGGCCATTTTGCTGGATCCTTCCACCCCACATTTTTCTTATAGGCTTTTGCTCACTCAAATGCTGCTTTGAATAATAAAGTCATTTTCATATTTCTTGGATTCTGTATTACTTGTAGGGAAAGATCGTGTTCAAATCATCTCTCGTAGGCAAAATGTAGTACAATATCTAGTGTCGAAAATTATTAGGTAAGTAAAATTAATCAAGGGATTCATAAGTACTTGGATGTAGTGAAGGGATGGATGGCAGCTCAAGAAATCTTGAGAACCCCAGGAAAGTAGAAAATAAGTATTAATGAGCCTTTGGGAGCATTTATTTTAGGCATAAATCTAAGGAAAGCACCTCTCACCTCACACCTCAACTTCCTTTTCCTATTATATGTTAATCAGAATTAAGACCCTTTTTTTCTTCTGCTTCTAAAACCTAAATCCTTAATGTAATTATAAATACATTTATTTTTTGAACTCATAAGGTGCATGGAATTCCATTTGGAGAAGTAAAAAGGATTCCTACTGCAGCCTGGTGATAAGAGACCCACCACTGAGGCACATGGAGCCTTTGCTTCTGTTGGCCAGCTTCCCACAGAGATGCTACAAATCAGTAGCCCCAGAGACCCCTGGAGCCACCAGCAGCAGAAAGCTTTACATTCCTTTGTGTTCTAGAGGTCGAACAGGGACACAAGTTGAGCAAAGTATATCACAGATATGAACATTCATGCAGTACTACCTGTGGCTTAGGTTCACCTCTGTACTTTTATTATATTCACTCTGCAAACTAAAGAAACAGAATGGCGATCCCAGTGTCAGAGACTACTCATAAATCATTAAAAAAAAAAAAAGATAGCAGTGAGGCGTTATCCTGAGCTTTCTTCCTTGCAATAAGCTTCCTGGTACAATTCATAAATTCTAAGGTCTATACTCAGGAGCATGTCCCTGTGGCAAGAATGAAACAGCTTCAAGAGGCTCAAAAGTCAAGTCACTCAAGTCACAGAAGTTACTAGTTTCTGTTCCATTTCCCACCAACACAGGGCATTCACTGGGCACCATCATGGTGACATTCCATGACATCTTCAAGGAAGGGATCAGAGTATGGTATGTAGATTCAGATTCTGACATGAGGAATCCACAAAGTTAAAACAAACCAAATACCTGTACTTTTTATTCAGATTTAATATATAGCTTTGAGAAGTCAAGTCCAAATCCAGGATTTAACTTTTACCAAATACACTCATGATGGTCAAAGGTCTTCACTGAAGTCCTTTATAGTCTGAAGGAAAAAGTGGATTGAGCAGTTTGATCTTGAACTGAGAAGTATTAGAGAGAAGGGGGGTCGGAGAAAATTGGAGAAATAATTTAAAAGATTGGGTGAGGGTAGGGGTTGAACTTTTTTTTTTCATTTTTGTGGGTTAAGGAGTGGTTTCTGGATGGCAGGTAGCCATATACGTGATCATAAAATCAATTCAGTGGTTCAACAAGCAGCATTTTTCAGTGGAACAGGCAACCTCTTCAAGGAAGGGATCAGAGTATTGTATGTAGATTCAGATTCTGACATGAGGAATCCACAAAGTTAAAACAAACCAAATGCCTATACTTTTATTCAGATTTAAGATAAAGCTTTGAGAGGTCAAATCCAAATCAAGCAGCATTTTTCTAATGGAATAGGCAACCCTGCAAAACGGTATGCATGTGTATACTAAGGGTCGCGATATAAAATGTGTTTCTATAAAATGCTCGATGCCCATTGACCTAGAGGAATGTCTACTGTGTGCATTGTAAGGTGGGAGAGGCTTTTCAAACTTTTCTTGACTCTTGTGGAACAAGTGAACATTATCTTCACCTGGTCTCAGTTAGTCGGCACTCCTGCCCTCCAAGTCCGTCCCGTGACCACATTCACTATTCCTCAGAACTGTGTAGTTGCATTAGGCCTGTGTGTTGCCCTGTGGCCTTAGTACTGTATCTTAACCCTTCTGAGTCTCAGTTTCATCTATGAAATTGGGACACTGGTACCTACTTCATAGAGTGTCAAAGTCATCATTAATGGCAAATATGAGCATTTAGTAACAGTTTCCACAGAGAGTAAGAGGTAAATAAATGTCCCCTTTTCTCCTAGCTTTCGTTCAGGGTGAGAGACCCCTTCTTCCGTTCCCTGTTCCCCCTATAAAGAGACAGGGTCACCTCTCATACACTGCCTGGAGTTGGGACACTGTGACATTGTCCAGGGCTTTCCTGCTGTCAAGTTAATGAAGGATTACACTTGCCCCCTCTCCTTGGTCAACACGGCTTGCTTATGGAAAAATCAGAAAGTACCTAAGAGCACCAAATGAATATCAGCTCTGTATAAAAGCAATTTTCTCCAGCTTTATGAGTGAGGGCAGCTGTAAATCACTCAACCCATTTGCATTTATACTGCTTTAAAACGGGGATGGTGGGGAAAGATTGGGGGGATATCTACCCAGTGAGAAATGTTATCCTAAGACAGAAGAGAAAATGTTTCCAAAACAATCACCCTGTTTGGTCATTGACAGGCTATTTTGTGCTGGGAGAGGAGGAGGGAGGTGTAAGAGTAGGTTACATCTAACTGTCCCAGGGAGAAAACCTCAAAATTGGAATACCTGTTCTTCAAATTAATGTTTAATCATTAGCTTTAGTTATTTTTAGCTTTACTTATTTTTTTCTTGCAAATGGAGGGGGGAAAAGTTTAAGAGAACTTAATCATTTTGTAATGCCTGATACATAAAACCTAATAGAACACTCTTAGTGTTACTGATGGACCTCTTGGCTTTTACCATGTCAATGACATTTACTCTATCCCTGAGCAATTTTAGATAAGCTAAACCAGCAGCTGGGGAGACCCCAGCTGTAACTAAGCCTGATGTCCTTGCTTCATCTAAGAGAAAGCCCATGGGGCTGAATCCAAGCATCCAAATAGAAAGAAAATATTTTCCACTACCAAGGACAGATAATCTGAGCTATGTTAAGCCCAGCCTCTGTGGAATTCTTACTTGAACATTTCTCGCTTGGAGGTAAACCGAGGTCGCTCAAAGAATGTCATAGGAAATTTATTGAGAAGAGTCTTCCATTTTCAGTAATTATTTTACTCTAGAAATAAATGCATGTGGTCAGCAGAGACAGCAAAGGAGGCCTGTCAGAGCAGGCTGGGTCAGTGTCAATGGCCAGTGCTATCGTATGACCACATTAGTGCCCCAGTCAAGAATATTTCCCAAATAGTAGAATTATACTTTTTCTTGGGAAACATGGGAAAGTATCAAATAAATAAAAAATAAAATCATATTTCAAGTTTAGGTTATTAAGACAGGGACTCATTGTTTGGAAAAATAGTCTGACATTTGACCCCGTTGTATTTCCAGACTCACTTCTACACATTGAGGGGAAAAGGACAATTACAGCCGTTCCACCATTTTTTGTTTGAAGGTTAACTTTCATCGACTAGTCTAGACCTCTCTTTCCTTTAAACTAAGTTCCTCAAATAAACATCCTGGGGTTTTCATGTTCACTGTCTTCCTTGATCCACCAACTAATTCTTGCTAGCTAAATTCAATTCTTTCCATCTACCTATCATCTATGCCTATCTATCTATCTATCTGTCTATCTATTTACCTATCAATCATCTGTCTACCTATCATCTATCTTCACAGGTCTGAATCTTTCTCACTCTTTTTAATCTCTTGAACTCCTCTTCATGCTTCTCTTTGATTGTGACTTCTTATTCATATAACTGTGGTGTGTTTATTATGTGATCTTACCACTCCTACTAACTTCCTCAGCTGTAAGATGATGTCACAAAGCATTACCTATATGTTTTTCTTGTACTTCCCAAACCCTTCTACTTGTTTTCTGCCCTATTTCCTTATTTTCAATATATCCCTTTTCTTCATCCTTTATACCCAAAGATAAATCTAGTGAAAATTAGTATCCTAAAATTTCCCCAAATGTCATTTCCTCTGGAATGTCCCCTTCTCTCTCCTTGACTTGGAGAATAGAATTCAAACTCATTCCCCAAGACTCAGTTCAAGGATTATGACATTTAAAAGCAATAAACAGAAAAAAATTTATTCTTTTGCCATGGGAGGGAAAAATAAAGATATTTGTAGATTTATAAAAACTTGAAAGAATTCTATCTAAATACATTTCTGGAAAAACCCTTGAAGAAATTTTGCCAAAAAGAAGAATTTTGCCAAAAGGCAAAAAAAAGAATAATTTTGTCAAAAAGGCAAAACTGAATTTAAGCAATACTTCAAGAAGGAAGAAGGCAGGCTATGCAGAAATAATGGTAAGTTACAAACAGGTAAAACTTAGAGTGAATCCACACAACTGTTAATGATGTCTTACATTAACTGCTATTATTAGAGAAAAAAACTTATTCAAGTAGAAGTGGGAAATATAAAACACAGTAATAATAATGATAGCAAATTGAAGTTAATTTTTGTATTACTTCAGCAAAACATATTTTTAAGAAAAGAGTGGGTGACAAAGAAGAAAAGTTAAAACAGGCTGTCATCTTATCTTGTTCAGAAAGGGAAGGCATTAATATTATACTCTTCACTGTGACAGATAATTCAAATAAGTTTGTTAAAACTTTAAGGAAAACTATTACTAGAAATATACATGAGAGGTATAGTTCCCATCCACTTAAGGAATAATAAAGAAAGAGAAAATGTATCTAACTCACTAATAAAGAAAAGACATTAAACTTGAAAAGTGCAATATACAGAAGTAAAATAAAATAATATGCCCTGAAAAGGACCACGCAGATCAGAAGTTATAATGAATTATGAATAAGTTCAATTTATTTAATGAAAATCAAGAATATTACATTAGGTTACCAAAAAACAGCTTGTTATTATTTCCAAAGGAAATACATAAAACAATGATATGAAAAGTTTAAAAAATTTTTTTAATTATGAGTGAAATGAAATAAAAAAGCAGCTAAAATGGTAATATTAATGCTAGCTTAATATTCAGCTCAAAGAGTACTTCAGGCAACCCAGGTATGAACATGACAAACAAGTTTGAAAACATTCTCAGCTTCTCATATTTTAAGAAATTCTAAAGAAAGTGAAAATTAGTCATGGGAATGAAAATAAAGCATAGAGAATATAGTCAATAATATTGTCATATCTTTGTATGATGACAGATGGTAACTACACCTTTTGGGGTGAGTATTTAATAATGCAGATGACTGTCAAATCACTATGTTGTATATCTGAAACCAATATAATATTGTATATCAACTATACTTCAATAAAAAAATGAAAGTGATAAAGAGATGCATCTTTCCATATATCAGATTGGCTAAGATGTTTTTGAAAGTATTCAGTGTTTGCCAACAAGTAAACAGGTCCACTCAAATACTGTTTTAGTGACTATAAACTGAACCAAATTTTCAATTTGGTGGTAGCTCCAAAATTTTTTATACATACACTTTGATCCAGCAGTTTTGCTTCTAGGAATTCATCTTACAGATAAAATCACACGAAGATAAAAAGATACATTTGCAAGGATACTCTTCACTTCATTTTATAAGAGCAAAAACGTAGGAAGAATCCATATGTTAATAGGGGGCAAAATAAATACATGTTTGAATATATTTACAATAAGGTCATAGAAAACACTCTAAAAGAACGGATTATATCTATGTATACTGATATAGGAAAATTCTAAGGCATACATGGGGTGAAAAGAGTCAAATTTTTTAATACTACATTTATACTGTATTTATATCTTCAATTTTAAGGGGAAAATACAGATTCCATCTATTGTACCCATGTGAATATCTTCATCAGTTAGGGAAACATATATAGTCACATTCAATTTATTTTTCTAATCATCAAAACTGAAACATCCTACCAGTAGAAAATTCAGTATTTTCCTGAAAGCTTCTCACCTTCTTATCTTTAAATTCTGTAACAAAATCTGGGGGTCTTCCTCAAGCCTACCTCCAGGGAGAGTAAGAGCACAGTAAAGGCTGACCGGCACCCTCGCTTCTGTTCCAGCCACATGTGTTGATCTTAGACATCATCATCTGCAGTCTGATGACCAGCATCCACTGCTGTATTCGTGCCCCGGCTGGTTCAGATGTCTCCACGGCTGCGGTATGCCTACTCACATGCTCAGCTGTCACCCCCAAATCACAATACTTGGCCAATGTAGCAGGCTTGAAGGGGGTTCCAGACAACCACAGCTGAGTGAGAAAGAGTTCCCCTCCCCTTCTGGCTGTGCTGTGGCACTCCGGCCACCAATCCAGAGGAACCCCCCAATTCCACCTGCTTCCGAGGGAGCACTTGCTACAGTTCTTGGAGCCTTTGATTCCAGTAGATCTGAGTAGGACCATTTCAAGTCATCAGAGGGGTTACAATGACATTAGACTACAAAAAGGAAGGGATCAGAAGTTCGGCTTTTCCTCCCACATATTAATTTAACAATATTCTCACCTTTGCATATCCTTCCACCAGGGCAATGGGTCATTTACAATGATATTAGTAATGTAGCCTCCCTAAATGATGATTCCATTAGTAACAAAAAATCTCCAAAGCATCATATTGTCCTTAACTCCAGGCATAGAAAAGGCTAGCACACATACATGTGTACACACACACACACACACACACACACATGACATTCACATATACATTTATCATAAACACGAATCTATTTCTTGATGCTATTCACTTCTGTTGACTGATTTATTACTGTGACAATTCCACCTTGCTTTCATTATTACAGCTTTATAAGTGCTGGCATATGATAGGTATATTCATCCATATTTTGATGTTCTTTTCAAATATACTTGCCTTTTCTATCCATTTTATCTTTAGGTAGAACTTTTAAGACTTCTTGTTGGACTTAATAATATATCCTATTAGGGATTTTAACTTGATGTTCCATTGAATGTTTTAAATAATTTTGCAATATAACTGACATCTTTCCGATTCTGAGTCATTCTATCCAAGAATATAGTATGTCTCTCTGTCTTTTTGTTGTCAGTGAAATTTTACTTTTGTCTTACTATAGATCTTGTACGTTTCCTGTTTAGTATTTTATGGTTTTGTTACTGTTATGAACAGGACTATTTACTCCATGATATTTTCTAATTTATTATAAGTATTGATTAGGAAGGCTGTTGATCGTTGTATGTTAACATTGTAATGAGCCACTTTACTATTTTGTTTCATTCCACTAGTTTTTATTTGACTTTCTTGAATTTCCTAAGCAGACACATTGCCTGTTAATGGTAAAAATTCATCTGATTGCCATTGCCTATAATTTCTGTTTATTTGCTTTAGTTGGCTATATGCTATAAAACATCAGTAAATAATATTGGTTTCAGGGGTCATTCTTGTCTAATTTCTGGTTGTCTCAATTAGAAATGTGTTTGGCCATGAATAATTCAACTAGTTTCCCTCCCCCTCAATACTTAGGACTTCACAGGTACAACTGCTCAAGAAAAATGCCAGCAGTGAGTCAGGCTCTTTATATCTTTTTCTGCATCTTCATTAATATGTTGGGTTTTCCTTAGGCTCTCTATTTACAGGTGGCAAAATGGCTCCTTCCCATATCAAGGCAAAATAATGTGAGGCAATTAGAGATAGTCTGATGCTTCTTTCTATCAAAAAAGCAAAAGATGCTTCCTCAGAATGTACAGGCGACTTCCATGTACAACTGAGTCAACAAACCTCAATCCTATGACCAGCTCCAACAGCAAGAGAGGCTGAGTATTGGACTGGACATGTTGGTCCCCAGGAAAACATAGATGTTTTGTTAGCAAGGAAGAAAGGAGGAATGAAAGATGGGTAGATAACCAACAGTGTTGGCCACACTGACTTTCTAGGGGATATAGCTAATGTTTCAGATATTATTACAGTGTGTGCTATAATTGTCTGATAGAGTTTTAGCCTGAGGAAGCTGTTTCCTAGTCTTAGCTTGATGAAGTCTTTTAAAATCAGGAAAGAATATGAAATGTTATCAAAACTTGTATGGCTTTCATGGAGAAGATAATATAATGTGTTTATTTTTTAATTAATATGTTCATTTAAAGTAATAGTTTCCAATTGTTGAATCATTCTTGCAATCCTGGGATAAACAATGCTTGGAATGCAGTATTCTGTTAATCCATTACTGTATTTAATTTGAAAATGCCATATTTTTTGCATTAATGTTCACAAGTGAAATTGATCTATACTTTATCCTATCCATATCGTTATTTTCATAAGGATTTTGTAATCCCATATGAATTAGGGAACTTCTCATCTTTTTCTATTTGAACAGTTCAAATAGAACCACCTTTCTCTTCAAGATCAGGGAGGATTCTTTTCAATAATATAGGCCTGTTGCCTTGTTAAGGCAACAAACCTGTGACTGTGTTTTCTGTTTTCCCTTGATTATTAATATCACCACGTTTTCTGTCCTTTTGAAACAGTGGCTATTTTTCTAGCTTACTGAGTGAAATATTGTATCTTCAATTTTTTCCCCCACTATACACATTTTGTTAAAAACCTGACTCTATATTTGGGCAATTTCAATGTTCTGCTCATATTTTCATTCCTTCCCAAATAGATTAACATTGTAACATTGATTTCTTCTTGAGTCATTTTTTTTTCTTCAATTTTTGCTTTTTTGAAATTTGTGGAGTGTTTTTCTTCGGGGCCTAATACAGCCAAATTTCACAAATACTCCATTGTTGCTAATTCCCAGTTTATTAGACACATTTCATGGATCAAAGTTATTTCTTACATAATTCAAGTCTTTTTTTTTCTATTTGATTCATTAGCTTCTGAGATAAGTGGTTTATATCTCAACATTGTTGTTATAAATTTGGCCAGGTCATGGCCATTTCATTGGTAGATTTCCAAATGTTCGTATCTGCAGGCGTTTCTCTAGGGCCAGTTTCTCCAGAGAAGAATCTTCCGATCCTTTGCCAAGAGGCATACAACACTGGCTGCCAACATGCTAGCTGAAAAGTATCAAAAGAGCCAAGAATATCCCTACCATATATGTGTTTTCTCTTGAAATACCCTCTTCTCAACTTCTTTTTATACAATAACCTCCTTTTTATACAATTAATCTCTGGTCTAAGACATGGTATTTCCAACTTCTCTATAAAAGTAACCTCCTGTTTTCTGAAATGTTAGGGAAGGTGGGCAATTAGTTGTTTAGGGCAGGGGGAGGGGTGCCAGGGTTCAGCTACCCTTACACAGACTTCCAACCCTCTGATTTTAGTCATGTCCTTTGCTCCTTCCTGCCCAGGAAACCTATTGCTTTTCCAGGGTCCTGTGAAGCACCTGACCTTGCTTCTCATTTTCATTTCTTCTACAGGCCCTTAGGTTTCAGCTTCCTCCAATATGCTAAACAGGTCCCATTCATTCAGCTGTTTTCTTTGTTCCAAATCTGCTGCTGTCCCTGGTCCACAATCTCCCCCCATCTCTCTTTTTCTTCCTGGAGACTATATATATTCATAATATATTTATATTCATTTGTAACTGTATATAATGTTTTTTTAAGAAGTCTTTTATTACAGAGTGAAGATGTCTGTTTCATTTCTTTTCCTTTCCTTTCTTATTTTGTAGTGATAGTAGTTTTACTTTTTCTTTCCATTTTTTTCCCTTCTCAAATTTACATAGCTTTTTCCCTGAAGGTGAGGCAGGTCTGTGAATGGGATAGGAAGAGAGGTGCCTGGGGATAAAAAGTCAGGAGGCACTTGTTCCCAAGTACTGACCCTGCCTTTGCATGACCCTGACGGTAAATGCTTCCCCTGATATTGTACCATAAATGCCTCTTTTACTTTACCCTAGTCTTGACTCTGCTAAATGGATTCCTGTATTGATAGGCACTGCATTCAAAGGATAGAAGTCAAATCAAAAGTCATAGCATTTTGTCTCAGCAGTCAGTTGACATTAGAGCTGTCAGAACAAGGCTCAACGCCCCCAGAGGATGAAAACAGAATTCAAATTCTCTACAATGTTCTAAAATGTAGAATCTAATAACCTACAATCTTCACTAAAATAAAGTATGTTTAGATTTGCAAAGAAGCTTAATGTATGACCTATAATGAAGAAAAAAATAATTAATAGGAACAAAACTACTAATGTCCCAGGTTCCCCAGATTTAATTAACAAACAAGGACTTTAAAGTAGCAGTGATAAATATGTTAAGAGTCTATAGAAAATAGATGGGTTTCATGGCAAAAAAGGAGGAAAACTCCAGGAGAGATGTGTAAGTATAAGAAGAATTGTAAAAAGTGCCAGAAGGAGTCACATGACATATAGAAAAACAACAGCAATTCGTCTGACTTCCGGAAACAATGGAAGCCATAAAACAATGGAAATATATTTCTTAAGTGCTGAAAGAAGTGAACTGTCAACCTAGAATTCTATACCCAGGTGAAAAAAAAGTCCCCAAAATGAAGACAAAATAGAATAATTTTCAGATAAACAAAAGTTTAGAGAATTTGTCTTAACACAACTTTACACTACAGAAAAATGCAAAAGGGAGGTTTCAGACAAAGTTGAAATGCTATGAGGTCGAAAACGTGAAGAAACATAAAAGACTATTTTATTTTATTAAATTCTTTTAAAGTCAGTTGACTCTTGAAGCAAAATATAATAAAAATATATTGTAAGGTTTACAACAGCAGAAAAAGTTGTGACAATAATAGCACAGAAGATGGGAGGACTATAAATGGTAACATATTGTGGTAAAACTCTTATATTTTAAGTGAAATAATACTACATTAATACAAGGTAGACAGTGATAAATCAGAATAGAGACTATAATTTTTAGAGCAAATGCTAAAAATATCTGTAGAGATCCTAGAGAAATCAGAATCTTACCCTGGAGCCCAAGGTATCAGCCAGGAAAGCTGTGAACAGCAATGCCATCCTTCCAGCCACTAGCCCTGGACCCCTCCTACCAAAGCAGCAGGCTATATGGCTCCTGAACAGAAAGGACCAGAAATACAAGGAAACAGTTTTTAGTTTAGGAATGTTTATGTACCCAAAGAAAGGTTACAATGGAAGGAATCTATGGTTTAGGAAAAAAGAAAATGTTCTTTGTTGTAGAGTGAAACGGCATTGAAAGTAATGAAGGGGCTGTACGCTAACTTTAGGAAGCATTGACGATGCACGATCTATCAGAGATCTCTGAATCAAGCGATCACATTAAGGAGCCTTAACAATCGCAGGTTCTATCTTGGTCCATGATTATGATTTTATGTGTGAATTTTAATTTGAGTGGATTAACACCATGAAAATATGAGTCAAGGAGGGAAAACTAATGAACATTTTATCAGTTTCAAATTGTTTCCATGGCGATTAAAGCCAGAACAGGATGGTGAAATTCTCTTCTCCTCCTCTCTCCCTCCTACCTATAAAGCTTTGTCTGCGTGCTTACCTGAAATGGATTAGAGTAAATATTTGGATACTAGTCATTTGTAGCTGTCTTTCATAGTTGTCATCCCTAAAAAACAAAGCTCATTCCCTAACTGGGGGGTTTTGATTTTGGCCTTATCAGGAACAGTACAAGCTCCTCTGTTAACTAGATCCCTAACTTGAATTTGCCATCTTCCTTGAAAAAAATATGTATAAGTTCCTTTTCTATGTGATATTATGTATCTTAGAAAGAGCACCGAAATGAGGGACCAAGTCTGATCATGTCTGTTATGGCTCTGCTCCTCTCCTCTGCCTCTCTACCTGTGGGAGTTTGGACTGTTCCCTCCATTCCCTGAGCGTCAGTTTTCCTATCTGTGAAATGATCAATTTCCATTTAAGCAGCCCCTCTTAAATCCTTTCATGTCACACATTCCTTTGAGAATTTTATGAAAGCGCTAGATAAACCTTCTCCACAGAATCATGCACAATGCTGGACAAATGTTTCTACATTTCACATTTCCTATTTTCCATTTTGGCACCTTCCAAGACTAAGCCACCAGTCAGAGGTATGTTTGATAATTGATCCCCTGGCTGTTAAGGAAACCTGGTGTCTGATTGTGTTTAGATATTTCATCCAAAAGCCAAGCCTCCTGATGTCTAACCTTTCACTCTCTTTGATACCCAGGACCTGACACAGGCGAAATGCTGAAACACTAGGAGGCAAGAATTTTGGAGAAAGAGGTTAAAGGACCAAATGACTGGGTGAAAGGGGAAACAGAACACAAGTAAGGGGTTCATTATTGGTGGAGAGGTGTCTGTAAGCATTGCCCCAAATATCTAAGGGAGAGGCCTTTCCTTTCTGAATAAAGAACAGACTGACACAGAGTGACAGTTTCTCCCTGCTCTTCGGAGTCTTTACAAGTTGGCCTATATCATTTGAACATGAATGAAAGATTTAGTTTTTAAGCGTATGTGTGTGTGAGAGAGAGAAAGACAGAGACAGAGAGATCTGAATCTGCCTTTCTACTCTTCATAAAATCCCTAGATTCCTGTGTGGAAGTTGGAGATTAAGAGAAGCTACCTGTGAGAGCTACCAATCAACCACAGGCTTTTTATGACTTTTTCACCATCTGTTCTACCTGGCACACATTTACAAAATTTTACATTTAATTCCAGAGGTTCACAAATCCCTAATGTCCATATGTGGCTCCCAGGATGAGTACATTTAGATTAGATAATAACTAAGTTCCTTCCGTTTCTAATATCTAGAATCTATACCTATCTTGCATATATCTTTTCAAGGTGGAGAAGCTATGCTTTATGGTGAATAAAATTAACACACAGGTTGATAATCAATGGAGAGCCATTCCAAGTGATAGGTGTCCCTTAGGCTTATTAGAGGATTGTGTTCACCTTAACTTGAAATAACTCTGCCAATTCTGTAAGAGAATGAAGAAAATAAATGAGGATTCATATTAGACAGAATTTACTAAATAATCCTACCAAAGTGAGTAATGAATTAATTATTCAATACAAGTCCCAGATGACAGGCAAGGTTTTTCCCAAGTAGATCAACAACTCCAGTCACCAGAGCCCTCATTAGAGTACCCAGCCTTTCTCCCCATATGACCCTGCACATTGAATCAGTGACCATGTGTTCCAAGGTCAATATTTCTTCTAATGAACTGACTTAATTTCATTGTCAGGGATTTCAAATGCAACAAAAGTCGATCCATTGCAAAAATGAAAGAGTTGCTTAACAGCTGTGATAAAGGAAATTACAACAATTGGACACTCTTTTTATTGGGAATTAAACTATTTTCACTGAGACCCACACATACCAGTGCACTGGAAGAGCTGACAACAAACACTTTGAAATGAATGTTGACAAAGAAAATCTGCTCTTACATTTGGAACTTATAAAAAAAAAAGACAAAATACTTTCAAAAAGAAGCTGTTTGATTTTTGAAAGTCTTTCTTGAAGGAAACCTATCACTCAAACAAATCCTATAAAACTCCTCAGTGCATTTTTTTAGCATAGAAACACAATGATTTTGTAATGTCAATAATATCAATTCATACAGGTTTACTGGAAAATTTTTCATAAAATATAGTGAAAAGTCAACATAAAAGCTGTGGGAGAAGTGATCAGTCATCATAGCTTGTTGGATTAGATATATGTATCAGGCAAGGTCCTGCCTCAACAAAAATGGTAACTGAGAAAAGTTCAACGAAGAGGTTCTTCTTAACATATATTAGTCTGGGTTCTCCAGAAAAACAGAGTTAATAGGATGTATGTATATGTGTGTGTGTGTATATATGTAGACAGAGAAAGAGACTAATCCTAGGAAATTGGCTCATGTGATTATAGAAACTGAGAGGTCTCAAGATCTGTACCAGTAAGCTGGAGACCAGGAATAGTCAATGCATAGTTCCAGTGCTAGTCCAAAGTCCTGACAACCAGGATGGTCAATGGTAACATTTCAGTCTGAAAGCCAGAAAGAACCCAAGAAAAGTTATAATTTCAGTATGAACGTGAAGTCCACAAAAGACTGATGGCACAGCTCAAGTACTCAGACAGCACGGATTCCCTCTTACTCAGCCTTTTTGTTCTATTTAGGCCTTCAGCTGATTAGATGAGGCCCACCCACATTAGTGAGTTCTATCTGCTTTACTCAGTCTGCTGATTCTGATAGTAATCTCACCCACAAACAACACAGACATAGCCAGAATCATGTTTGACCAAACATCTTGGCACTCCATAGCCCAGTGAAGTTCACACATAAAATTAACCATCACACAAGGTATTGACTGAGTTTAAGAAAAACAAGTGCCTGGTACTAGAAACAATATCTCTCCTGGGCTAGCCACAGCCAAGAGCCACTGAAACCTTAGGCCTGGAGGAGGGATGAAGCAATGGAATAAATACCTACCTTCCCCATCATAGAACAGGATGGAAAAGAGTGGCTATCAAACATGGATGAGCAAAAGATAAATATACAGTGTTGCATTATTTTTAAAATAAGGGGAAACAATGAAAGTTATAAAATCATAGCATAAAGCCGTAACCATACATACATGCTGGAATCCACTTGTTAGCTTGTATGGCCTGTGAATTATATCAATATAGCTCCCATAAACAAAATACAGATACTGGGGCCCCACCCACAAAGATCAAATAAGAACCTCCGAGGCCTGATATTAGGCATGAATGTATTTTTAATTCTCTACAGGTGATTCTTTCCCCCACCCCCAGTTTAGGATACTACCTTGAAGGATGCTCATTTTCATCTAGTTATTTGGGGATCATATTCCTATTTCCAAAGTAAGGTACAAGAAAATTTTTTCCAAGATAAAGTGCTTATATGACACCAAAAATCCATTTGACTTTCACTTTCACTGTGGTGACTGCATTGATTATTGGTGCGTTATCCTGTATATACACACAGACCTAGTAATCAGCCTAAACCACATGATAGTAGAAATAGCACATCTACATATTTTCCCCATTATAACAATTCTCCCAGAACAAGAACTTCCCTAGATTAGGAAATCAGGGTCAGAAATGAATGGTCATATTCAGGGAAAATTTCTCAATCCCATCCTTTACTTTGGAGTCTTTCAGCCAGAAATAACACCTCCTGTTAATTCTTTCTTTGATCCTGTTCTCTTCATTAAATCCTTTTGAAGACTGCAATTCCATCTTAGACCTTCGAAGAAGAGAGAGATATTTTGAGAACATTCTCTGCCACCCATGAGGCAGTAACAGTCATAATGGCAGGGAAAATAGAAGAGGGCATTTAATACATAGACACAGAGATGGGTGCTTTGCATGTATTATCCCATTAAATCCTGGTAAATATTTTATAGCATAAGCATCATTATGTTATTTGTAAGATGATAAATTTGTGACTCAGAGAGATTAGTAATTTGCTGAGGTCACATAGTTATTGAGTAATCACACCCATGATTTTAAATGCTCCAGAGACTAGTCTTTTGGCTACTTTATTCCTCTGCCCATTAAGTCAGAAGGCTAAAGAAAAGGCTACATTCACCATGGAGACAGCTTTTAGGATCTGGGAACCACTTTCACCATCTCCACAACAATTAGATTTGTTTTACAGTATCTGTAAGGGGTGACAGAAGGAAAAGTTCTGTGTTTGGAGCACAGGTGATTTCAAAATGGGTTTCATGAATTACTCACACTGGGGAACACAAGAGTTTTGACACAGAAAATTACATCTTCTGGGATAATGCCTCAGTGTATCCCTCCAGCTGACATGGTCAAGGGGATCCCAACTGCCAGCAGGAATGGCAGATCCTTACAGAAAGGGGAAAATTAGCAAAAAGCACATCGTTTCAGAGCAAGTATATAAGTATTTGCATAATATCAGTAATCCTTTTGAATGTAATATTTGTCATTTTTATCATTATTGATGATTTTGAAAAACACATTGATCGTTGCCTCCTTGAAATCCTGCAGCACATGCAGTTATAATGCATATATAGGTTTGTAATGTTTATCTTGAAGAATAGTAAATGGCCCAAGAAAGATAAGGAATCCAAAGACAGGTGATTTGGTCTCGGTCTTGGTGCGCACATTTATTTGCTGGATGACTTTCAAAAAATTACTTGATCTCTCTGACCTTAAGTTTTTTCACTGAAAAATAATATAGTTACAAAAAGGAATACATATATACTGTGCAGTACGTGTCAGGAGCTCTTTTAGGTGCTTTTCTTGGCTTAATGCATTTAATGTTCACAACATCCCTCTAAGGTAGATCCCATTATTATTCTTATAAGTAACAGATCCAGGGTTAAAATATAAGCAGTCTCCTTCAAAGCCCAGATCTTAACTACTCTTGTACACTGGCTGTCTTAATACCTATACTATTTGGTTTATGTAAGTATTAAGACGCTGTTTTCAATGCCTGACAATGATCAGTAGAGGTCAGTTCCTTTTGGTAAAAGAATCTCATGGTTGTCTTCCCTGCCCCACTGCCACCTCACCCCTTACTCAGAGAGGATGAGTGTTGCCGGGGATTGATGAATTTCAAGGATAATCATTGGCTTTAATTTTCTAAAAGCAGGACCATAGTAGAGGGCATATAAGTAAGTCTATTTTAGGGGGAAATCATACTTTTTGCTGCTGGTTGGCATATTCTGGAGTAGGCTCTTTGATCATTGAAGAAGTGGCTGCATGTCACTATAGTATACTATGTCTCATGGTGCAACCAACAACTAAAAGCTAAAACAAAATAACCTGGAGATTCTATTTCTTAGAAACCTCTGGTATGACGTATGATTCTTCATACTACTGCTAGAAAGATGCAGATAGATGGAAAGTCATAGCCACCACAGCAACACGGAAGGCTGCTCATTCTCACTGGAAACAGTATAAAGCAGACAACACTAAAGAAAAATTGAATCACTGGTGTGGAGTCAAATCTGCAACATTGTCAAGGAAAGCCGAACAGTCAAAAAGTAAAAAAAAAAAAAAAAGGACATATGCAATGGTCCAAGAATCAATGCTTCTGAAAGATATACAGTCAGTTCTTGTTATTTGTGGTAGTTATTATAAAATTGCTCCAAACACTGATTAGTGAATACTGAGCCATTACTCCTTGGGTAATTACAAGTTAGGTTTCTGGGAGCCTCTGGTCACATTTCATCACCTGATCAATACAACTTTTTCATGTCTACTTCTGCTTAAAGACGCCTTATTTCATATATATTTTGTTGATTAACATTGACTCAAAGCCAACAGCACTGTAAATCATACCTGAACGAACCATACTGAAGACACACATTTTCTCTATAAGGCACATCACAGTCCTCTTGCAGTTAGGAGCACCAGACAGCATTTCAGCGTGATGCTTAGGAAACATTTTAAACAGAGAAATCACCCAAATGTGAAAAGGCCGTGGCACTAAATACACCATGAAAAGGACGCTCCTTTAGAATGTGAGAGCTGGAAGAAGGCACAGCATCACCTTATCTGCTTCAGCTGAGAAGTTACAGTCATGGGGAACTGAAATTTTTTGCTGTTCTGTGCATGTGGACGTCTGCAAATGACTTTGAAACACACGTAGCCAGGAAATATAAAATGATTCAAACTGAATAGTAATCAGGGAATGCAAATGTGCTGCTCACAAAATGATCAATTTTATATTAATATCAAATGTCAGGAAGGTTATGGACAAATAAGCATACCAGTAATTTTTTTTGGTTGTCAATATGAACAATAGTTTTGATGAGCAATTTAAGGATATGAATGAAAAAACACAAAATCCTTTTGAGCTAACATTTCTTATAGATTCCTACCATGAATGCACATAAATATACAAAGCTATTCATCAAATCGTTGTTTATAATGAAAAATTAGAACTTCTGTAAATGTCTAACATTAAATAAGAATACAAAATAGAATTGGGATCTTGAGATGGAAAATCAATAGCCACAAAAATGAAATTGCACAGTATTCATATGTAAATATATTTTATGCAAGTGTACAGAAATTACACATAGCAAAACCATGAATATATGTATGCACACTGAATACTGGTATATATCAGTATACTCAAATATACTTATGCATATAAATATTGCCTCATATAATGAATATATACCACAAATACACACTTATAAAATGTCAGAAAATATTTCTAAAACTTGGGTAGCAAATTGTTTTTATGGTTTTCTTAATATTTCATTGGACCTTCAACTGTTCTAAAGTAAATGTGTATTACCCTTTAAATCAAGAGGAAATGTATTTAAAAAGATGGTCATTCATAAACATAATCTGGATATTGAGGAAAAAAATGGGACTGAGATGCTGCTGCTCAGACTTCAGCCTCCTCTATAAGATCATCACTTTCATTTCAATTTTTCCCTTCAACTTCCCTGTGTGTTCTTCAGAACAGCATCAAGCCCAACCTTCCCAAGACAAAGTTCAAATATTAAACCATTCTCAGATCATTCAGGTTTGCCTATGTTCCTCAGAAAATGGTCCTACCAGAGCAACAAATGGGTTCATACCTATTTAAGTCTCCTGCCATTCTTAACTGATTTTAAGACTTGAAATGAGGGGTTCCTTGTGATGCGGCAGTTGGCACGGAATGAGCCACAGCCTACAGACATTGTCAGTGTCGGAACTCAGTAGCTTACACACAAGACTTGCGGAGCTAGGGGAGGGAAGGCGTACCCTTGGGGGTAAATGTCGGGGGGAGTTGCTTTAGGGAAAGGAGGGGGTTGTGCAAAGGCATCCTTGGCAGGTAGACTAGATTCACACTCATGAGATTTAAGTCCACACACACACATACACATTATCATATGTGACTGATTAAGAAAATGAATGCTTTGAGTAATAGGAAATTATCCCTTCAAAGAAAGTTGCTTGGAAAATGAAAAAATTGAACTTCAATCCTGATCTTCAACCATAAGCAATCAAGACTTGGTAGGGGGTGGAGGGGTGGGATGTGTGTATTATGTGTGTGATTTTCCTATAGGGGAGCAAGACAGACTATGAGTGTGTGGTCAGGCACTTGTCCCTAGGGGGTCACAAAGGGGTGAAAAGCAGCTCTGTTTCTGCTGGAAAAGCAAAGAAGAACGGGGCTAATAGCCAGGGAAACAGGCCAGACTGTGGATATTAAACCCAAAAAAAGCACAAACACATGTCACCCTGAAAATAGTACTGGCTGGACAAATGGTGGACTGGAATTGCCTGTTGAGAAAGAAATCGCTGAGAACATTTTAATTCTCTTCAACCGTTTGACTTCTGCCACCGACTGTAACAAACACAACAAAGGGAGAAAGGCGTACTCATTGTGGGAGAGAGCCTGTGCAAGGAAGCCCACCCCGGATGGAAGCTGTGCTACTGGATGTACAGTGGCCCTAATCTGTTATCCTTCCAGTGAGGTGCCCGTGCCATCATCCTATAGCTGAAGATTTTCAGAAGAGAAAGACCCCTTGGACTATTCAGTTGTGAACATAGATTCTCCTGTCTGCTGTCCTGCGGGCAGTGCAGCTATGCTCCCTAACCCAGTGATTCAGAAACCTAAACTTCCCTCGGTTCTGGTTCAGGAAGTTAAGAGTCTAGTCCAAAGAGCCTGATGACTGATCCCATTTTTAATAGCTTTCTGTGCCCAGTTTAGATATGGTGCACTTATGTGCTCCTCTACCTACTCCTACTACAGGCTAATTACTCGTGATATAGAAACTTGGAAAGGCAGAGGCTTGGCTACAAAAGGGACCGATGAGGTGGATCCCAAACCCCATAGAGGGATGTCCTTGCTCAGATGGTTCCTGACAAGTGTTTATCAATAATCTCTAATGTAAGGAGAAAGGAGATGTACATTTCATATCAGCTTCATTAAAGTGTAAAGTGCTTAACAAGCTTTTAATTCAAAGTGGAGGAAAACTCAAAGACAACAAGACAGATTACTAAATCACAAAATTATTTGATAATGCTAAGCTTTTAACCTATTATTTTCATTTAGACATTCTTAAAGCAACTTCCCCCACCATATCAAATTTTCACATGGGGAGAAAATGGAGAACATAGGAAAAGTACTCCTAGTTAGAGGAAAAAAAATCCATTGTAAGTGAACATCTAGCATTACAAAAATAAGGAATGCATTCACCAGCAAAAGATAAGCATATCACAGGGAACAAAGTAGAAGTAGCCATTTATTTGGGATTATTAAGAGCATCAGGTATGGTTATGTGGCCGAGTGTGGGCTGCCATTTGAATGCAAGTCATATCCATTTTGGAATCAGACAAGGAGGTGTCACTTCTTTTTCAATCTGTTCTTCTAGTAGTCATGCTAGTAAGTAGCAATTCAGACTTCCATGACTTTTTAGTACATTTACAGGTATTAAGTTCTTACAAGGGATTTTGGACTAGGTAGTTTATGTTTAAATTCATAAAAAGCCACCTGTTTTTTTTTCATAAACAAAACACACACACAGAAGGAGTTTTGACATTCTCAACACTACTTCTAATTGCTAAGTTAATTGGTTTTCTATGGCATGCCTGCTAGACTGCCCCAAATTTTTAGAAATATCTTATACTAAACAGTATTCAGAACATGGATTTTTTTCAAACAACTTTGGGCAACATCTATGTCTTTAAATTCTTTTTTTCAATGTATTTTTTTATTGCAGTATAGTCAATATACAACATTACGTCGGTTTCAAGTATACAGAATAATGATTCAACAGTTACATAAAAAATCAAATATATTGATATATATGATATATATTTATATATATTAAAATATTAATAGATATATTAAATCCTCACCCAAACTAGTGTAGTTCCTGTCAAAATAGAAAGATGTCACAGGACTATAGGCTAAAAATTCTTCCCTCGCCCTTATGCATCCATATACGTCCTCACCCAGATGATTAACACTCTCATGCTCAGTTCAGAGCAACAGATCTCTCACCGGGCTCCGCGTGGGGTAAATGGAAGTTTGCACCCAGAACTTCTCACCCTATTTGCATATCAATAGGCGACGGCCGGGCCACTGCCTGGGCAAGTGGTAGAGAGAGAACAGCCATTCTTTCCTCCCTTCTGTTCCTGGCACGTGTAATTGGTCCGGTGCTCGCCCTTCACTAAGGGCCTGCTCATGGAGTTCCTCCCAGTAGGGGCAGGCGGGGAGAGAGCACACAGGGCCCTGCGGAGGGGACAGAAGGGGCGGGGCCTGGCCAGTGAACCTGAACAAGCTGTGAGCAACAAGAAGCCTTCCTCCCAACCTGCCCTTCCCCGTGTCCTCCTTCGGTTTCTTCTGATTCATAGGGAACCTGCCCTGGGGCCGGGGGGGCCTCAGGGGGACCCCATCCCCCTGGAGCTACAGTTCAGTCTCTCTTTCCCAGCCAGCATTATAATGACTGCCTTGCAGAGGCTCACTCTGGTGAAGCATGTGTGGTTCTCTGTTGGAGAAGGGCAAAGGGAAATCTCTCCATGCATTTACATGGCTGGATCATGGAGAATCATGATTCGTGGCTAACATACTCTTAAAAATTACAATTTTGAAATATGTAGAGAAATAGGGATTGGGAAGGGATCATTGGAAAATGAAGAAAGACTATATATGTTACTCTCATGCTATAATCATGCTCACTTGTTTCTTCAAAACAATTTCATTTGCGTGGATTTCTAAACAACAGCCTATAGAATTTCTAATGTTAAATCCAAAATTAAAAGTTAGTCTCAGTACCTATTAGGTCACACCACTTTTTAATTTGTTTTGAAAATATAATAGAAATATAGAAAGGGAAAATCAGTTTTTAGTTATCATTCACAGTCTGATCTTTCCAAATACATTATTTAAATTTTTCATGTTTTCTTCCAGGTTTGCACCACTGTATTCCCTATATGTACACATACACACACACACAGAATATTTTAATAAGGAATTAAATGATATATACACTGTTATATGACTATGTAATTTATATGCAAACATTTATATTTTGGACATACACATATGTAATTTATATTTCTTGGTTACTGGAAACATGAACATTACCCATGTGTTCATCCAATGTTTAACACATGTCTATGTATCTATCATTAATTTCTCTCATTACAATAGTGACCACAATTTCCACTCAGTTTGACTTAATCACCTGAACTTTCTAAACCTCAATTTATTCCCTGAGGAAAAACAATCTGAATAATAATATCCACCCTTCCTGCTTCACTGGGATATCAGGACTCCTTTAAAGAGTCTGTGAAAATGCACTGTAAAGAGATAAACCCTTTGAAATGCAAGGCTCTGTGTTCATTGCCATTTTGTCTGTCCTTTACTCCTCTTCAGGTAGGATGTTTTCTCTCACTCTCCAGGTGAGGTGTTGCCCCTCCAGTTGAGGCGTTTATGCCATGCCCTCACATTCCATCAAGCCGCATCTCTTACCTCAAGACCCAGCTGACAATTCAAACTCTACCAGGGAAACTTTTAAAATGCATTCTATTCTGCATTGTCTCTAACTTCAGAGTATATGTTCTCAGAGCTCTTGTGTTTGGGGGAATATGTGATGAAAAAGGGCTTAATTTTCACCTTTTACAGGGAAAAGACAAAATACAATTTTTGTATACGCCTAAAACTAAAAAAAAAAACCCCACAGAAATCAAGAATTAACAGTATCGAAGACATACATCTTAATATCAAGAGAAATAAGCTAAAATAACTGAAAGCAGTTGCCTACTAGGAATGGGAGATGGAAAGAGGTTGGGCAGAGGAAACTATTGCTTTATAATAATCTTTGTAGAACGGAATTCTTAATCCATATACCTATATAATTTTTTGCAATGCAAACTTTAAAAAGTTTAAATTGGAAAAAATTTTATAGGATGTCTTCCACAGTGCCTGTTATATGGTTCATGTTTAATCAGATGTTTATGAGAGACAAAGCCACTTTCAAAAAACAAAACACAAGACACACAAGACTGCCTGACCACTAATTGTTCTCATTGTTTAATGATCAATTTGGCCTTCTTAACTATGGCCTGTGTTCCAGCAACCTGACCCCACCAATCAGTCCTTAAATTAGTTCAGGAGGCAGCCCCCATCCAAACTTCTCTTGGTGACAGTACTCTGGAATCCCATCATTCCATGGCTTTTAGGACCTCTATACTCTGATAAGTTGAAGAATGTATAAACCGAAGCTTGAACTCTACTGAAAGCTCCGTTATGTCTATAATATATATCCTTTGACTCCACTTGAAAGACTTGGAAGCTCAAAGGTTGACTTTGAGGTCGACTTTTTCAAATTACAAGTTAGCTGATGCCTCTTTTAAACTATGATCTGACTAAAGCTGAGCTGTAGCCCTTCCCTCAGTCCTGCCTCCATCAGTGGAGTTGCTACATAGCTTCACCATAAACCCAGCTCGCATTCAAGCTGGAAACCTGACACTCAACTTTGACTCTCTCTCCCTTGCTTCTCACATCATAATTCAGAACCAAGTCATAAGGTCCTAACTTCAGAACACATCTCAATATAGTACACTGCCCTGGACCACCTCTGGTCATCAAATTTGTCCACCTCAAGTAAAGAGCTTTCTAACTTGTCTCCTTGCTTGTATGGTTTGCTCTTCTTCAACAGGTTTTCACACAACAAGCAAAGTGATTTTCATAAACACAATATGATCAGGTTATTCCCTTGATTAAACTTTTTAATGGGTTCCCACTGTGCTTAGGTCTATGAAGGCTTCAATATCTGAGAACTATTTATCTTCGTCTTGTACTATGCTCTCTCATATTCACTCTATCTTGCCACATGGGCCTCATTTCAGCTCCTCAAATGCACCAGCTGTTTCCCTACTTCGGGAACTTGCCCATGAGACCACCATGGTCTAAAAGACTCATCCTACAGGCTTGACTGCTAGCCAACTTCCACTTCCACTTTAGATCCCAGTTCAAATGTCTTTTCTTAAAGAGCCTTCTCTCATGCACTAATATAAACTAACATTTATCACAGTTTTTAACTTTATATTTAGTTGTGTGAACATTTGTTGGTTGAATTATAAAATTAAATCGACGGCAGGAAACTAGCCCATGGACAATTTGTGGGACTCTTGCTGGAAAAAAGCCCTTGGATAGCAGCTCTTCTCACCCAACCTTCCAAAGTGCGCAGGTCAAGGGGACAGCAGGATTCTTCATGACTTACACAAACTCAGCTCAGGAGCGCCAGACCTCCTTCTTCCCTTGGCCCTGCTCTCAAATAATATGAAGATTTTCTTATGAAAAAGGAAAAGAGCATCTAAGGCATTTTATTATGAGTATTTGTTCAGTGAAGAGAAGTTTACACAGCTTGTGGAGAATTATTCAGCAGGAAATTAAATCTCTGTAATTCTGAATTTTCACTTTGCTTTCAATTGGCAAAGCTCCCTGGCAAACCACTCTCTCTTCTAGAACATTTATAATACCACATCCGCCACCAAAATATATTTTCCACGCCAAATCACAAAACAGGTTAGACAGGATGACTTTCCGGAGGTCCAAGATACTAGGTATGTACGTAGGCTATGAACACACCACAGGGGCGTTCAGTTGGCCAGCAATCAACACCTCAGTTTTGTATAGTAATTTGAAGCTTACAGGGTACTCACATATGAGAATGGATTAACAAAGAAAGCTCTCTTGTATTATCTATGTAAACACATTATCTGATTTGAGTCTCCCAACAGATGTATGTGACTGATCTTGTAACTTACTGGTGAGGCAACTGAACATGTGGAAACATTTAAATGACTTGACTAAGGTCACACAACTAGGGCCCCAAATGCAGGACTCAAAGTTAGAGCTTTTGATAAATATTGTTTTATTATCCCATGATCCTTTGCTTCAGCAGGATTCAGATTACTTGGCTGTTTCATTTTTAGAATTGACTTTATCTAGAAACACCCATCTAATGGGTTTGTGTATGTTAAGCAAATAAATAATTTGATCCTTTGTATACTAGAAATAGCCAAGTTTCTTTTTATTTTTACTTTGCATCACTTCGCACACATGCACAAAAAAGGTAACTTACTTTAAAATCTAAACTGGACTAGAATGCTTTCAAAGGCTTATTTCACTATAGAAGAATAAGACACCATAGATTGTTTCACTCCCCATTATTCTCATGCATGTAGAAAGACAAAAAAGTACTGTGCCATTTACATCAGGACAAGCCAAGCCAATGGTAAGATGAATTAAAGTTTCAAAAATATTTTTTAAAATTCCAAATATGCATTTAGAATCTATGAAATATAAAGACAATTTAGATCAGTATGATAGGGAAAATATTGTCCCTCAGATATCTCTTTAGAAACTTGTTTTTCCTTTCTGTTCATCTGCTAATCTTTATTATTTATTAATTGAAATTTAGTTTATCAACAATATTATATTGGTTTCAGGTGTACAACATAGTGATCCAACAATTATATGAATTACTAAATGTTCACCACAAGTGTAGTTAGTTACCACTGTCATCTACTAAGTTCTTACAATATTATTGGCCATATTCCCTACGCTGTACTTTCATCCCCATGACTAATTTATTCCATACTCAGAAGTTTGTACCTCTTTATCCCTTCACATATTTTTGCCCATCCCCTCACCTTCTACTTAAATCTTAATTTAAGCCTTCATCAATTTTTGCCTACAGTATGAATGTGCAAGGACTATTGTTTTCCCCATCTCACGTCTCCCTCCAATCCATCCTCAGTATTGCTGTCATAGTGATCTTTCTAAAATACAGCCCTGGCAATGTCTTCCACAGATTAGACGTTCATTGATCTCCTCTTAATTTGGCATCTCAGGCATTTTACAGTCAGCCACCAAACTATCTCTGTAGCTTCATCTCTCTCCACATCTCAGTGAGCACTTTACCTTCATACTTAGCATCTCAGCATCTTCCAAGCACATATCCCACCACACCATACACAGAGAGGTGAGCATGCTGTTTTCTATCTCAGTTATAACATTATTCTCCTTCTTTGTTGGTAAACTTTGTGCATACTTAAAGATTCAGATCAAGGGGACCTTTATAAAGTATTCTGCACCCACTTCCAAGCAACTAGGAGAGTCCTACAGGAGAACTGGCAATCATTTAGTCCGAATCACTCCTTTACAGATGAGGAAAAAGAGACTCAAGCAAGTGAAGCATTTTGCCCAACATTATGCATCAAGTTAACGACAATGTTAGCACAAGAATTCCTGATTTCTCACTCCCCATTCATGGTTTCCTGCACTAACATGGACATAAATGAGAGAGTAGAATGGAGGTAAACCTGCGATCATCCCTGGGCAGCACACCTCCATGGCTCCCCACCAGCAGGTGAACATCTATCTAGAACGACCTGGACCCCCAGGAGGCAAAATGAGGTTCTGAGAAGTCAGTCACAAGTGGATTCAAATCGCTGGGCCTTCCCTTGGGCTACTTCACTTCTCAGAAGAATAATGCCTACCTCCCCAAACACTGTGAGGATTAAGTGTCATCTGTGTATTTCAAATGTCTACCGCAGTGCCTAACATAATTAAGGTTCAATAAATATTAGCCCTGTAACCCATTTCTACTAGAGGAGGCCAAAATAATGGCTGCTTTTAGGTCAAATCATTGTTAAACCACCAATGTCGTTAAGGAGCACTTCATTTAATAAAATGTATATAGCTTCTGGCATAAATTCACCAGTAAGGGTAATGCCATCCTGTTTATGTCTAATACATATATGTGTCCATTCTAAGTATAGGGTAGGTGACATTGTCACCAAATGTCACAGCTTTGGATTATTGATCCTGCACCCACTGAAAAATGGATCAATACAGCAAACAGAAGGAAGCAAACAAATCTACAACTATAAATGTCAATATACAAACACCCAGAAATAGGGAGAGAGATCAAAGGCAGATCATAGCTACCCAGGAGAGATACCAAGAAGATTCGCATTGGGGTAGCAAGATCAAGGCACCCAGAAGACCTTTTCAGGACTTCCAACCATATCTGGAATGAAATCAAAGACTGAATCCTTGGCTATTGCATTTCAAAATAAATAGACTCCTCTACTTCCTTCACAAAAGATCAGCCAAGCTAAATTTATGCTCTAGAATATTACCCTGGGAGCTGTCCCTGGAAGAAATCATTTTAACCCTAATGCTGCTCTTTGTTTTGAATCCAAGTCTTCTGCATTTGCCCACACAATCATTAGCAGACAAATTAGAAAAGTATCCAATCAGAAAATATTTACTGAGCAAAATGATGCAAAGTGCTGTACTAGGGGAAGTTCCAGTCCTCAGAAATTACTGAAACAGCTCGAAGTGTTCTAAACTTCCTCTATTACTAGTTCTTTTTTTTAGGGTTAAGCAGTGCCTTCTTTCTTTTAAAGGTCCTCCTTTAAGTATCAAAATTGTTGGTGCGAGAATAAAACATTCAATTGACAATATCTTTCCAAAGGGGAAGAAATTCTTCTGACATCCAAGAGCATAAGACTGGGAAGAAGTCAGGAAATATACTAAAAGAAAAGAGGAAAGAAAGGTAGATGGACCAAGAAACAAAAATTCCTACTTCAGGGTAAAATTTGTGTGATACAGAGACAAATTAAAAATAGATTTTATCTACATTCTACCTTCTATCAATTCCTAGTGGCTTTGTAACTCTGTGCTAAAGATTGTGAGCCCATTTCTGGACATGGAAGAAGAGTTGGAGTGGAGGCACATGTAATGTATATTTCCTAACCCTGCTATAGATGAAGAGCACAGAATTTCTTAATTTGAATCTGGGCTCTGACACTTAAAAGTTTATGATCCTGTTCACATGACTGCACCTTTGTGACATTCAGTTTCCTTATCTACAAAAGACAATCAGATTTAATTGGCTGCTGTATAGTTGCAAAATACTTAGCCTCTGGTTAAATTAAGAAGTGCTTTATTAGCAGGTATTAACCAGCTTACAAATTCACAGTGAAGCTGGAAGAGCCAGCTCTAGGCTGACTTCCTGGAATGCTTCCCAGAATCCAGCATCATATTATCTCTGTCATGATGGCAGGAGAGCTGTCACCACCAGTACAAGGTGCCACTTTAGGAAACTGCCCGCTGAAAAACCACCGTGTCTGTACCATAGCCCTCCTCAGCAGAATGAATGTCTACTGCTCTTTCCCTTAATTAACTCAGTCCTGAATCAAAATCTCCCAGGAGTGCCTCTGATTGCTAGAACCAAATCACACAGCGAGAGATTGTAAGACCCTGAGTCTTTGGACTTCCAGCATGTCTAGTTTAGGAGGGCAGTGCTGACAATGTCATCTGGGTGGGTTGACAGATATCCCTTCAGGGCTGGTGCCACATTACTCCAGCTGCTGAGATTATTGGTGGCTGATGAATTTCAGCTAAGTCTTTCTCTGGGAAGACAGCTACCTCACCCAAGAGCAGGGTGCATACTACACCTAATTCCCAGGGGTAAAATACCTCTAAAACCAAAATCAGTCAAAGGGAGAAATAAAGTTAAGAAACCATTTTATTTCTTACAAGCAGTCATCCCCGTCTCTCTCTTGACCTGGCTGCAGCAGAGGAGAGCTCCACCCAACCTCTCTGGTCCAGATAAACCCTCACATACTCCTGTAATTACTTATTGATATGTAGATGGCCACTTCTCTCCACCCCTTAGAATATCCATTGATATGCAGATGTACTAAAGCCGGGGAGAGATTCTGGAAATATTGTAATTTTACCCACAAATGGAATGTTTTGTATATGCACATTAAGTCCATCTGGTCTAATGTATCATTTAAGGCCAATGTTTGCTTATTAATTTTCCATCTGGATTATCCATCCATTGATATTGGTGGTGTATTATATAGTCCCCCTACTATTGTATTGCTGACAATTTTTCTTTTTAGATGTGTTAATTTTTGCTTTATATATTTAGGTACTCCTATGTTGGGTGCATAAATACTTACAAATATTATAAGCATTTATTGAACCTTTATCATTATGTAATGTCCTTCTTTGTCTTATTATTACAGTCTTTGTTTTTAAGTCTATTTTATGTGAAATAAGTATACCAGCTTTCTTTTAATTTCCATTTGCATGGGATATCTTTTTCCAACCCTTCACTTTCAATCTATGTGTGTCCTCAGGTCAGAAGTGAGTCTTTTGTAGGCAACATACAAGTAAGTCTTGGTTTTATTTACCCATTCAGCCACTCTATGTCTTTTGACTGAAGAATTTAGTTTATTTACATTTAAAGTAGTTAATGAAGGGTATGTACTAATTGTCATTTTGTTCATTGTTTTCTGGCTATTTTGTAGTTCCTCTCTATTTCTTTCTTATTCTGTTGTTCTCTTCCCTTGTGGTTGATATCTTTCTTTAGAGCTATGGTTAGATTCCTTTCTCATTATCTTTGTGTATTTACTATAGATCTTGCTGTATGGTTAGCATGAGATTCACATATAACAACTGATGTATATAACAGTCTAATTTAAGTTGTTAGCAACTTAAATTTGAATGAACTCTAAAAACTCTCCATTTTTATTCCCCACCACATGTTATGTTTCTGATGTCATATTTTACATATTTTTATTTTGCATATCCCTTAACTAATTTTTGTAGTTACAGTTAATTTTACCACTTTTGTCTTTTAGCCTTCATAGTGGCTTTATAAATAGTCAATATGAAAAGAACAACTTTATTTAAAATTTCCAGTTCATCGTGGTTCAATACCTTTGTAAAATACAAATAAATTACTAGAAAAGTGAAATTTGAAGAAAAGACACAAAATGGAAGCCCAAATTATTTTACTTATTAAATACAACAAACAAAATTATTATTTCAAAACTGCTATTAATGTTTCTGAAAGCTTACTATTAATTTCTGTACTTATGTTGTCACCAACTGATAATGAGCTGTTCGAGGATTGACACTGGTCCACAAACACACTTTGAGAAGCACTGGTCTATACCACCAGTCTCTAGGATGAAAATTTAAGTTACCATTAGACACAATATGCAAGTTGCCATTTTCCACTCCTAGTTGTACTTCTAGGTAATCTTAGTCAAACATTTGTCTCACATACCCATTCTGCTAGGTCTGAGGAGTCTTGAGTCTTACACACAGTATCTTTTTAATAATTGAAGCATTTCCGTGTACCCCAAATAAGCAATTTTAGAATTTTAAAATTACCTTAGCTTCATTCTTAACTTCAGAGTACCTTGAACTCCTTAGAGTATGGGAGTTGTGAAAGGCTGAAATAATGATGATTGAAACAATTCAGAATTGTTGGCCAATAAGGCAATTTTGTGAAAAGTAAGTGAAAGTGAATTTCTCAAAGACTGCCACAACAATGAAATCCCATTATCCAACTGTTTTACAAATTATAGTATGAAGAAAATTTACCTCAGATTCACCTACATCATTGCTTGAAAGACTTATTGCAGAGGCACCACCCCCAGCACAACTGACTTCAGAATTTTTGTTAGTGAAACCTAAGAATTCACATTTTAAATTAAGTGACTCACCTTATTTTTAGAAATATAAATGATTGAGGACTAGTGTATTAGTTTAGAAAACACATTTGTAGTACAAGCTACTCTCTTACCTCTAATAAAATGCAATTAAATTATTTTTCCATTTTTCCATTATTTTAGAATTTCATAATTACATCATATTAGTGGCTGCCTCAGATCTGATGTTTTCACATCTCGTCTTCAATTAAAGTAGATTGGAGTATTTTGAATTTTTTTTTTGTCCTTTATTACAGAAATTGATTGGCAGGGAAAATGTGATTTACATATCAGAAAAAAAAGTGCAATGACTGACTTTAAGAAAATGACAGTTATCCTAGAATAGCTAGAAATCATGTAAGATTCATTTAGTTCTGGCTTATTGGGAAAACTGATCAAATTAAACTAGAAGCTGAGTTATCAGTCCTAAGCATCTACAGAGTGACTGGTTCTGAAGATTCTGTTTGATGGGAACATAAGTGACAGCATAATTTCACCCTATCTTTCTGAGATACCATAATCTAAAAGTGCATGTCTTGATTAAGACATCTAAAACTCTTAATTCATTTGATTTGGGACATACCAAGTTGGGGGAGAGGGGGGAGACGAGTATTCTTTATTTATTTACACTTCCCTTGCTCCAAAATAAAACGATTACATAAAAACTGTATCTTTGGGATCAAGACAGCATAATTTTCAGGGAACAAATAGGGCCAAAAAAGGAGAACAAAGCACCCATTTTTTGAATGATGTTCTATATCAAATATTTTATAATGCATTATTTCATTTAATCCTTAAACCTCTGTAAAGCGGATATTAGGATCTCCATTTTATAAACAAGGAAATGAAGATCAGGGAGAGTGGAAGAAACATGAATCTCACAGCAGGTAAGTGACAGAACCAGAATTGAACCCAGCTCTACCTTATTTCAAAGCCTGTGCTGGGTCCATTACACAGTGAAGCCTCCTAACCAGGATGGGTTTTACAAGCATGCCTTTGCCTCAGCAGTGCTTATTCACACATAGTTTGCGGAGTCTATGGTTTACTACCTATGCTCTATCCAGGATTATACTGCCTAGGTATAAAGGAGCTTAGATACAATCATGAAGGGCGGGTTACCAGGAAAATCAACATAGTGAATTTGTGCAAGACATCAGCCAACCATATCTTTCAGGCACCAGAGAGTTCAATAAACACATCTGACATTCAGCGACTAGCTTCCACAATGACAATGACCTATGATCCCCACTAACTGAAAGAACCCTGGTAGAAACAAGGCTTCCTAAGTCCATGAGGCTGTTTCTGGATTTTTCCTATTGAATCTTCTCTCTTTTTCACAATGGCAGATAAATCCAGAGATAAAGGAAGTCAGTGGCTCTATCCCAAAGCATAGAGCACTGCAGTTGGGCAACAAGGAATCCACCTAAGACTTCTTATTTTTTCACTGATAAATTCAATGAAAGCCTGCAGGACATGGAATGAGTTCTTTAGGTCCAAATGCATTGATAAGAGAGTTCTCAGATATGCTGAAACTACCCTTAAAACTGAACCCCAAACCTGAACTACCCTTAAAACTTTACTGTGTCTTAGAGTCTTGCATTGACTGCCCTACAAAAGTATGCTTCTTGCCTCTCAGCAGGCCAAGCAAAAGGACTGGAACAGACCAGCACAATTCAATTCCCTTTAGACAAGACTTGGAAAAAATACTTCCTTAGGCCACAGGTAGTCCTAACCATTTTACTACCAAATATCACTTTTCTTGTTTTCCCCAAGAGAACACAAAAATCTACCAAATTGTACTTAATAAACCAGTTTTCAATTACTTATGAATAAGATATGGCAGCCAATCAGAGTTTCTGAGCAGAATTAAAGAAGTATACTTGATCCATATGGTTTTAACTGGAGTTAACATCTGTTGCAATTGATAGCATTAAGACAGGGAAGTAAGCATTTTTTCACTGTGAAAAGTGGTGTGGCTGTCTCCCCCTACTCCCCATCACCATCTATTAGCTGCCTCAAGGACACAGGGGGAAACACAGTACCAGACAATGAAACTTTATGTTCTCTATCACCTTCCCCTCTTTTTTCTTGGCCAAAGAAAGTGCAGAAAATGCCCATTTTATGTCAAATGCCGTAGTTTTTCTCAGGAGGTTTTATACTGTTATTTTTTTTCACTGAGTTTCGGAGGCTTTTTCTTTTTAGGGAAGTAATACACTAAATGCAATGTGGTATCTTGGCTTAAATCTTGGAATAGAATAAGAACACTTGATAAATTGAAGTCCAAATAGCATCTGTAAGTTTAGTGAATAGCAATGTATTAATGTTAACATTTTAGTTTTAGCAACCAGTGCCACAGTTATATAATACATTAACATTAAAAGAAATTGGATAAAGGGTATATGGAACTCTACCATCTTTGCAACTTTTCTATAAACTTATTCCAAACTATAAGTTTGTTTTTTTCAAAAAAAAAACCTTATTATAGAAAATTTAGAAAAATACAGTTAAGTAGGTAATAACTCAATGGAGAAGTAATAATTCAAAGATGACTTGCCGAGATTTCGGCACTTCTAGATTTACTTTCCTATGAAGAGATATCTTTAATTCATGTTGCGCATATTATCGTCAAATATGTTTTTTACCTAATAGTATGTGGTGAATATATTTGCATCAAATATTAATTTTTAACATTTATCCTTTCAGCATTCAATCACTTTGACTCTTTCCTACAAAAATGTCTATATGATGTTGATCTTATTGTACAAACTTATTGCCCAAGTTTATCTTATTGTACAATTGTAGAATTTTTATTTTTTACTATTTAAAAATAAGCTTTTAAAATGATCAGGAGCAAAGTTTTTTGTTTACAACCATAATTATTATCTTAACAAAAATTCCCTTACAATTTACCATTTGGGTGAACACGTATGTCCGCCTTGAAAAGAAGCATATGAGAATACCCATTTTGTTATATCCTTTCCCAGATCAAGTAACATGAGATGTTTAAAATATTTTCAACGGGCAAAAATGATATATCATGCCTTTAACATAAATCTCTTGAAAATATATTGATGTTGGACATATGTCAGTATATTCACTATCTATTTGTATTTTTTCCATATTTCTGGCTTAATCTTTCCACATTGTATTACTAGATTGTTTGTCATTTTGATCATTGTTGATGAATATACATATATGATGTTAACCCTTTGTTTAACAAATATGTTAACAAATATTTCCCACAGGATCTTATTTGCATTTTCATTTATTTATGGTTGTTTTTGCCTAAGCAAATTTATTTTCTTTTTTATGCTTTCTCCCTATATCATGCTTCAAAACATCCTGACCCACATAAAATGCATGATCACATACATATGCATTAACACAGGGTTTTTTTTCTGTTGTATTTTGTGGGGATTTTTGTACATACACACCTTCCATCTAGAACTTAGCCAAATGTTTGAGGTACAGGGACATCCCAAAGGGTAATCTAGGCCTTAATTTGAAATGTTTCCTTTCCAAAATATTAAATTCTTATACATGCTTCTCAACTTTCTGCTGAATCTTAACTGATACATCTGTTAAAATAACTCTTATAGGTTGATAGAAGGTTTTAATATCTTCTAGCACTATTTTCTCTATTTGGTTCTTCTTTATCAAAATGTTAATTTCCTATTTTCATACTTTTTAAGCTCTGAGATGAGAATTAGAAGCACCTTACCAAGTTTCAACAAAATCTTACAGTATTTTGATAAGTATTAAATGAACACATCAATGAGAATCTGATGGACATCTTTACAATCTGAATCTTCCTGTCTACGATGGCAATATGAATCTCCATTTCATCTTTCCCCAAATCTTTATTGATGTCCTCAGTAAAGTACATACCTTTCTTCATATAATTCCTAACCAGTTTTAAAATCTTTTATTGGTGCGCATTACATTTTTGTCCATTCTATTCATAACTGTACCACTCTTCCTCATACAGTCTTCTCTCAAGGCAGCCTGAAGAGTGATTGATCCTTTGCAACAGAAAATCACATCAACTACTTGGAGGAGCCACACTGGCCTTACTGCACGTGACAATCACTAGGAGTGTTGAAACATCCCAATGCTCAGAACTTACCCTGAACCAATTAACTTAGAATCTCTGGGTATGGAAGCAGCACATCATTATTTTTTAAAGCCCCCATATTCCTCCACTGTCCCCAAATTAAAGTCAAAGTCTTACATGGATAGTGCTTCTTAGACTTCAGCATGTCTGACAAATTGCTTGGGACCTTGTTAAAATGCAGAGTGTGATTCCATAGGTCAAGGTGAGATCTGCATTTCTGACATGCTCTCTGGGGAGGCTGAAGCTGCTGGTCCTGATATCACACGTGAGTGGCACAGGCCCTCTGTGTGTTGTGGTTCCCTGCTATTTGTCTAACTTCCCCCACTGCTCTTCCACCTTACTCTCCCCACTTCAGCAGCCTCTCACCATTCCTCCACAAGCAAGCCAGCGGTGCACACACACCCCTCTACATCGTCAGCATTTACACTGTTTGTCCCCCCATCAACAAGTCCCCTTTCTTCAGCGGCCACTATTCACCAGGCACCAAGGACTGAACAGGTGGATCCCAGGCCCTGTGCACCTCTTACCCTTAGTAATCTGTGCACCAGTTAATTTTTGCACTTATAATGCAAAATTGACTGTATATTCATTAGTGGATTTCATTTTTATTTCCCTTCATCCATCTTACCTCTGCCAAAATACATTATCCATATTATAATGATTTGGTAAGATAAACAGATTAAATAGCATGGACATTCTTTCTTAATGTTTTGAAAAAAAAAATAAATTTTTTACACTTTTTCGTATTTTACATCCAACAGTCTTCTGGAACATTTGCAATTTCTTCTACAAAGTAAAGTTTTGTCCTTCTCTACTTATGTAATAGCTGAATCTTCTCAGATCAACAGTCAGAAGGCAGGTTGATTGGCAGAGCTGTCAAGACAATCCTCAGTGTCTGGACAGCTTATATACACTGTGTACTTCTTGATGAGTTACTATACCACTTAGAATTTTTTAAATTGGAGCTGCAATTCCTTACCTCCCTCTATGACCCCACTCTCTATGACCTCTTTTCTTCTCTAAGACTGCCCTTAACACATGTTTTCATCTAGTATTTCATGCCTACAACACCTAGGGTGAAAAAATGTATATATATTGAGATTTACTGAAGGTTCCACACCCCGCAAAGGCATTATCCTATTTAGTAGCAACTGCTTAATGTCTGGGGCTAAAACGTGTATCCCAAATGCCTATTCTGTTTTAAATAATGGTGTTAAGAAAACAAAAGAGTCAACAGGGGTCAGTAACTTTGCTTTCCAGTTAAGCAGTGCATTTTAGGTAAAATGACCAATGATCTCTGTGAATTTTAATCATAAGCAGAAACACCTGCAGTTGCAATTTACCCTTGAACACAGAGAAGGCTGTTGACGGTCACGTGAGTCTAATGGGGACAGCCAAAATCACCCATAGGTGAAACTAACACACCACAGCTCATTTCCCCAACCTGACTTAGATATGGTTCTCAGAACAGCATGTCTGGGTTGTGCGCAGCAAAGCTGCAGAGATAGGTTGTGTGTAAGTGTAGCCACAGCGATGCTCCCTAGAAGCCCATCGTTTCAAAGAATTTAGTTCTCTTTTTCTGTCTCCAGATGCACACTGCCCCGAACCCTCTCCCCTGTGCCAATAGGCCAGGCATCTGCTCTCTCCACCCAAGGATCTGTAAACACTGAATCATCGGTATGGATACCTTTCCTTACATGTTGTTTTATTTTTTCAACCAGCAAAAAGTAAAGCTGCAATTTAAATCAGTGGCAACAGCCCAGAATTAATGAAGAACTAAAGAAGAAAAAAATTAGGATATGAGAAAATCTGCAGTGACAAATCACCCACACAGAGTGGAGATGAAGGGAAAAGGAAGTTATGAGAAATTACAAACAGAGGTAAGAACTCTGAAACACCTTATAACTCATTTCAATTACCTCTAATTTTAGATAAGAAGTCAGTATGAGATGCATGGCATTTTGGTCAGAAAGCTGTGTGGGAATAAAGACCAGTGAATCTGCACATGTTCCATCCTGGATTTAGGAAACGAGTAAAGATATGGACACCCACACACACGTTTGATCATATGACTGCCATCCGTAATAGAACATCACAGCCAAACAATAAAGCATTTATTCTGGTCCACTGGGTTTTTGGAGAATAAGTGTATATGACAGATGCTGCACGGACCTGTGGCTCAGGATAAAAATAGAAAGTAAAGTGTTTCCACCTCCTGGCAGTAAGAGAGATCACTGTCTGATTTGCAACCCGCTCCCTCAACAACATACTGAGACAGAGATTTATCCAGCCCTTCCCATTCGACAACAACTTCTTAGATCCTTCATGTAAATTTTCTTTGATGGCACATGAACACATTAGGTTGCATCCTATGAATTGTTTTTGAACCTCAAGCATTTTTGATTTTCAAATAAATGGTGTAGAAAAGGTGAAAAATGAAACACTGCATGTTTTCTTTATGTCATCAACTCTCCCAGGGAACAGTATAGAACTCCAAAGCTGTCTGGGCTTGGTCAGCACCCTACCACCTCATGCAAAAAGAAAAAAAAGAAGACAACTACCTGAGAGGGATTTCATTATTATATGGCAATTTGATAATATAGGAATTAGGCTAATATTACAATAATGTAATTAGAGGCAGCTTAAGCAATATTGTGTAATGGGAAAAAGAAAATTAGGTGTGATCACGGCTATGTGGAAATTGATAGACCTGTGTTGAATCTATAGTCCTAAGTCTGAAATAAATGTGTTTTGTATTTTCAGCCTATGCTCACCACTGCACTCAAAGACTGTCTGCCCGTTCTTGTTACAAAGGCCTACAGAAAACCTTATGCTCTCTCAAATCTTCCAACTCATAGATCCGGCTAGGCATTAGATGCATGTTAAGATCTAACCAATAAGATCTTACTCATTTTAAATGAATAAGAGTTATGTTTGCCTTGCAGAAAAATATGTATATTAATAAACAGTTATTCCTCCATACTAAATAGAAAGGTCTGATGATTGAATCCCAAGCATTTGTGAAGATTTGGGAAAATGAAGATTAATCCTCTAAAAAGAGGTCCACAATTTTTTCTTAAAAGATCATATAGTAAATAATTTAGGCTTTATTGGCCATGTGATCTCCATTGCAACTACTCTGCTCTGCACTGTAACTGGACAGAAGCCAGAACAATGTATACATGATTGAGCACGGCTGTGTTCCAATAAAGTTCCAGTTATAAAAATTAAGCTTTGTTTACAAGCACTGAATTTAAATTTCATATAATGTTTATGTGTCACAAAAGATTCTTCTCATTTTTCTTTAACCATTTAAAATGTGAAGATCATTCTTAGCTAATGTGGGCATACAAAAACTGGTGGCAAGCAGGATTTGGTCCCTAGACCACAATATGCGAACTCATGTTCTAGTAGTCAAAATGTGTCACATTAACAACTGCCAGCCCACTTAGCCAAATGCAATTCCTCCTTACAGTTTTTTCAGTATAAGTAAAAGGTGGGGAGAGGGGGAGAAGAAAGAGAGAGAGGGAAAGAGAGAGGTAGGAACAGAAAGGAAGGAAGGAAGGAAGGAGACGGAAGATATGAGGGCAAGAAAGTTGCTCACATTTCTCCTCAGCCAAGAAACCTAAAGTTATCATCTTGGTCATGGAAACTTGTCCCGATTTTCATCACCAGTTGCACTTCTTTAAGTACTCTGGTAGATAAATCGAATCTACTCCTCTGTTCCAGTCTTTGTATCAACAAAATTGCGCTTGTATTTGCCCTTCCAGTTGGAATGCTCACTGCCAACTGAAAGCTGCTGGCTTCCTGGAAAGTGAATCAATCTGAGATAACTTTGCAAAGAATGACAACTGGGTTCAGATGTCAGTTCTGCTGCCTACTAGCTGGATTGTTTGAAATAAGGTAATTAATTTAATCTCTAGACGGTTTTCTCAGCTTTAAAATGAGGTAGTGATGCTCAAAACAATCCGTTCAGCCAAACTAGGGTAGGCCCGCTGAATCTCAGCCCTATTAATCCTCTGACTTATAAAATTGTTGCAAAATTTAAATGAGAGAATTATATATAAGTAAACTTTCTAGGAAAATAGAATTGCTTAATCAATTAGCACTATTGTTATTGTCCTGTTAAAGGCATGCATACAATTAAGATATTCTGTAAGCAAGGGTACAGTAGAAATAAAATTCCTGTAACCAAAAAGTTTAGAGTACTGAAAATGGTTTCAGGTTGACTGTTGCTAAGCTAGCTGAGAAGCAGATGAAGCTTCTGTTTCTTAAAACAGTGCTAATGTTATTAATGGTGTTTCTAAAGATGGGGAAGTAAATTACACAGAGCTATACTGGTGGGTCATTTTCATGAGACATGCAGAGGAGGGAGGAAATATCAATGCCTGCCAATTGCTTTGGATTTTTATCAAAATTGGCAAGAAATTCTTATTTGAAAATAAAGAACAAATAACATCAAGTAAATGTGTGGTTTTGAAGAGAGAGAATAAGAGGAAAGACAATCTTGTTCATTTTCCTGGAAGCTTAATAACAAATTTGGCTCTTGGTTTGTATTAGAAAAAAGTACTAGTTAAACACAAGGTACTTCATATCTGTGAGTCATAGGAAGTTCGTTCGTACGGGGAAATTATATCATGTAATTTTATGGTCTGTTGGGCAGTAATTCCATTTAATAAAGACACAGAGGTAAGCTTTGCCACACAGAAAATGTGTTCAACTGTTCCCATCATAACTTTGATCAGTTTTTGTTTAGATTGAACTTCTTCTGGCCTATTTCTCCTTTATTCCTACAGCAAATTTAACTTTTATAGAATAAAAAAATATAAACTTTATGGAAGAGCCACTTTACTTAGTTACAAAAATCCATAGCCATTTCCTAGAGCTCTAATCCAAGTCAGAGAAGAATATCAACTGAGGGATAAAAATATTTTAAAAGTTGAAAAACATCTTGGATATAAGTGGTATTTCAGTTCAAAGAAAGGTAATGGCTACACATGCCACTTTGAGGATAGAAAGCAGTATTATTTTTATTAAAAATCATAAAACTAAATAAACCATCTAGAGAAAAAAATAAACTACATGCTTACTCTAATTCCTTAGGATAGATAATACATTCCTTAGGGAATAAAAACCCATTTACTAAGCATTAGCTTGTAATATCAAAAGCAATAAAAAAGGAGTACTTAAACCTATTTGCTACAACTTCTAGTATCACCTGTGTCATGTAAGAGCTTGGAAGTCATCACACCATCCTTACAACAATTAAAAGGTGAGCAAACCAAAAACCAGTGTCTTCTCTTGGATGCATAGATAAGTTTCATGACAAATTCATTACCATAAAATCTAGAGACCCCAGCCCCTGCAGACAGTTACAGCTGGCATCTGCTTACTAGAGAAGGGGCTGAAGCCATATGCTTGTAGGAACACTTAAATGGCACCTTTGATTAATTCCTGGAAGCTAAGTGTGAACTAGCATGAAAGAGAGAAAACCTTGGAAACCACAGTCTTACGAGGGTGCCACACTTTCCTGGGCTTTATTTTCAGGACACAAACAAGGTTCTCACTGTGAACATCCAAGAAAACTGGCTCTATTGGGGTCAGGAAAGAATAAACATTGTGAAATAAATTTTTCGGGGCCTTCTCCCTGACAAGGTCTACTTTCCAGAAGACTTTGCCAGAGCCTTACACTATGTAAAGTAAGGTCATTTCTCTGACTCGGGCTCCTCTGCCCCCCACCACCCTCCATCCCCGCTCCTAGATTTATTCTCCAGTCCAAAGAAGGAGAAAGCTAAGAAATGCTTGTGAAGGTCACAGCCTAAAGAGACAGGCCCACTAAAAGACTGAGATTTAATTATAAGATTATAGGATGCTTCCCCTCCCTATACCTTGCACAACACCAACAGGTCTCTACTACAATAGCAGTGGATTACAGATTAAAGGGTTCTGAGAGATAAACCCTAACAGAATTCTTAGGGAAATCCAAAGAAAACAAGGGCGACATAAACAAAGACTTGGGAATTTGAAACCTCCGGCAACAACAGCCAGAGAAATATTAAATACAACCCAACACCTACACAGATTAACATAAAAGGTCACACTAAAGGCCTATTTTCCTCAGTTTCTATTACGTGATAAATTGTTGGATCTCAACAAAAACTCAGAAAGCATGCTAAAAGGCAAGAAAAAAAAGTCTGAAAAAATGACACATGAATCAGATATGACTCATTGTAGATAACACTGCAATATTTCCAGAATCTCTAGTGTGGCCTTAGTGCATCTCCATATCAATAGGTGTTTCCAAGGGGTGTAGAGAAGTAGTCCATCTCCATAGCAATAAGTAATTACAAGGGGGAGTGAGGGCATATCTGGACCAGAGAGGTTGGGTAGGGTCCCTTTTTGCAGCCAGGTAGTGAGAGACACAAATGAACAGAAGTGGACGACTTCTTATAAGCAATAAACAGGTTTCTCCCAGTTTATTTCTCCTTTTGACTGATTTCACTTTCAAAGGTAATTTGCCCTGGGCTGGGAGAAAGATTTTCCCCACAGAGTTACACTCATATTTTAGAGTTTTAAGACAGAATTCAAAATAACTGATAAAAATGGACAACATGGAAAAACTGACAGGTAAGAGAGGGATGGAAACTAAGAATCAAAAAAAAAAAATACCACAAAATATCACAAAAACTCTACCTAAATAAGGAGTAACTTAGATGGCCTATTGATAGAGTAGATACAGCAGAGAAAAGAGTCAGTGGACTTCAAGATAAGTCACTAGAAACTTCCCAAACTGAAATGCAAAGAGAAAACAATAAGCAAAAAATATATATATATATATATATATATCCAAGAAGATCTAAATGAATGGAGAGATGGTCCAAATTTAAGGATGATAGACTCAATATTAAGATGTCATTTCTTCTTAACTTGATCTACAGATTCAATATATCCCAATCTTAGCAAGCTACATCTTAGATATCAATAAACTGATTTTAAGGTTTATATGAAAAAGCAAAATGCATAGAATAACCAATACAATTCTGAAGAACAAAGTTGAAGGACACACACAACCTTATTTAAAAGTCACTAAAAAGTTACAATAATGAAGAAAGTGTGGTATTGGCAAAAGAATAGACAGGTCAATGAAAATGTGATATAGTGAGTTATCAGAAATACATATTTGGTCATTCATGTGACCAAATATATATTTCTCAGGTATATTTTATCTTCATCCACAGTTCCTGAAAATGCTGTAGTCTTAAAGGTGGAAAAGGTGTTTTGTCATGTTAATTAGATTTTTGAACTTCCACCCAAGGGCAGGGGCTGGAGGCTGAATCAGCCAATGGCCAATAATTTAGTCAATCATGACTGTGCAAAGAAGCCCTCACAAAACCTAAGAGAAGAGTTCACTCTCTCTCTTCTGTGCTTTGCCTGCTTTGCTCAGCTGGGTTGCTTCTTGGTCGGAGAGAGCTTCCATGATTTGGGAACCAGAATGCCTCCATGTGCCACTGAGCCAGGCCCCAAGCTCCCATGAGGACAGAAGCTCTTGGGACCTTGCCCTATGTCTCTTTTTATCTGGCTGTTAACTTGTATCCTTCGTGGTATTCTTTACTAAACTGGTTAACGTGTTTTCCTGAGTTCTTTGAGCCACTCTAACAAATTAATTGAACCTAAGGGGGAGGTCATGGGAACCTCCAACCTGTAGCCAGTGGGTTAGAAGCACAGGGAACTGCCTGGGGCTTGTGACGGGCATCTGGAGTGGGGGTGGAAGGTAGTCTTGTAGGATGGAACCCTTAACTGGAGAATCTGGTGCTGTCTCCAGGCAGAGAGCATCAGAATCAAGTTGAGTTCTCCAACACCCTGCTGGTGTTCAAGAATTGCTGGGTGTAAGTATGTGTGGGAAGACCCCCCCTCCCACATATTTACACACACTGGAATTGGGTCCAGTACCCAAATGAAGTTATACTACTATTACTGTTATACATATATGCAGGGAAAAAATACACCATTGCATTTGGTGTTGGAAGAGTGGGAATTACAGAAAGAGAATAGAGAGAACAGAAATAAACTCACAAATATAGTTAAGTAATTTTTGACAAAGGTGCAAAGGCAATTCAGTGAAAAGATGGCCTTCAACAAAAGCTGCTGGAACAACTGGAACAATCTGTATGCAAAATTTTCTCAAAAGACACATAGAAAAAGACCTTATACTTTTCACAAAAATTAACCCAAATGGATTATACATTTAAAAGTAAAATTCAAAACTATAAACTTCTAGAAGAAAACACAAAAGGAAATTTAAATGACCTTGAGTTCATGATGTTTTTAGGTACAAAACAAGAAAGCATGATTCATGAAAGAAAAAACTGGTATGTTTGACTTTATTAAAATTAGAATCAACTGCTCTGTGAAATACAATGCTAAGAGAATGAAAAGACAAACTGCCAACTTGGAGAAGAAATATCTTCAAAGCACCCATTTGATAAAATACTTGTAGCCAAAATATGCACAGAACTTAATACAAACAACCCGCTTGAAAAGTGGACAAAAGAGCTGAACAGACAGACACCTCACCAAAGATGAGAAACAAGTATATTAAATATATAAATAAATATCCAGGTGACAAAATAAATACATTAAAGATGCTGAATGTCATTTTTCATCAGGAAATGGAAATTAAAACAACATCCCATTAGAATGGATAAATTTTTAAAGTAACAAAATATCTATTTCTAGTAAAGTGTGGAGAACAGGAGCTCTCATTTATGGCTAGTACCATTCAAAATGGTACAATTTAGAAGTCAGTTTGGTAGTTTCACACAAAACAAAACATGGTCTTACCATATAATCCAGCAATTCCACTCAAAGATATTTGCCCAACTGATTTAAAAACTTATACCCACACAAAAACCCCCACATGAATGTTTATAGCAGCTTTATTCATTATGGCTCCAAACTAGAAGCAACTATGTTCTTCACTAGATGACTGGATAAATAAACTGTAATTAATCTATACAATGGAATATTATTCAGTAATAAAAATGCATGAGCTATGTGTTTTAAAATGAAGGCTTTACTATTTTTCAAGTAAGGCCAACAGATTAGGAGATGATTGGCATTGAAAAGATGTTTTGTTATACAGCTCTCAAGAGGAGAGGTCACGGCACACCATGAGGGTCCCATGTGGGAGCAGCGCGGTCAGTTTGGAGGCAGAAGGAGCAAGGGGAAAATACAGGCAAAACCTTTTCTATTGCTTTTACAGAAAAGAATGAGCAAGGCAGAGTAAGAAGGCTAAGGAAGTTTAGGATTAGACAATTTGAATAATTCCAGTGGGCTCTGTGATGTAAAGGCTATCCCTCACTGCCTGGTGGCTGAGAGTATGGGCTCTGGATTGGTTAATCTGCTCATAAGTGTGCTTATAAGGAACTTGTTTGCTGTCTCTAGGAATTAGCTAACGCTGACAAGGGCATTCCTTCCAGGATCAGCAAAACCCAAGATTTCAAAGCATCAAATACAGAAAGTAGGAAACATGGTTATTACACCGAAGCCCTGCAGAATCACGACTCTTAAATGCATATTGCAAATGAAAGAAATCAATCTAAAAAGACTCTATTATTCAATTTATATAATGTTCTGGAAAAGGTAAACCATAGAGACCATTAACAAATCGGTGGATGCCAGGAATTCTTGAATAGGTGCAGTGCGGGGGATATTTTTCATGGCAGAAAAACTACTCTGATGGATACCATAATTGAGAACACAGGATGCTACAAATTTGCCAAAATCCACTGGACTTTACAGCACACAGAATAAACCTTAATGTATGTAAAAATGTGAAAGTCATTTAGGATACTAAAGAATCCTAAGATGGAAAGCAGACTGTGACAAAAGGATTAAACTATATTGCAAATATTGGAATAATTCCTTTCTTCATCAAAGGGAGTAGGGGAGAAGAGTGCTGACGTTCGTAATTGTAAGACTAAAGCCAAAGAAACCGTCATTAAGCATTGAACTTTCATTGATAATATTGTGCCCCTTGGAAACGTGTGCTAGCAATTCTGAACTCACCACACACGTACTGGTCAGCTCAAGATTCCATAACAAAGTACCACAGACTGTGTGGCTTAAACAAGTTATTTTTTCATAGTTCTAGAGGCTAGAAGCCCAAGATAAGGTGCCATCAGGGTTGGTTCCTTTTGGTCTTTGCAGCCACCATCTCACTGTATCTTCACATAGCTTCTTCTCTGCGTGGGAAGGAAGAGAGAGAGACAGACAGAGAGAGCTATCTGGTGTCTTTTCATGTTCTTATAAGGGCACCAACCCTATCAGATTAAGGCTCTACCCATATGATTTCATTTAACCTTAAATTATCTCCTTAAAGGCCCTATCTTCAAATACAGTCATATCGAAAGTTAATGTTTCCCCATACGAATTTCGGGGAGATAAAAAAATTCAGTCTATAACACACACATGCTGGAATACGATAATTATTTATGACGGATGGTAAAAGTCAGGCTTCTTATATTTGGAGTGGTAGTTTACGAAAAAGCAAGAGAGGAAGGCTAAAATGATACATGTGGTAATGGATTCAAGTTCATTAATGTGAACTCATACTTAGCTTCATATAGATGCAGATGGTTACATATAGAAATATGTATAAATATATGTATACACAAAGTTGAGTATACACACATGTATTTTCTTGCTCTGTCAGCTGAGAGGGCCTAGAAACAATGACACCACGGAAGCATTGAGTACACTTAGCACCCTCTTAGTTTCTAATACCATTGTCTAATAGAAGGAACCAAGGTTCCCTGGAGAAATATCTGATTCTAGGACTGAGGCAGAAAATACACAAGATGAGCCCAGAGCCTCTCATAGTGCCAGCAGGTGAGGCAGTACTCAAAGAACACCACAATGATTGTGCTATTTCAGGGGAAAGCAGGCAACTGAAAGAGCTCCTAATGGCCAATGATGGAACAATATGAACAGCAAAATATAGTTTTGGATTGTAGCCCAAAGTACGAAATAAGAAATCATGAACACATACTTATTTCAAAGAAGTACTGAATAAGTAGTAAATGGGGGAGAAGAGATAAGTCTCCCATTCAGAATAATTCGAAATAATTTATGTACAGACTCCACCCTCAAGTAGGGTGCAAAACTCTCCACACTCTGAGGGTGGGCTCTGCATGATGACTCGTTCCCGAGAGTACAGTATGGAAGGTGGGTGAGAGAATAACTACAGTGGAGAGACTGGCAAATGCCACCTCCGCCAGGTGATCAAGGTTAGTGTTGACAGTGATGAGTCATGTTGATAGCATATACCCTTGAGATGATGTGAGGAGAATGGCATTTTGCTTCTGTGGTCTTTCTCCCAAGAACACATAACCCCAGTCTACTCATGAGAAAGATATCAGACACGTGCCAGTTGAAGGACATCCTGATGACTGCCTGAGAAATACGCTTCAAACCTCTCAGGGTCATCAAAAACAAACTCTGAGAAACAGCCATGAGGAACCTGAGTAGGCATGACAACGAGATGCACTGTGGTATCCCTGGACGGGATCCCAGAACAGAGAAAACTAACAGTAAACAGGAGAGAACTAAGGAAATACGAAGAAATGTGGACATTACTTAATAAAAATGTGGTATTATTTGTCCACTATTTGTGACAAATGGAGTCTAGCAGTGACACTAATGGAAGATAGTAATAAAAGGGAAAACTGGATGTGGGGTAATGGGAATCCTCTATACTATCTTCACATCTTTTCTGTAAATCCAAAACTATTCTGAAAATAAAGTTTATTAGAGATATTTTTTCACATCCATTCTGTATAATACAAATTACAATGTGAAGAAAACTGAATAATTTCTTTGGGTGCCTAAGGGTGCCTATGTTTATATAAGCTGTCAAAATATTTCATCCACATTTTCTACCTAGCATACAACATGGACATTAATCCCATTTGTATCTATTGGTTCATTCTTTGTTGAAGGATTAATTCAACAAATTCATGGGATTTACCACATGCCAGGTTTTAGGAGGACTATACATACCCAATGTCTCTCTTTATTATTAGTCTGCATTTTTTAAAAATGCCTTGAGATATTTAGGTGTTAGGAACTCAAAAAACACATAAAATATTAAGAGGATTTTCAAAGTGGCCAGAAAAAGCAATGTGAGTGTGTCCTTAGCAAGGAACAGGCTGACTAGCTGTTTTTCTAAAGGCTTCTTAGGATCCATACTTGCTGAATATTTTAAAATCTGATTTTGTCCATCAGCCAAAGCTCAGATTCTTTTTTATTTGTCAGCTTACTGAGTGGGGCACAGAGGAAGAAAAGGCTGTCAAGCAAGCTGCTCTGTTAGTCAGGTTGTATGACCCAGCACATGTGACGGATTTTGAAATGTCTAAGGCAAATAGGCATCCTGCAGCAACCTGTAGGTGAATCACAGTGCAGATCACAAGGATTGTGGAGCAAAGCTTTGCCATCCTCTATCAATAATATATATATATATTTTTTTTTTTTGAAAAATAGCTTCTACCTTACTACTGGACCTTTGTAGAGACTGGATGTTTAATCATGAGTCATTAGATTACCATGTGACTCGAGCTGCCCATCATTTATTGGGTTTGACCTGCAAAATTAAAAGTTAGGTCTGCACAGTAGCATCCCATAATCAAAAGTTATATAAAAGAGTAAATTTAGGCAGACCCTGAAGTCATAATGAGCGATGATCAGAGGTATCTGATTCATGGACAGCGACTAATGGTTTGGCTGGACCACCAAGGTCTTTGAAGGAACAAGATGGGAAAATTGTCCATAAGGAGATCTTGGAGCAAATACCCCAAATGAGCAGAGTGTAGAGATATTTGTGTCTCATATGAATGCTCACCAAAAAATGGACTCAGCAGAGGAAGACTTTAATAATCATGTGGATACAACTATCCTTATTCATGGACATCAATCAGCCTCTGTTCCTAACCATGACTCTCCTTGCCCAGTGGGCTGATAAAGCGACTCAGGAAGTTTGATGCAGACTGTGCGTGTGCTTAGCGACGTGGACTTCCACTCACTGTGATGGTTAATTTTTTGTGTCAACTTGACTAGATCACAGGGTTCCCAAACATTTGGCTAAACATTATTTCTGGGTGTATCTGTGAGTGGGTTTCTGGGTAAAACTAGCATTTGAATCGGTGAATGGAGTAAGATGGGTGGGTGGGCACCATTCAATTTGTTGAGAGCAAGAATAGAACAAAACAGCAAAGGAAGAATCAGCACCGTCCTACCTAACTGCACGAGCTGGGACATCAATCTTCTGTCCTCTTTGCTCCTGGATCTCAGGCCTTCAGATTCAGACAGATTTGCACCCCCAGCTTTCCTGGATCCAACATGCAGACAGCAAATAGTGGGACTTCTCCAGCTCTAAAACAGCATGACCGATATCCTTATAACAAATCTCTTCCTTCACAGAGATCCTACTGGTTCTCTTTCTCTGGAGAACTCTGCCTAATACACTTACAAAGGCTCATCCAGTGACATTGCCCATCCTGCCAACAGCAAAGACCAACAATATCCTCCAGGACTGCTTTTCCAGAAAGGAGTAGCCAGCTACCAGGCTGATTATATTGGCCCACGTCCATCATAGAAGAGCTGCACTTTGGTCTCACTAGAAAATGGACATTTATTCTGGTTTATGGATTTGCTTTCCTGCCTGCAGCACTTCTGCCAAAAGCACCATCCATGAACTTATGAAATACCTTGTTCGCAGTCATGATATTCTAGACAGCATAGCTTCTGACCAAGGAAATCATCTTATAGTAAGTGAAGTGTGGCAACTGGCTCACACACATGGACTCACAATGTTTCCATCATTGGACTCACAATGTTTCCATCATTGAAAGTCTAATAGAATAGCAGAATGACCTTTAAAGACTCATTCATCATTCATGGTGTCTGCTGGGTGGCAATACCTTCTAGAACTGGGTGTCACCAGAATGTGATATACACTCTTGACTTAGAGCCGATCTATGGTGCTCTTTCTCCTGTCTCCAGGACTCATGGATCTGGGAATCAAGAGGAAATGAACATGGCTTCTCAAACTGATACCTCTAAAAAGCTACCATGGGCAAAATATTTGCTTCCTATCCTTCTGGCTTTAGGTTTTGCTGTATTAGAGATCTTCATTACTAAAGGGGTGCCTCCACCACAAGTCACAGCAATGGTTCTATTAAACAGAAAGTTAATACTACCACCTAGCTACATTGCGTTCCTCATTTCAGTGAATAAACAGGCAAAAAAAGGAAGCTAATATACTGGCTGCGGTTATTGATTTTAACTCAAGGGGAAACTGAATCACTACACCATAACAGGAATACTGAGGAGTATGTCTGTAAGGTAGGCGATCCCTCCCTGGGATGATTTGCTAGTACTCCCATATGCCATGATTAAAGTCAATGGAAACTACTGCCATCTAGTAAAGGCAGGACTGCTGACCCAGACAGAAACTACTACAATCTACTAAAGGCAGGACTGCTGACCCAGACACTTCAACATATAGGCTAAGGTTACCCTACCAGTAAGAACCTACAACCAACAGAGTTTATTGCTGAGGGCAAAACAGCTAGTGTAAAAAGAAAGTTATGAATACCAGTTATAACTACATAATCTGTTTCAGAAATGAGGGCTGAAGTGCTTATATTTCTTTCTTATTTTGATGTGAATATAATTGTATATATTAACCTATTCTTTTTTCTTCCTCTCCTGCATTTCCCTACCATCTAATTTTGTGTAAATAGTAATCTATATATTAGGATAAAAGCTACAGGATATCAAAGGGGAAACAGAACTCAGAAAAGGTGAAGATCAAAGATAGATAAAAGAATTTCATATCCTCTCATGGGGACAGTGCTAGTATAGATTTTGTTATTGTCTTTATTTAGAAGTTAAATATGGTTAAAATAACTGCATGGGTATATCAATTTGACAAGTGGTAGATTGTGGTGGTTCTGTATGGTGTCCATTTAGCTAAACTAGAACTACATTTCCCAGAATTCTCTCCTTATATGGCTCTGGGTAAAGATTGTCCAGTTTGCACAGGATTTGGAAAGTGGAAGTGGAGCCACAGTCATTTTGTTACCACTCTCTGAAGGTCAGTGAGAGGCTAGGTGCTGCATAGCTCATACATTGTCAATCTACATTGTCACTGATCACCTTATAAATATGAGGCAACACCTGAACTCATAACAACTCTTGGTCCTGCCAAATCTCCTGCTTCTATTGTTCTGAGCCCTGCAATGAGGACACGCCCTGCGCCAGCTTCTCCTGCAGGTCACCCATGGGAACAGCTCCAAGCTGTGAGAGACAGACATAGGCTTCAGTTTGTTCTTATAGGTTCATCCTTTCTGGTTCCAGTTTTCCTTAATCCTGTCCAACTCTTCTTTGCACCCCTCAGTCTGACTGACCATAATGGTCAAGGTCAACCCAGACTCAGAGATATCAGCCCTGAATAGTGTCATCCACCAGCTCCCATCATTGCATAAGGCCTAAACCTTGTAATAAATCTCTTACCCTTTATCATTCGTAGTTCTATTTCTCTGAGTGAATGGTAACTGATACATTATGTCTTACTCTTCAGTAAGAAAGTAATAATTAAATACCAAAAAGAGAAAAAAAATCACATGTATAGAATGAACATGAATTTAACTATTATGAAATGACATGTACATCCTCCTTTTTCAAAGCTTAGAAATAAAATTTTAATCATTTTTTTTTTCTTAATATGGCCTTGTTAAAACCACATGGTAATGCTGGGAGCTTCCAGCCAAAAGGAAAGAGCAAACTGAGACTCGTTTTAGTTTTAGGACTAGTTTTATCCCCATCCAGGGAGAGATAATGGGTCCAAATCAAAGAAACATGAACCTTATCTGGAATAAGCTTCTATTGGGTTCATTGAAGGGACTGGTCCAGGATTAGGCAACAAAGGCTGCTGGTCATATGGCAGCATGGGTAACATCAGTGATGCTTTAAGTATAAATTAAGGAGGCCCATCTGGTCTAGACATGAAGAAGAATTAAACCCTTTTGTGCCTATTAGTTTTAAGACTTCAGTAATAGCCATATCGTATTTATCTTTGTATTCTGGAGCCTAGTTCTAGACCAACAATGTAGTTGGTACTTAATCATCCTATTGAATGAAAAAATAAATAAATGATCTGCACCAGCCAGGCTAGAGACAGGCAGGAATTAACAATGTTAGTTTGTTGCACAAGTTACCTGCTATAGAGTATCATGACTTGAAATGTGTTTCTCAAATAATGTAAATGTGTAATTCTCTCTCTCCATATGTATTTCCATATAAAGATCCATATATTTAACTTTATATATGTAAAAAACATTTATATTTATGGAACTAATAGAAAACAGTAAGATCTCTTCTATCCCCAGATATCTAGACATGTAGCTTTATATCTCCCTCCTTCTTTCTCTTACTATACATATATATGTATTTATGTATATATATGTTCATATATATATATTTGTCTATCATAATATGACTCTTTCAATATGTAGATATATATAGAGAGAGAGACCCTAGATCATTAAGGTCTAGAGAAGGAAGAGAACTTACCAATATTTATTTATTTAACCTTTAATTAAAATAAAAGAAAGTTTTACTTTTCACAGGAAATTGTTACTAGAAAAATGTAATCTAAGCAAAAAATACAAAATGTTAAACTAAAAAGGCAATAGGTAATAAATATGAGAGCAATTAGATATTAAGGCATGACCCTTCTTTCAGCATGAGTACTAAGAGTCAACTTCCAGCTGCCTCACCTCCTCATTTGCAGGGCAAGCCCTGGTTAGTTTCTAAGCCTACCTCAAACTGTAAAGAGCACATATCAGCAGTAGGTACTGAAAGTAGTCTCACTCTCATAAAATGGGATCTAATATGTCTGGGAAGTTCTATTTATATTTGTGCATTCTTTTCTTCCCCCAGACATGCTATATATACACAAACAGCCTTTCCCTAAGCCCGGCTCCCCCCACCCTCCCCATGCTGGTCCAATCTTGGATATTTTACTTTAGGTTCTCTGACTCCATCTTACCCAGTCTTAATGCCCTTGGCAAGCCTCCCTGAAGGGCTGATCTTGCTTCCTGTATCTTCAGTTGCTGACCGTCCAATTTCAGACTCCCATGTCTCCTGGACTTTAATGCTAGACCTGCTGGATTAAGCTTTCCAAACGTGGATGCCTGCTGCTACTATACGTATTCTGCCTGTCCACCGAGCATGGGACTTCCTAATTGCCCATGTAGTGCCAGCAGCATGGTTTTGTCTGTTTCTTCTCTTGTTGGTCTGATGGTACACTCCCCAGCCTGCATCCCCTCTGAATGTAACATGAAGAATGACACCAGAGGCATTTCAGGAAGTTATTAAAGAAAAATTGTCAGGAAGGATGAGTGATAAATCTAATTCACCACAGCAATTCATGAGTTCTTCAACAAATTAATTTCAACAACATCATCAAACAAACATCTTGACGTATTCTCCATGAGAAACTATTCTCAAATATCCTAATGCCTTCATATGAATTTTGTCACAAGACTGATGCAATCAGTTTTCTCATCGCTGTGCCTCAGAAGGAGGAGGACTAAATCTAACATGCCCAGAAAATGAAAAAGAAATAGGGGTGTGTATATGGGGTGAGGGAGGGAAAAGAATCACACTAGTTCATAGACTGGTAACAGAAAAAACTTCCTAAATTATCTGGTGATCTTTTCCTACTAAGTCAATATCTATCTGTTTTAGATGCTAGCGAATAAATAAAGAAAAATCTCTAATACCATAAAGGTGTTAAAAGTGATAATCAGCTCTCCATGGCTAAGTGTTACTGTAAACATTTTTTTCTAACTCCTAAAAGGTAGAATATTAAAATGTGTATTAAAAATTTTATGAAATATCATACTTCTAAAGCGTATCTAGGTCATGTCAAGGAAAGTAAAATAATGACTCATTCCATAATATCAAAAAAGAGAAGAAGAAAATTGATACCTTGTGGAAGAAAGCTACCATCAGGTGCATCATGTTCTTTTCTGTTAGTAAATTACAAATAATGAGCAATTGGTCAAAAGTGTAGTACTGTAGTACATTGTGTGATAGACTTCCCGAATTATAGTCAATGTATTGACTAGGAAGTTATTATAGGGCTTGCTAATTGCTCTATTGTGTTCCTGAGCATTTTGCATATACCCCTAATATGAGAGATGATAAGTACAGTTAATTATTTATATGTCTATATTTCCAATGAGAAATTAATATGCACAAAGACAGAGATATGTAATAATCATCCTTATATTCTTAGTACTTAACACAGTGTCTACCAAATAACAAGTACTCAGTACACACTGGTTGACTGAATGAAATATTTAATGTCTCATAATATGTAACCCCAGGATTTGAACTTGCTCACAATGGCTGGTTCCATTTTCCCTTTGAGGTATGGATGCTTCCCATCCTCTTCTATCCAAGTCTTATCTAGGTTAAAATAACGAAAGGGATGCAAAAATGAGAGCCAAGAGCATCAGTCAGAACTGTGACCGGAAGAGTGTAATCCACATTTGCGTATATCAAAGAAGTCCTATGAGAGACTACAAATGGGATCAGACTGAAACCAAGAGCCCAATAACAACTTTGTTCTGTCATCCAGCTAAGCACATCTTGGTATTTACCTGCCCAGGCTTTTTAATTGCTTTCAGACCTGCATGCAACCCCACATTACAACGTCAGTCTGGCTTGTCTTCTTGTCTCTCTCTTAGTTCTGCCCATTGCCACTCTATTATTTTAATTTTGGAATTATAAGACCTAAATTGTGCCCAAAACCCTCTAAGCCTCCCTCCTTCTCAGTCTAAAGATAGGATTTAACCAGAAATTACTCCTTTAGAGAATCAGGGAGCATATAACAGGATATATCTCTTAATCAAAATCCATTAATATGAATAGGAAATGGTGAGTATCAAGAGTAGTTTCAGTAAAACAGGTTTTAAGACAGGCTTGTGGGAAAATGTAAGAGGTGAAAACAAAGCAGAAAAATTTCTACTTACATTTAAAACTTGTTATAAGCTCAGAAGAAATAATGCTGAAAGATTCAGAATCTTTATTTTAACAAATGCTTACCATGGTGAGTAATGACTCTCACAAACACCGTAGTGAATAATGATTCCCAAAGTCCCAACTTAAAAGTAAAGAAACCAAGATGAACAAAACCTGTTTTGTAAAGGTTGGAATCCATTCCCTTGGAATCCTGATAGAAAGAGAATGTGTATATCATTGAGACTTTGGAAGTGAAAGGTACTTAAGGAGTGACTTCTGCTCCTAACTATGATGGAGTAATATGGACCAGATTTATAGACCCACCTTAAAAAAAAACACAAAATATAGGAAATGGTAGTGTTCAGACAATGGACAACAGATGAAATCATGACAATGATTCCCTAGGAGTCAAAGTGCTAAACTGAACTAAAAGAGTCCTATGATTACCCCAGCTTACTGTCCAGAGAGGGTCTGCAGTATAATGCAGGTGAACCCAGGAAAGACCTGGGAGTTACCTGAGCTAAAGAAGCAGTGCTAGCGTTCAAGAAAGCCATGCATTCTCACATTCATGAGGCAGAGTACTGAAGAGGAGAGAGTGAGCATCAGCAATCATTAGAGGGTTTCCCTCAAGACTTTTTTTTAACTGAGTACTTATTTCACATGTTTGTAAAATAACTACTAGAGCTAGTGAAGAACACAAGAGAACACAATCAGGAGAATGACCGTGGAGCTTACAAGAGGATGGGAATAGTTCATGTTCCCAACATCCATAATAACAAGAGCCTGCCACCTGTTTTTTTTTTGATAAAACTTTATTGGTACACACAAAAGTTAAAAACACTCTTCTAAGTAACTTACCTATGTCCAGAATATAGACCAAAAATACTTCAGAATACTTAAAGAAAGAAAATAAAATCTAGAACCCAATAACATAGAATTTATGATGCCTGGAATTACACTTTACCAGTTATGAAAAGAGCAGAAAAATATGACTAATAACAAAAGAAAAGTCAACCAATAGGGAAAGACCCAGAAAGAATACAAGTGATACAACTAATGAATAAGGATGTTAAAAGAGCTTTTACAAATATAACTCAATATCTTCAAGAAGGTGGAGGAAAGCATGAACATGATAAAAAGATTTATGAAAGATTTAAGAAGACACAGGTTGAATTTATAGAAATTAAAATATAAAGTCTGACATGAAAAGCACCCTGAATGATAAATTAGACAGTGCAGAAAAAATTATGAACTTGGGGACATAGCAAAATAATCTATCCAAAGTGAAACACAGAAAAAAAGACTGAAAAGTAAACAGAGTAACTGTGAGTTATGGGCAATATCAAGCAGTTTAAAATATGTAATTGGAACTCTAGAAGGAAAGAAGAAAGAAGTAGGACAGGAAAAAAAAGCTGAGGAAGTAATTACTAAACTTTCAGAATTTTAAGGAAATTATAATCTTACAGGTCCAAGAAACTCAAATAACCCCAACCAGAAGAAACATGAAGAAAACTACAAAAAGACACAACATAATCCAATTGTTGCCAAACAATGATAGAACATATTAAAAGCAACCATAAAAAAAGACACATTACACACAAAACAACAAAGGTAAGAGTAATGGCAGACTTATAAGCAGAAACAACACAAGCCAGAATACAATGAACCATTGTTAAAGTTCTAGAAAACAGTCATCCTAGAATTCTATACCCAACAAAATATCTTATTATCCTACAATATTCATGGAATGATATATTATTAAGATGTAGATTATTTTATCATATGTTTAAGATTTTATGTATATATAAACCCTAGACAAAAAAAGGGAAAAATTAAGTCATGAAAAAGTATTCAATTGATCCAAAAAGAAAGCAGAGGAGACAAAAAAAAGGACTAAAAAACAAATGGAACAAAAGAAAACAAAATAGCAACATTGCAAATTTAAAGCCATGCATATAAACAATCACATTAAATGCAAATAATTTAAACATACCAATTAAAGGGCAAAATCATATGGATCAGATGAAGAATGAGGACCAAACTATATTCAATCTATAAGACGACATTAAATCTAAAGACACATATAGGTTAAAAATATGAAATATATACCGTGTGTGCGCACACACACACACACACACGCACACACACACACAATAGCAGTAGCTTTATTAATATCACACAAAGTATGTTCAGACCAAAAAAAATCAAACCACCAGGCACAAAGAAGGTCATCTGATACATGAGACATTCTCAAAACAGATATGTGTAGTGAGAGAAGCCAGATTACCTTCCCCCACAAAAGTGTGTATAGTGTATGCTTCTATTTATGTAAAATTCTAGAAAATGCAAATTACCGTAATTACATAAAACAGATGAATGGTTGGTTGGGGACAGATGTGAAGAAAAAATTAGACTTCAAAGTTAACATTAATAAAATTTAGGAGTCCATGGAAATTTTTGTAATTTTAACTATGGTTTTGTGGATATATACATATTTTGAAATTTGTCAAATTTCAATATGCGCAGTTTACTGGGTATCAATTATACCTCCAGTTAAGTTGTTTTAAAAGTACATATGGAACTAAATAGGGTAAATCCTATTTTTTAAAAGTTTGAAATTCTTTCTTAGGGAATTAAAGTAGAAAGAGATCAAGGCAATAAGAATGTGACAGACCAATGGCTCTGCAACAGGTCCTTGCTTACTATTTATTCAAAGTATCAATGCTGCTTGGAAGCATATTTTTGAAGCCACTTCAAGTAGCTCCATCCCATGATAAACTCTACCTTGCTCCATATTTATCCAATAAAACTAACATTTTGTTGTTATTGTTAAGGATCCTTATTAACCCTTGCAAGCTTCAAGAGTGAGACACAAAATGTGTGTGTGTGTGTGTGTGTGTGTGTTGGGTGTTGGTGATGAGAGGTGCTTATTATTTAAGTATACAATGGCTGAGAACATCCCAAAACTGCAGAAAGGACTGGATATCCAAGTTCATGATTCCCAGATCCCCACAAAGTTTCAACCCCAAAAGATCTTCAAGTCACATCATAATAAAACATTTTAAAAATCAAAGACAGAAAATACTGAAAGCAGCAACAGAAATAAAAAAAGTCAACACGTACAAGAAACCCCATAAACTATTGTTAGAATTCTCAGCAGAAACCTGTAGTCCAGGAGAGGTTGTGGTGATATACTACAAGGGTTAAAAAAAAAAAAGACCTACCAACTAAGAATACTTCACCCAGCAAAGCTGTCCTTCAGAAATGAAGGACTGATAAAGTTTTACCCAGACACAACAAAGGTGAGGGGAGTTTGTCACCACTAGACACCCTTACAAGAAATGCTGAAGGGTTTCTTCAAGCTGAAATGAAAGGATGTTAAATAGTAACAAGAAAAAAATTTTAAAAACTGGCGAAGGAAATTCTATAGTCAAATTCAGAATACTCCAATACTATAACACAGTGGTGTGTTAATCACCTAACTCTACTATAGAGATTAAAGAACAAAGGTATTAGAAATAATTATAGCTATAAAAATTTTAATGGATACCTATATAAAAAGATATTAGTGTTAGGTGTTAGTTGTTAAAAAGATATAAGCTAATCATCTATCAGCTTAAAATAGATGATTATAACTATAACATGTTTATGTAGGACTCAGGGTAATCATAAAGCAAAAAAAACCTACAGTAGATTCACAAAAGAGGAAGAGAGAAATCAAAGCATATCACTGGGGAAAATAATCAATTCTTAAGAAATATGCCAAAAGAAGAAGAAAGGAACAAAGAAACTACAAAACAGACATAAAGCAATCAATAAAGTGGCATTAATAAGTCCTTACCCATCAATAATTACTTTAAATGTGAATGGATTAAGTTCTCTAATCAAAGACATAGAGAATGGAAAAAAATAATAAGTCTCAACTATATGCTGCTACAAGAGACTTCAGTTTTCAGATCATATATAGGCTCAAAGTGAAAGGATGGAAAAGATTCGATAAAAAATGGAACAAAAAGACAGCAGGCATAGCTATACTTACATACTTATAGTAAACAAAATAAACTTTAAGTCAAAAACTGTAACAGGAGACAAATAGGTCATTATATAGTGATAAATAAGCTCATTCATCTTAAAGATGTAATTGTAAATATATAAGCATCCAAAACAAGAACACAAACATATATAAAGCAAATACTAACAGATCTGAAGGGAGAAATAGACAATACAATAATAGTAGGAGACTTCAAAACCCAACTGTCAACACTGGATAGATAGATCATTCAGACAGAAAATTAATATGGAAATGCAGGGCTTAGCTATCCTTTAGACCAACTGGATTTAAGAGACATATACAAAACATTCCACCCAATAGCAACAGAATGCAAATTCTTCTCAGGCACATGCAGAACATTCTCCTGATCACGTTATGTCACAAAACAAGGCTTAGCAAATTTAAGAAGACTGAAATCATTCCAAGTATCTTTTCCAACCACAATGGTATGAAATCAATAACAGGAGGAAAGCTAGAAAATTCACTAATATATGGAAATTAAGGAGTACACTCCTGAACAACCAATGAGCCAAAGAAGAAATCAAAATGAAAATCAAAAAAACATCATGAAACAAATTAAAATGGAGACACAACATACCAAAATTGATGGGATATAGCAAAAGCAGTTCTAAGAGGGAAATTTACAGTGGTAAATGCCTACTTTAAGAAAAAAGACAGACTTCAAATTAAACAATCTAACTCTATACCTCAAGAAACTGGATAAGGAAGGAGAAAACTGAGCACAAAGTTAGCATAAGGAAGGAAATAACAAAGATCAGAGTAGAAATAAATGAAAAAGGGACTGGAAAGCCAATAGAAAATATCAACAAAACTAAGAGCCAGCTTTTCAGAAAAAAAATAAATGAACAATGTTTAGGTAGACTAACTTAAAAAGAAAAAGAGAAAGGACTCAAATAAAATCAGAAATGAAAAAGGAGACATAACTGATACCACAGAAAAACAAAGTATCATATGAAACTACCATAAACAATTCTATGGCAACAAATTGGATAAGCTAGAAAAAACAGATGAAATCTTCGAAACATACAGCCTACCAAGACTGAATCAGGAAGAAATATCTGAACAGACTAATAATGAGTAAAAAGATTGAATTAGTGATCAAAACCTTCCAACAAGAAAAATTCCATTTAAAGGAGAACTAACCCCAATCCTTCTCAAACTTTTCTAAAATATTGAAGACGAGGGCACACCCCCAAATTTATTTTATGAGGCCAGCATTACCGTGATATCAGAGCCAGAAAAAGACACTAAAAGAAAAGCACAGACCAACATCCCTGATGAATATAAATGCAAAAATTATTAACAAAAAACTCTAGCAAACCTGCCCAAAGTCAGTAGAAGGAGGGACATAATAAAGATTAAAGCAGGAATAAATAAAATTGAGAAGAATAAAACAATAGAAAGAACCAATGAAAGCAGGAGCTGGTTCTTTGAGAAAATAAACAAAATAGATAAACCCCTAGCCAGACTTATCAAGAAAAAAAGAGAATCTACACACATAAACAGAATCAGAAATGAGAAAGGAAAAATCACTACAGACACCACAGAAATACAAAGAATTATGAGAGAATACTATGAAAAATTATATGCTAACAAACTGGATAATCTAGAAGAAATGGACAACGTTCTAGAAAAATACAAACTACCAAGGCTGACCCAAGAAGAAACAGAAAATCTGAATAGATTAATTACCAGCAAAGAAATTGAATTGGTAATCAAAAAACTACCTAAGAACAAAATGCCTGGACCAGATGGTTTCACTGCTGAATTTTATCAAACATTTAGTAAAGACCTAATACCCATCCTCCTTAAAGTTTTCCAAAAAGTAGAAGAGGAGGGAATACTCCCAAACTCATTCCACAAGGCCAACATCACTCTAATACCAAAACCAGGCAAAGACACCACAAAAAAAGAAAATTACAGACCAATATCCCTGATGAACATAGATGCAAAAATACTCAACAAAATATTAGCAAACCAAATTAAAAAATACATCAAAAAGATCATCCATCATGATCAAGTGGGATTCATCCCAGGGATGCAAGGATGGTACAACATTTGAAAATCCATCAACATCATCCAAAAAGGACAAAAACCACATGACCATCTCCATAGATGCTGAAAAAGTATTTGACAAAATTCAACATCCATTCATGATAAAAACTCTCAACAAAATGGGTATAAAGAGCAAGTACCTCAACATAATAAAGGCCATATATGAAAACCCACAGCCAACATTATACTTAACAGCAAGAAGCTGAGAGCTTTTTCTTTAAGATCGGGAACAAGACAAGGATGCCCACTCTCCCACTTTCAGTCAACAAAGTTCTAGAGGTCCTAGCCACAGCAATCAGACAATACAAAGAAATAAAAGGCATCCAGATTGGTAAGGAAGAAGCCAAACTGTCCCTGTTTGCAGATGACATGATATTGTACATAAAAAACCCTAAAGAATCCACTCCAAAACTACTAGATCTAAAGTCGGAATTCAGTAAAATTGCAGGATACAAAATTAATACACAGAAATCTGTTGCATTTCTTTACATTAACAGTGAACTAGCAGAAAGAGAAATCAGGAAAACAATTCCATTCACAACTGCATCCAAAAGAGTAAAATTCCTAGGAATAAACCTAACCAAGGAAGTGAAAGACCTATACCCTGAAAACTACAAGACACTCCTAAGAGAAATTAAAGAGGACACTAACAAATGGAAATTCATCTCATGCTCTTGGCTAGAAAGAATAAATATTGTCAAAATGGCTATACTACCTAAAGCAATCTACAGATTCAATGCAATCCCTATGAAAATACCAAAAGCATTCTTCAATGAACTAGAGAAAATAGTTCTAAAATTCATATGGAACCACATAAGACCCCAAATAGCCACAGCAATCCTTAGAAGGAAGAATAAAGTGGGGGTAATTAAGCTCCTTGACTTCAAGCTCTACTACAAAGCCACAGTAATCAAGACAATTTGGTACTGGCACAAGAACAGACACATAGACCAATAGAACAGACTAGAGCGCCCAGATATAAACCCAAGCATATATGGTCAATTAATATACGATAAAGGAACCATGGATATACAATGGGGAAATGACAGCCTCTTCAACAGCTGGTGTTGGCAAAACCGGACAGCTACATGTAAGAGAATGAAACTGGATTATTGTCTAACCCCATACACAGAAGTAAACTCAAAATGGATCAAAGACCTGAATGTAAGTCATGAAACCAAAAAACTCTTAGAAAAAAAGCATAGGCAAAAATCTCTTGGACATAAATATGAGCAACTTCTTCATGATCATATCTCCCCAGGCAAGGGAAACTAAAGCAAAAATGAACAAGTGGGACTATGTCAAACTAAAAAGCTTCTGTACAGCAAAGGACACCATCAATAGAACAAAAAGACACCCTACAGTGTGGGAGAATATATTCATAAATTACATATCCTATAAGGGGTTGACATCCAAATTATATAAAGAGCTCACGCACCTCAACAAACAAAAAGCATATAAACCAATTAAGAAATGGGCAGAGGAGCTGAAAAGACACTTCTCCCAAGAAGAAATTCAGATTGCCAACAGGCACATGAAAAGATGCTCCATATCACTAATCATCAGAGAAATGCAGATTAAAACCACAATGAGATACCACCTCATACCAGTTAGGATGGCCAACATCCAAAAGACAAACAACAACAAATGTTGGCAAGGATGTGGAGAAAGGGGAACCCTCCTACACTTCTGGTGGGAATGTAAATTAGTTCAACCACTATGGAAAGCAGTATGGAGGTTCCTCAAAAACTCAAAATAGAAATACCATTTGACCCAGGAATTCCACTCCTAGGAATTTACCCTAAGAATGCAGCATCGCAGTTTGAAAAAGACATATGCACCCCTATGTTTATCGCAGCACTATTTACAATAGCCAAGAAATGGAAGCAACCTAGGTGTCCATCAGTAGATGAATGGACAAAGAATATTTGGTACATATACACAATGGAATATTATTCAGCCATAAGAAGAAAACAAATCCTACCATTTTCAACAACATGGATGGAGCTAGAGGGTATTATGCTCAGTGAAATAAGCCAAGCCGAAAAAGACAAGTATCAAATGATTTCACTCATCTGTGGAGTATAAGAACAAAGAAAAAACTGAAGGAACAAAACAGCAGCAGACACACAGAACCCAAGAATGGACTAACAGTTACCAAAGGGAAAGGAACTGGGGAAGATGAGTGAGAAGGGAGGGATAAGGGGGAAAAAGGGGTATTATGATCAGCACACATAATGTAGCACTGGGGGGGGGATACGGGGATCGCAGTATAACACAGAGAAGACAAGTAGTGATTCTGTAGCATCCTAGTACGCTGATGGACAGTGACTGTAATGGAGTATGTGGTGGGGACTTGATAATAGGGGGAGTCTAATAACCACAATATTACTCATGTAATTGTACATTAGTAGTAGCAAAATAAAAAAAAGAAAAGAAAAAAAAACACTCGCAAACCAAATTCAGTTGCATTATTAAACGTGTCATACACAACAGTCAAGCTGAACTTACCTCTGGAATGCAAGGATGATTCAACATACACAAATCAATAAATGTGATACATCACATTAACAGAATAAAAGAAAAAAATTGTATGCTCAGCTCAATAGATGCTCCCCAAAATTTGACAGACCACAGTATCATCCTTGTGTGATTAAAAACTCTCAACAAATTTGGTTCAGAAGGCACCACCTTAACATAATAAAGGCCATATATGAAAGGTCCACAGCTAACACTGTACTTAATATTGAAAGGCTGAAAACCTTTCCTCTAATATCAGGAAGACAAAGGTGCCCGCTCTTATCCAACATAGTACTGGAAATCCTAGCCACAGAAATTAATCAAGAAAAGGCATCCAAATAGGAAAAGAAGAAGTAAAATTATCTTTGCAGATGAAATCTTATACATAGAAAACACTAAAAATGTGACCAGAATCTAAAAACTATTAGAACTACAATAAATTTGGTAAAGCAGCAGCATGAAAAATAAACATGTTGAAATCAGTTACATTTCTATACACAACTAACAGTGAACTATCTATGAAAGAAAGAAAGCAATCTCATTTACAATAGCATCAAAAACTTGGGAAAAAAATTTAACCAAGGAGCTGAAAGACAAGTATACTGAAAACTGTAAGATTTTAATGAAAGAATTTGAAGAAAACACAAGTAAATGGAATGGTATCCCCATGGATCAGAAGAATTAATATTTTTATTAAATGTCCATACCACCCTAAGCCATCTACAGATACAATGCAACCACTATGAAAATTCCAATGGCATTTTTCACAGAAATAGAAAAACAATTATGGAATCTGTATGGAACAACAAAAGACCCTGAATAGCCATAGCAATCCTAAGAAAGAACAAAGCCAGAGGCATTACCCTTTCTGTTTTTGAAATATACTACAAAGCTATAGTAATCAAAACAGTACGGTACAGGTTTCAAACCAATGTAACAGAATTAAGAGCCCAAAAATAAACCCTTACATATACAGCCAACTAATATTTGGTAAAGAATCCCTCATGGATTTCCTTCAAGTATTTCACCAAGAATACTTCATGGTGAAAGGATACTCTCTTCAACAAATGGTGTTGGAAAAACTGGACAGTTACATGTGGAAGACTAAAATTGAACCCCACCTTACACCATACACAAAAAGTAACTCAAAATCGATTAAAGACTTAAACATAAGACCTAAAACTATAAAACTCCTAGAAGAAAGCAGGGAAGAAGCTCCTTGACATTGGTCTTAGGGATGATTTTGGATATGACACCAAAAGCACAACAAAAAAAGCAACATATAAATAAGTGGGACTACATCAAACTGAAAAGCTTCTGCATAGCATAGAAACAGTCAACAAAATGAAAATGCAAAATAAGAATTGCAGAGAATATTTTCAAACCATATATAAGAAAGAGTTATTATCCAAAATACATAAGGAACTCATACAACTCAACAGCACATGAACATAAAATCTGATTGAAAAATGAGCAGAGGACCCAAATAAGCATTTTTTTTCAAAGACAACATACAAATGGCTAACAAGTACACAAAAAGATGCTCAAAATCACTAATCATTAGAGAAATAAAAAGCAAAGCCAAAATGAGATATCACTTCACACCCATTAGGATGTTGTTATAAAAAAGACAAGAGACAACAAATGCTGGTGAGGATGTACACTGCTAGTGGGACTGAAAATTAGTACAGCCACTGTGGAAAATAATATGGAGGTTCCTCAAAAAATTAAAAACAGAGCTACCATGTGATCCATCAATCCCACCTCTAGCTGGAAATGTAGTCCCTATCTCAAAAAAATATCTGCAACTCCATGGGCAGTTTCCACCAAGATAATGTTATATATCTATATCCATATATTGATACTAAACATTTATAGGTAGATCAATACAATGGAATATTACTCAGCTATGAGAAAGAAAGAAATCCTGTCATTTGTGACAACATGGATGAAATACGTTTAATCTAAAAAAAATCAAACTCATAGAAACATAGAGCAGATTGGTGATTTCCTGGGGCTGGGAAGTGAGTAAAATGGGGAGATAATTGTCAAAATTCCAATTATAAGATGAATAAATTCTGGGTATCTAACACATAGCATGAAATATAGTTAACAATATTGTTTTGTATACTTGAAAATTGCTATGAGAGTAGATCTTAAATGTTTTCATCACACCAAAAAAAAAAGTAATTGTGTAAGATAATGGATGTGTTAACTAATTTAATTGTAATAATCATTTCATAATATTGGCATATATCAAATTATCACCATCATACACCTTAAACTTTCACAATGTAGTATGTTAATTGTACCTCAATAAAGCCAGGCGGGGGGCAAGAAAGACCAAAAGTAGAATTCACAAAATAGAATTAAATTTTTAACATACTTGAAAACCTAAGCCTACATTCTATTAAAAAGCCTGGACAACTCAAAAATCTCCCCTGGTCATGTGTACATGCAGATATTTGGAACTCCTGCCTAAAGAGTTCCACATCATGACCATCTTTCGATTCTTTATTCCTGTAGAAAGTGGGAATAGAAGATGGGTGGGGGACAGTAATGCAGTATCTCCAGAATGAAAATTAAAAAAAACATGAATTTTAAGTCCTAAAATCTTTCACAGATAAGCCTCCTTTCAGGTCCAGGGGCATTTTGGAAACTTCAGCCTCAGAAGCAAGAGAAATTGAAGAATTTGTTGTGTTCATAGTTAAAATACTGGACAGTTACCATAGCTGGTGGAAGCTTTTCCTTCTCCCTGCTTTGGTTGGTTCAATGCATCTAACTAGGTTTCTGTGTTATAGTCCCTACTTGGCACTTAAGATCTCTGCTGGCCCTGAAGATCTATCTTCATTTCCAGCTGAGTTGATTATTGCTTATACTCCCTACCAAGTTGTCTATTCAGCGCCTTTCTCCAGAAGTCTGGCACCTGTTTCCCAAACTTTTAGTTTCTCTCTGATGTTGCTCCAAGCATTCTAAGTACCTGGGAACCAAGGCTGCCACCTACCCAATTAAAAATATTATTATCATAAATGTCTTATTGTCATATATCCCATGTTAGACTACCTTAGATGTCTGTTCAAGCCAGAATAAAAGCACACATTTGTCATGATTCTTTGTTAACTCTATATTGGATGTCCTAAAGATGGATAACGTTTGGAAGCCAGCCTATATCCTTACAAATGTTTCCACCCCTTCTCTACCTAATCACTCTTTTCTTTTCCTCCCGCTTGTCAGTATCAAGCTTCTAGAACAACTGGAAGTTATGATGGTTTATATATGGAATGCTCGATTAACCTCTCCTTTCTCTGGTCCTGCATATTCATCAACTGCCTTCTGACATGATTAGAGTTTTACAAGTATCATTGTGATGGGAAGAATGTTTCCTGGCTATAAAGCAGTCCTTTAGCTTCCCAGTTAAAAAAATTCTGTCACAGAGGGGTCTGGATCATGTCATATGCTGAGCATATTGGTTCCAGAGTTTAGAAATTATAAAACCAAGAACTGAAAGTTCAGAGAAACTTTGTAAGGTTCTAACCTACTATGACCCTTTATATTACCATATGGTTCTGGATCATTATCCTAACCTTGAGGGAATCATTTCCTTAAGCAGGGGAAAAATACAATCTGAAGACAAAAAATATGTTAGTGTGCTTGTTGAGTTCCTCTGCGGTGCTATAAGACATACCAAATTACTGTCTGGAGGCAAAGGACTTCAGACAGAGCTTGAGAACAGAGTCACTAATGTTCCATATTTTTCTCTGAATTCTCCCTTCACATGGTAACTTTATATCACAGGACAGTTTGTCGCACAATGTCTATTATGTATCCACAGAGGTACATAATATGTAATCTGGGGACTTTCATCCACCAACACAATGCTCGGCATACAGCCAAAATGAAAGAAAGCCTGTCTGATTGCCAACGGTGGCAGGGGGTGGTGGTGGATAATCTACATAATCTACATAGAAAAATAAACTCTATGACATTTGTGACATTCAGTTCCCTGATAATATGATGGGACTATGAAGAAGTAGGCAAATGGGTGGGAGTAATTTCCCTCTCTTCCAAATGCTGTGGTTCTGCTGTTCCAGGTTTGACAGTTCTATAACGGATCAAGCTACGTTGATATTGGCCATAGACCAACCAAAAACTTTGCTCACTGCATAGATTTATCCTAAGGTCAACCCAGATTTATTTCTCAATACTCAGTTTTCAGTGTGGACAAATAATATAGGAAGAGCTCCAAAATCTTGAACTCATCCGCAGCTTATGCTAACAGCCTGTGCTAAGTATGGCCAATCAAATGACCCCATCACTGAGTTCAAACACTAGCTTTTACTAAATCAAACATTTGAGGACATGGGCATTCTTCCAGGGCCAACACATGCAAAGTGTTTGATCCCAGGGCTGAGGCTAACATAGCAACAGCTCACAGAGCAAAAATGTTTCCTGGCATGGTGGTGAGGAAAAACTACTCCCAGGCATCAGATAGTGGCTGAACTGGACTTTTTTTTTTTTGTTTTTTCCCTAAGAATTCTGGCTACTTAAGAAATCTCAGAAAGATAGTGACAGTGGTCATACTAAAATATCACAGTAAAAAGGAAACTGCTGTTTCACCATATTTTCTCATATTATTTTAACAGCGCTTTCCGGTTAAAATCAAAAGTCATGTTGCAAATCGTGCTTTTTCATCTAAAAAAATGGGGTGCTAGCATCCCCTATGGCTGTTCTGAGGATGCAGTGAAGTAAATATAAATGTCCCTGCCACTACATCTAGCATTTAATATAAATGCCCTTTCCTTTCAGAGAAACAGTGCATTTCAATGAATGGAGTACTTTCGCCGGTCTCCACTGTCCGCTGTGGCACCAGTTTCTCACTGCTTCTGCCATAAAGCTTACCAGCTCCCTGGTTCCCAGAGTACTCATGGGTCCCTTCCAGTTCTCCATCACTGCGGGCTCCAGTGCAGTGAATTAGGCTTTGACCAGAGCCTCCATTTTGAGTCCCTATTCCAATTTCTGTCTATTCATCCCTTCCCTATTTGAGGACATGGTCCTTGCTGGTCCCTACCAACCTCTGTCTCTGTTGTTCTATGAACTAGAGTTCTCCCTCACACTCAGTGTCAACCTGGTATCTAAGGCATCCCTATCCTTAGACTTTTACCTTCCTCTGTCCATTTTACATCATTTTCATAAAGTCAAATTGGAGGAAAGGGATATCCTAATGACTTTCTGATGCTCAATTCTGGTCCCACGCCAAGGAGGATCACACTTCTCCATACTCTTACTTAGCCTTACTGATCTGAGTTCCACTCCTGGTCACTGAGGCCTGAGGCCAAGAAGAAAAGAGGCTAGATTTGGGACTGGGTGAGAATGGGGACAGAAGGGAGTAGATAGCTTAGGACACATTAGAATACTGAAGGAAGGAAATTCCACCAATGAGAGGCTTCATCTCTGGAGATAAGGTGACCTATTATTAATGAGGAGGAGATGTCAGGAGCTGGTGGGATGGAGGAACACCACCAAGCGCCCATCAAAGTGTCCCTTGTATGAATTGTCAAAGGTAAACAAGCCAGAAAAAAGAATTGTTTGGGTCACACTTCTAAAGTCCAAGTAGAGATGTACTATTGAAGCTGAGGAAAATAAGCCCCACTTACACAGCCCCTTCCAAGCCTTGTTTTCTTCTATGCATGGACCTGGAGAGGCACCAGCAGTCAGAGCTGAGACCAGAGGATGCTGGGGGTCACCTTCTGTGCCCTGACAGTTTTCCTGCTAACAGTGCTAAATCCATACCCTCTCTACTTCCATCAACAAGCTGTCTCATTTAAGCAAGTGACCAGATCTTATATTTTATCCCTTTGCTCTGTTTCCTACTGGGAACTATTAAATTGCATCTTCACAGCATCATGACCTACAGAACAGACTCTGAACAGGGGGCGTAGAAAGGGGCTAGAGTGTGGGATCTGGCCCATGTGAACCAGCTTCTGTGGCAGGAATCCTGCCCAGGGATTATAAATAAAAACTGAAGTGCTCCCAATGTTATTTTATCTGTAATCTCTCATAAGAAGTACCAAAAAAAGTAAAGAGAGAGATAGAGACAGAGATAGATGGAGGCAAAGACAGAAAGGAAACATAACTGGAATGGATTTAAGGTTAATAAACTAAGACCTAGTTTCCCTACAAGGTGTGTGACCTACGGCAAGTCTTTGGACCTCTCTGAGCCTCAGTTTTAACAATTTCAAAATCAGGTATTAACCATCTCACATACAACTTGTCATCTAAATACAGCCATTATCAGTCTTTGGTAGAGCTTGTGTGAAACATTTAATAATATTTTCCCCATAGCTCATGTGAAATTTGTATGAGGCCACCAGTGTCAAAGGGGAGGCATGGACATGGACATTTTTTAGCTGGTGTGCTGAGCTCTGTAAGTAAAGACGAGTGGAGAAAATTGACATTAGGTTAGGAGCTAACAGCCTCTGCCTCATATACAAACTAAGGGAAATAAACAATAAATAAATCAGTTTTTTTGTTTCATTGGAGTGAAAAGGAAAATATTCATGAAGCTAATGCTTCTCACTCTAATTTTTTTGGCCATTAAACTGTAACAAACAAATTAACACTTGTTAATTTAATTATTTAGATTTAATGTAGAAAACATAATAGAGTGGGAAAAAATTGTCCAGGAAGTGTATATCTGGAACACCTGCCAATGACTATGTAATCTTAGACGTCATCTAACCTCTAACCTTGTGACTTTCTTATCTGATGTGAGTAGGGCCATCAACCATAACAGTTTTACAAAGTTGTTATATGATATCAAGCATGTAAAAGTGATTTTATAAACCATGACATTTGATAGACATGTTAAAGAATGTCATGGTCATTCAGCATAGGGAGATATTCTCCAAGCTAGAATTACCAGAAAAGCAGCAGGTTGTGGAGTTGAGCTTAGCAATACTGCACTGAGAAAAGCCATATCACAAGTTTAAGAGCAGTTTTAGGGGTTTCCAAGACCTGAGTTTCAATTCAAACTTTGCTACTTGTTAACTGTGTAATCTTGTGCAAGTTACTGAATCTCTCTAATTTGCCACTTCTTCATCTATAACATTATGTAAAAGAGAAATTATTTGATATTGTTATTTAAATTAAGTGAAATAAGGTAGATAAAACTCTTAGCACAGAGACTGGCATATTGTAGGTACTATGAAATTGATGGTGATGGTGGTGATGAGGTAGTGATGCCGATGATGACAGGTATATACATACAAATTTTGTCCTCTAACTCTCAGAAAAATAACAATTAACGAGGGCAAAATGTAATACTTAGTACCATGGACAGAAGAATGTATGACTTGACTCCATGGAACCAAAAGTCTTATCAATTCTGATCTACATAAAGAAGGACACACCAGGTAACTTCTTAAAATGCTTATTTGCTATTATCATCTTCATGCTTAGCTATAACGTAGCATGTGTATCTTTGCTGCTGCTCTAGGATATCTTCCTTGCGCATATATACACATATTTATTCCACAAATATTTTTAGAGCAACTTCCATGAACCAAGCATTGTACTAGAGTTATATAATTCAACCAGACAGAACCTGCTTCTGCTCCCACAGGGCTTATAGTCTAACTGGAAAGACACATAATTAAGCAACCAATTATAACAAAAAGTAATAAGCATCAGAACAGAAGTTCATGATATTATGGGGACATTATAGCAGGGGAGTTTTATGGTTTGTAGAGGGACAAAAAGGTCTCCCTGAAATACTAAAATTTACACATATTCTTGAAGTTAGGTTAGAAGACATAAGAAACATTTTTCTAGCAGAGAAAACAACATATGTGAAGGTGTGTTACATGAAAAAGCAGGGCATACTGGTATAAGTGAAGGGAATGTGGAGAGGTAGGAAAGAGAAAGAGCATGGGCTCGTCTCAGGAATGTTAGGAAGTTTTGATTTTTTCATAAACACAATAGAAACCATAGAAGCATATTTAGGAAGAGGAATGACATTATCAGATTCCAGCTCCCAACTTTTGACATGCACCTAATCAAAGACCTTCAGTGGCTCCCTACAGTGAGCTGAATAAAGTCCACCTCCTTTTTTGATATTAAAGGCCTTTCACTACCTGGCCTCAAATACTTTTCAAGACCTATCTTCCTCTACTCCTTTTCACCCATTCTAAAACCAACTATTTCCAAAACTCAGGTTGGGCTTTCCTATTTTGCCTTTGATCTTATTCTTTACTGAAACCAGGAGATACTTCCACAAGGCTTTCACTTGCCTGTATCAGTCAGAGACCCATTCAAATGTCTTCTCTCCTCTAAAGTCTTTCTAGATTCCCTGAGGTTGTATGACTCCCTTTCTACAGAACTTCTTCAATATGTCTTTAGCCTTTTATCCTATCCTATTAAACATTTGAATTATATAGGATTATCTCACAAATATTTGAATCTCAAATATAAGGCCCTTGAGAGCAGAGGATAAACTTTATAAATTCTCATGTCTTCTGCAAGTCTAAAGCCTGTTCCTGGACTATGATAGAAGCATGATTCATTAATGAATGAGTGATGAGTGACAGCTTTACCACTAGAAGAGATATCTCTGTTTCACAGCTATAAGTGACTCTGTAATTTATGGTTTCACTTTCTCAGAACCTTGTCATCGAGTTTCTGTATTATGAAATGTCACAAAATGATTGAATTTATGCCTGTTTTTGGAATATTTATGAGTGAATAAATAAAGGAAAAATAAGCCTCAGAGTTTGGATTATTGTGAGAAGCAGTTGAGAAACTGAAGCACTTTCAAAAGTACTAAGTGCTATATAAGCATGAAAATTTGGTATACATTTAAATAATATTTTAACATTATTTCTTGCATTGAATATTGGCTACCTAGTAGGAGTACCTATAGATTTATGCAGTAAGTCTGTTCCAAAAAAATCACATGTACAGCTTTCTGTTGTTATTAATTGTATAACTTACAAATTGAGCCTTAGTATAATGAAAAGATCACAGGACCTTGAATCAATAGAATTGATTTGAATAATGAACCTTTGAATTACTCCTTACTTATGTGATATTAGGCAAGCTATTAAACTCTCTGAGCTTCAATTTTCCAATAATGAGAATGTTGAACCCACTACTTCATAACATAGTAATAATTAAATGATAATGACTATAACAGTATTTTTGTAAATAGCATCATTCTTTGCAAATGTTGAAGTTTATTATTTCTATTGTTCAATTAGAGGTCATAATATACACTCTGTTATAAATCCTGTATCAGGATTTCCCTTATATATGGAATCTAAAAAGCAAAGTAAACAATCAAAATAGAAATAGACTCAAACACAGAAAATGGACTGCTGGTTGCCATTGGGGAGGGGGCAGGAGGACAGGTGAAATAGGTCAGAGGGATAAAGAGGTACAAACTTTAAATTATCAAATAAATTGGTGACAGGAATGGAAGTACAGCCTAGGGAATGTAGCCAATAATATATATAATGTCTTTGTACCGTGACAGGTGGTAATTACACTTTTCATGGTAAGCATTTAGTAATGCATATATTTGTTGAATCACTATGTTGTACACCTGAAACCAATATAATATTATATATCAACTACACTGTTTACATTTTTTTAAATCCTGTATCAAAAGTGGAAAATACTTCCCCTTAATCTATTGTGTAAAATGAGGTCTTATATTCTGACTGTGCTTATTGAAAAGCACTGCTGGCATGCTTTCTAAGGGTGGAATGGACAAACATATAGTAGACTGACATGCTTCTTAGTAAGAAAGGTAGAGGGTATAGTTACAAGAGAATGTTAAATAAATATCTCTCATACTAGATTTCAATCTAACCACATAATTTCAACCAACAGCTCTCTATTCAAAGCTCTACTGCATATTCCAACTTGTACTTAACATTCTGATTTAACATTAGTAAATTACCAGGGATGCAAGGATGGTACAACATTCGAAAATCCATCAACATCATCCACCACATCAACAAAGAGAAGAAAAACCACATGATCATCTCCATAGATGCTGAAAAAGCATTTGAAAAAATTCAGCATCCATTCATGATTAAAACTCTCAACAAAATGGGGATAGACGGCAAGTACCTCAACATCATAAAGGCTATGTATGACAAACCCACAGCTAACATCATACTTAACGGCGTGACACTGAAAGCTTTTCATCTAAGATCGGGAACAAGACAGGGATGCCCACTCTCCCCACTGTTATTCAACATAGTACTGGAGGTCCTAGCCATGGCAATCAGACAAAACAAAGACATACAAGGCATCCAGAATGGTAAAGAAGAAGTCAAATTGTCACTATTTGCAGATGACATGATACTGTACATAAAAAACCCTAAAGACTCCACTCCAAAACTACTAGAACTAATATCTGAATTCAGCAAAGTTGCAGGATACAAAATCAACACATAGAAATCTGTTGCTTTCCTATACACTAATGATGAACTAACAGAAAGAGAAATCAGAAAAACAATTCCATTCACAATTGCATCAAAAAGAATTAAATTCCTAGGAATAAACCTGTGAAAGACCTGTACTCTGAAAACTACAAGATACTCCTAAGAGAAATTAAAGAGGACACTAACAAATGGAAATGCATCCCATGTTCTTGGCTAGGAAGAATAAATATTGTCAAAATGGCTATACTACCTAAAGCAATCTACAGATTCAATGCAATCCCTATCAAACTACCAATAGCTTTCTTCAATGAACTGGAACAAATAATTCTAAAATTCATATGGAACCACAAAAGACCCTGAAAAGCCAAAGCAATCCTGAGAAGGAGGAATAAAACAGGGGGAATTATGCTCCCTGACTTCAAGCTCTACTACAAAGCCACAGTAATCAAGACAATCTGGTATTGGCACAAAAACAGACCCACAGACCAGTGGAACAGAATAGAAAATCCAAACATTGACCCAAACATATACAGTCAATTAATATTTGATAAAGGAGCCTTGGATATACAATGGGGAGATGACAGCCTCTTCAGCAGCTGGTGTTGGAAAAACTGGACAGCTACATGTAAGAGAATGAAACTGGACTACTGTCTAGCCCCATACACAAAGGCAAACTCAAGGTGGATCAAAGACCTGAATGTAAGTCATGAAACCATAAAATTCTTAGAAAAAAACATAGGCAAAAATCTCTTGGACATAAACATGAGCAACTTCTTCATGAACATATCTCCCCGGGCAAGGGAAACAAAAGCAAAAATGAACAAGTGGGACTATATCAAGCTGAAAAGCTTCTGTACAGCAAAGGACACCATCAGTAGAACAAAAAGACATCCTACAGTATGGGAGAATATATTCATAAAAAACGTATCTGATAAAGGATTGACATCCAAAATATATAAAGAACTCATGCACCTTAACAAACAGAAAGCAAATAATCCAATTAAGAAATGGGCAGAGGACATGAATAGACACTTCTGTAAAGAAGAAATTCAGATGGCCAACAGGCACATGAAAAGATGCTCCACATCGCTAATCATCAGAGAAATGCAGATTAAAACCACAATGAGATATTACCTCACACCAGTGAGGATGGCCAACATCCAAAACACAAACAACAACAAATGTTGGCGAGGATGTGGAGAAAAGGGAACCCTCCTACACTGCTGGTGGGACTGCAAATTAGTTCAACCATTGTGGAAAGCAGTATGGAGGTTCCTCAAAAAACTCAAAATAGAAATACCATTTGACCCAGGAATTCCACTCCTAGGAATTTACCCTAAGAATGCAGCAGCCCAATTTGAAAAGACAGATGCACCCCTATGTTTATTGCAGCACTATTTACAATAGCCAAGAAATGGAAGCAACCTAAGTGTCCATCAGTAGATGAATGGATAAAGAAGAGGTGGTACATATACACAATGGAATATTATTCAGCCATAAGAAGAAAACAAATCCTACCATTTGCAACAACATGGATGGAGCTAGAGGGTATTTTGCTCAGTGAAATAAGCCAAGCCGAAAAAGACAAGTATCAAATGATTTCACTCATATGTGGAGTATAAGAACAAAGAAAAAATACTGAAGGAACAAAACAGCAGCAGACTCACAGAACCCAAGAACGGACTAATAGTTACCAAAGGGAAAGGGACTGGGAAGGATGGGTGGGAAGGGAGGGATAGGAGGGGAAAAGGGGCATTACGATTAGCAGACGTAATGTTGGGGGGGCACGGGGAGGGCTGTACAACTCAGAGAAGACAAGTAGTGATTTTATAGCATCTCACTATGCCGCTGGACAGTGACTGTAATGGGGTTGGTGGGGGGGACCTGATGAAGGGGTAGTTTAATAACCATAATATTGCACATGTAATTGTAGATTAATGATACCAAAATAAATTATATTAAAAACATTAGTAAATTAGCTGTGATATATTTATTTATTCTATAGATATTTTTTGAAAGTCAACTTGGGCCCCCTCAAGTTGCTAGATACCTGAGAAATAATGAGAAGGAATGGTTCTTATTCTTAATAATTTAATAAATATGAAAAAATACATAACACAATTTTCCAAGTGTCAAAATAAAAGTATTCGTGTAGTGTTCTAAGAGTATGAAGAAGGACCAACTCTGGAGATAGAGTGGGAAAACCTTCGAAATATGGTAAAACATTTGCTATATCTTAATAAATAGGAATTCTCAAAACAAATGGGCAGAGGGTAGATGGACGGAGATTCCAGGCCAAAGAAACAGCTTGTGAAATAAAATCCCAACATATTTGAGAAAATGGAAATCCTTTCTTGCTATCTCTTTCTCTAAGAAGAGTGGGAAGTTACTAGGTGGTGATTACGGCATAGATAGACAAGTTCTCTTTCATTCTTCATTTTATTCAGCGTCCGGCTCTTAAATCTTCTCACCAGCCAAAAGGTAGAATGACTCAGTATGACAGACTTGATTCAGACATATCTACTTTGCTTTAATAACAGCTAATTACTACAACCACTTACTAATTAACTATATTACATGTAAACTTTATGTGTGCAACAGGTTATCAAATGGGATTTTTCCCATCATGCTAATTTTGGCTGGTATTCCAAACCTGAAACCCAAAGGTGATGAATGCCCAAAATTCTGAAGAGTGATACCAGATCATCTAACAGGCTTGACAACCATTGGGCTACCTAGAGGTCAAAAATAACCAGGAATGCTTGACAGCTGGGGAGAGGAATGCTGGAGAGTAAGCATGACGTTAGCAAGAGCATTTCAAGATGCTGCATTTTCCCCGTTCCACCACCCACCAAAATAAACTGGTCTCAGAAATCTTAACATGAGCTCTCTGAAATCTGGGGGGCATTCAGCCTAGTACCTGACTTATACCCCCACCTAAGTAACAAGAAGCTATTTAGAGCACCTTAATATGACAGAGAAGAGGTAAGGTCCCGTGAAGAACATTGGTACTTTGAGAATTTCTAGAGTTTCAGATGTAGGCTCTGTGCAGAGGAGCCAGACTGAGTCAACTTGAAAGGAAACTTGTCCAGCAAGTAGGCTTGGAGGGAAAAGGCTCTTCCAAGAAAGTTGTTTGGAGTCGACAGAAATGGGCTGAGGGGAGCTCCTAAGCAGTCAGCCATGAAGACTCAGGGAACAGAGGGAGATCCCCAGAAGCAAGATCCTCTGAGAAACAAAAAAAGAGCCCAAGAGAGAAATGGCCATATTTTCCTCCGCCACATCAGAAAGGCATCAATACCAAGTAAAACTGCTAGCAAGAAAGAACCTTTCTGTCATGTGCTGTCTTCCCTTCTCCAGGTTCCCTCCTGGAACAGCAGAAGTAATGTGGTCCATGAGTGGCGGGAGGAGGAGGAAAAGAGCATCATGGGACAACACTGAGCAAGCTCACCAGAACCTCCTCCCGACCACGTATTTCCTAGCCTGAGGCAAGCCTTTAGCACCCCCACAAGCAGAGCACAGGATAAAGCTCAGAATTAAATGAGAAACAGAAATTTTGAAATCAAAATGGACCGAACCTTTTAGTACCTGAAAAATGAGACTATGTATCAACACTTAAGAATGATTGGAAAATCTGTGGTTATCTGCTTGAGATTTCATCCAGGGAAAGTGAAGAAGTCCACAAAACAATTAGAAAGGAATGATGGAAAGAAAAAAAGAAATTAAGTGTCTTTCTTCTTATGCCCTACTGAACCCATAATGTTCAATAAACCAATAATACATAATGTATCTCATGTAATTCTCATGAAATCCTATGGGTTATGCATTATCATTCTGATTTTATTGACAACCAAACTGAGTCTTGCGTAGATAAGCTAAATTGTTGAGAATCACCACCTGTAAAGGTCGATTTAAACACAGACTTGCCGAACTCCAAATCTGGCATTTAACATAATGAGAAAGCTATTTTGCCTTCTCATTATATACATTATAAATTAAGGTAGCAATACCATTAAACAGACCTGTCTGTGAAGGTCCTTAATATTTTACTTAAAACCTACATTCCAGAAAATACTATGATAGAGGTGTGGGAAGGAAGGACTCGAAATAGCTAAGGGGCAGATAAAACCTTTTTATAATTGGGCCAGTGGTACCTTTACAAACTCCTCCTATTTATTCTTTAAGATACAGACCAAGTGCATTAATTTAACAAATATCTACTGAGTTAATCTCCTATGTGCCAGGCACAATATATCTCCATAAAGACACAAAAATGAACATGCTTTCTACTCCCCCAAGAATATATGAACAGTGAATGTTATAAATAACCAATAGCAGCCCACTTTGTTCGGTTTTATCATATAAATGTGCACACACACAGAAGGGGAGCCGGCCCTGACTTGGTGGTCAGCGAAAGCTTCCTGGAAGAAGTGACTTGTAAGCTGAGACCTGTAGGATGAGTGGGCCAGGCAAAGCAACGAGGCTATATGAAGCCTTCTCCCGGCAGAGGAAAGAATGCACATGAAGACCCATATGTAGGGCAGGCTACAACAGGTTCAAAGAACTGGAAAAAGGTAAGCAGCGAGTCACAGAGCACAAGGGCAAGATAGGGAGAGATGCAGCTGGAAAAGGATGAGAGATCTATAGGCCAGGATGAAAGGAGTTGAACTTTATTCTAAAAGAAGTGAGAACAAAAGGAGAGGCTGCAGCAAACAACTTGAGTGTTTACACAAATTCCTGAAGTCATATGAACAATTCAACTTCTGAAAAACCTCTCCCTCTGAACTCAATCCAAACCACAGCTCTCTTCCAAAAAAATGGGGAAAATGGGTGGAATGCGATGAACTGAATTTAGTCACCAGTTTTATGAACGCTGTTCTCTTTCTCTAGTCTGCACCTTATGCTCGCTCAGGGAAAGGCTCACTTCTGTGGAAAGAACCACATAGCCGCTGATGCATCCACTTAGTGTCGCTCCAAAAAAAACAAAAAATCTTGTCATTGAAGTTTCTAAAATTATTGGAATTAAAATTGACATGCCCTTTCCATTATCAATCATAGACATAATTTTATCGCATTGACTAGAATGCAAACTCATTGGCTATTATTATTGAATATTTTGCCATGCCACAAAGCTTTGTGTGTGTGTGTTCGCTTGCTTGCTTGCTTTGTTTTATGCAAAAAGAGAAAATTGCTGAAGAGAGGCACATATTCAGGATTCTCTGCTTACCATTGGTCTATAGCTAAAACGCCTACTCTCTTGTTATTCCTAAACTGCTTCCCTTCATTTCCTCCTTTTAGTTACTTTTCTGGCACTAAAGGAAAAGAAATGGGGTAAGGGATGTTGTATTTATTAATAAATAATCATAAAAACAATAAAAAATGTCGTGTATTTATCTACTACTATTCAGTAAGAAGATCAATATTGGGTATTTTGCATAAATTATCTCATTTAATACTCTCAAAAATTCTATGACATCCGTTTTATTATCTTCATTTTACAGATGAGGAACTAAGGCTCAGAAAGATTTACTTAGACATCGGTGTGACTCTATGGGCATTATTATATGTTCTTAGTTACTCTAGAATAGCTGGAGATAATATTCATCTCCTCCAGGTTTACTCAGGGCCAGTCTGGATAGGTTAAACAGGAAGAAAACAAGAGGACTCTTCTTCAAGACATGGAATGTGTTAACTTCAGAAAAGATCTGTAATTATTCAAGAAAAATATGCAAAACCACAGCCTTATTCTTTATCCATATCCTTAATTTTGACAAGGAGAAAATAAAAATTTTCTTTCACTCCACAAATCTATTTTTCATTAAAAGCAGGCATTCCCTCTAGTAATATTAAATATTGGGCAGGCAACCAAAAAATACTGCCAAATTATGTTCTTAATTTGGTTTATGAAGCTATTTCTAATTTTCTCTGACTGCGAGTTTTCCAGGCTGACAATTGCTCAGCAAAATTGCATTATAACAAATTCTCCAACCTTGAGAGCTTTTGTAATAGTGAAATTTGAAATTTCAGAGCTACACACATGGGAGATTTCATTTTAAACTGAGATACATCATAGAACTACTATAAAGTCTAACACATACTGAACACTCCCTAACACTTGCATTTATAGTGATTATCAAATATTCAGCTTTTGCTTTAGAGATTGAGTATATATAATGGTTTCAGAACAGAGAACTTTCTGTAAAACACAATCAGTTTGCAGGTAAGAAGACAGGTAGATGTAGACAAACCAAAATTCATTGCAATGTGGATTACAATCTCTGATATTGATGGGGCTGGTTTGTTAAATTTTTAAATAAACTGAAAGTAAAAAATACACATCAGATAACCTGAAAAGCCTCAAACCTGGGAGTTAGGTTAGCCTAGAGATTGGGGAAAAAGAGAGAGAGAAGATTTAAGGATCAAGATAGAAATTTGATTACACAGGATTAGAAACCATCCTCCTTTCTCTCTGCTTCCAATTTTTTTTCTAATTTAGACAAGTGGAAATAAATGGAAAATCTGTATGATTATAAAAATTGAGAGGACTCTATTCCAGCAAAATAAAGAAAAAGTTTGCCTGATTCCAATAAAAATCACATAATCTCTGACAGAACTCTCCCAATAAGCAGGTAGACCAACCCCCTTCATCAGGATGAGTCCAGCATAAGAAATAATATTGCATTTTCAACAAAAGAACCACTTTAAAAATTAGAACTAACATTTCTTTTATTAAACAGTTGCTTTAAAAAATGAGAACTTGAAGAACACTAATTTTTATTTTTACTGAAATTCAAGGAAGTATTAAAATTTGAAGCAGGTGGATACACTGATTTAAATGAAAAATTATGAGATCAAGAAATACATTTTTGGGAACTTGAACAAAAATTAAGAACATTTAATTTGGTTAAATATTATTGGGACAATTACAAGCTAATTTTTTAAAATTTATTTTGGTATCATTAATCTACAATTACATGTGTAATATTATGGTTATTAAACTACCCCCTTCATCAGGTCCCCCCCACCAACCCCATTACAGCCACTGTCCATCAGCATAGTGAGATGCTATAGAATCACTACTTGTCTTTTCTGAGTTGTATAGCCCTCCCCATGCCCCCCCAAACATTACATCTGCTAATCGTAATGCCCCTTTTTCCCCCTTATCCCTCCCTTCCCACCCATCCTCCCCAGTCCCTTTCCCTTTGGTAACTGTTAGTCCGTTCTTGGGTTCTGTGAGTCTGCTGCTGTTTTGTTCCTTCAGTTTTTTTCTTTGTTCTTATACTCCACAGATGAGTGAAATCATTTGATACTTGTCTTTTTCGGCTTGGCTTATTTCACTGAGCAAAATACCCTCTAGCTCCAATCCATGTTGTTGCAAATGGTAGGATTTGTTTTCTTCTTATGGCTGAATAATATTCCATTGTGTATATGTACCACCTCTTCTTTATCCATTCATCTACTGATGGACACTTAGGTTGCTTCCATTTCTTGGCTATTGTAAATAGTTCTGTGATAAACATAGGGGTGCATCTGTCTTTTTCAAATTGGGCTGCTGCATTCTTAGGATAAATTCCTAGGAGTGGGATTCCTGGGTCAAATGGTATTTCTATTTGAGCTAACTAATTTTTACAGAAATTGTATTTATTAATCAAAAGAAAAACTTGAAATTCTCTTAGACATCCAAGGAAAAGGATAAAGATGAAAAATCCCGAGTCAAGCAAGAAAGAGAAGGCTCCCATACCCCTCTCAGTAGGCTAAGCAGCAGAAGCATTGGCTCTTCATAAGTGTCAATGGTTCAACTTCAGCAAGCAGAGGCCTTAAAATTCATCACTCTTGTCTTTACAGTAAGAACATGTTGGATGACAGGAAAATCAATGACTTTCTTTGACCCATTGGAGATTTGAAGTTTTAGGGGAAACTGCCATCTCAAAATTTTGAAAGAGAAATACATCAAGAGAGCCACATATGAGATCTGTTTCCCTGCAGCTGAACCCTTAAAGGTCATTTTGATGAATTTGATAAATTTTGTCATTTCACACTGAATATGAGTTAATGTGAAAATAAGAAAACTACTGGGGAATGCATTATTAGGGGAGTTTCCACAATTTCATGGGTTTTACCTCCAGGAACACCAGAAAGATCTCTTTGCGGCTCTGATGTGGGAAGGAAAGAGAAATCGCTGTAAAATGTGCCCAGACTCTTCTCCAAACACATTCCTACTCTCTAGGTGAAAAGACTTTCTGGAGCCTTATCCCAGATGGAGAACTGAGTACTCCTCCTGCTCTAGCCCCCTCTAGCCTTCCGGTCTCACATAAATAGAAAAACCAGAGTTACCATGCATCGGGGCTTTAAGAAATCTATTGGGAATGTTGCATCCAAGGAAGGGAAGAAAAAATGGCTGACAATATCCCAAAATGAAAGACACATCAAACTACAGATCCAGAAAACTCAGAGAATATTAAACAGAAAAAAACAACAAAAATATATACACCTAAGTATATCAAATTCAAACTGCAGTAAAACATAGACAGGGATAAAATCTTCAAAGCCAGAGGGTAGAAAGATAACTTACCAACAGAGAAGGTGGGACAAGAACAACAGGGAGCTTCTCATTAGAAACCATGCAAGAGAATGGAATGAAATATTTTAAATATATTTTTTAAAACACCTAAACTATATCCAGCAAGATGTTAATTAAAAGTGCAGGAAAAATAAAAACTTTTTCAGACAAACAAAATCTGAGATAATTCATTGCTCTCACATCTGCCCTGCAAGAAATGTTAAAGCAAGTTTTTGGCCAAAGGAAAATGATGTAGGCCAAATATTGGGTCCACATTAAAAAAAAAAACACTGGAGAAAGAATAAATGAGAGTAAAATAAATGTTTTTCCTTATTGTTAATTGATCTAAAAGATAAGTATTTAAAATATAATTATGTTCTTGGTGATGTCAGCACCCTGGTGCCATAAGACATCCCTCCTTTTTGTTCCCATTTTTAACAACTAATTAGACATCCATTCACAAATAAAAGTGCCTCTGTGGGAGTTATGGGATCTAGCAGCATATCCAAGGGACCTGGGACGAGGTTTGCCCACCTGTGCATTCACTAGTAGGCAGACAGACCTTTGTATAGGCTACAGAAGCAGCAGGAACAGGCAGATATGCCCCAAACCTTCTCAGCCATGGTTGGGGGAAATCTGGAACATGATAACTTGGGAAGACATTCATTGATAAAAAAGACTTTGTGTAAGTCCAGTGTTCCTGAGAGGAGATTGCGGCACAGAATTGGAGCAAAAGAAAATACAATTTGGACACATCAGAGAGGAATTTTGTCAGCATTCCCCTCCCCCAAGGTGATGCAGTGATGGGTATAACTATCCAGCAGCGACCTACCCTGAGGGAAAAGGAGAGTTGTGAGTGAGTGACCAGCTACCCCAACCGTGTGCAGTGCTGCTGGAGAAACCTGTTTTTCTTCTGTAACCCCCAGATTACTGAGGTAGGAACACTATGTTGCAGGGACGGAGAGGCGGTACTGGAAGAGAGAGGCAAATAAGAATACCAAAAGGCATTAAAGTGATGAAGTTCCTCCTGATGGCACTAGGGACTTAAGCAAGAAGTCCTTACAAGCCTCTGGGAGAACCTCACCCCAAAATTCCCTCCACAGTGCCTGGAGGGAGTTCATCACTACTAGACCTGCCCTGCAGGAAGCGCTGAAAGTACCTCCTCAAGCTGAAATGAAAGCTGCTAATTAGTGACATGAAAACATATAAAAGTAGACAACACACTGGTAAAGGTAAATATATAGTCAGATTTGGAAAAGTCCAATTCTCTAATAGGATGGCATATTAACCACTTAAATATAGTAAAAGGTTAAAGGAAAAGAGTTTTAAAATAAATACAAATTTTAAAAAGGAAGAAAGTGTTAAAAAATAAATATTAAAACAAGTATAAAAATAATTATGGCTTCTATACGTTTTAACAAATACAAAATATATAAAGAGGTAAAAAAGAGAAGACTCACAGAACCCAAGAATGGACTAACAGTTACCAAAGGGAAAGGGACTGGGGAGGATGGGTGGGAAGGGAAGGATAAGGGGGAAAAAGGGGCATTGTGATTAACACGCATAATGTAGTGAGGGAACACGGGGAAGGCAGTATATATAACACAGAGAAGACACGTAGTGATCCTATAGCATCTTACTACACTGATGGCCAGTGACTGTCATGGGGTATGTGGTGGGAACTTGATAATGGGGGAGTCTAGTAATCATAATGTTGCTCATGTAATTGTGCATTAATGATACCAAAATAAAAATAAATAAATTGATTGATTAAAAAAAGAACATACAAAATATATATATATAAAAGAGAGTAATAGGGTAGCACTTTTGGAATCAAAGTTAAGTTGCTGTCACTTAAAATGGACTGTTTTATCTATCAGATGTTTTATGTAAGCCTTACGGTAACCACAAAGCAAAACCTACAGGAGATTCACCAAAGAGAAAGAGGAAGAAATCAAAGCAAATTACTGAGGAAAATCATCAATTCACTAAGGAAGACAGCAAAAGCAGGAAGAAAGGAACAAAGAAACTACAAAACAACCAGAAAACTATAAGGTGACATCAAGTCCTTACCTATAAATAATTACTTTAAATGTGAATGGATTACGTTCTCCAATCAAAGCTCATAGAGTGACTAGGTGGTTAAAAAATGAGGCCAACTATATGATGCCTACTAGAGACTCACTTCAGCCTAAAGGAAACACATAGACTCAAAGTAAGGGGATGGGAAAAGATATTCCATGCAAAAGGGACAAAAAAGAGAGTGGGGGTAGCTATACTTACATTAAACAAAATGGACTTTAAGTCAAAAACTATAAAAGAGACAAAGGAAAGAAAGAAAGGGAATATGGGCAGACAGAAAGAAGAAAGAAAGGAAGGAAGAGAGGGAGGGAGGAAGAAAGAAAGGAAGGAAGGAAGAAGAAAGAAAGAAAAAAGAAGGAAAGAAAAATTAAGAAAGAAAACTAAAGTCACTGACAGTGGTTTACAAACTGATTCCTGCCAATAACTGTGTTTTCTTTGCAAAGTATTTATAAGTATATTGATGTCATTATTTGTTTTTATATTAATTTATTATCAACCTACAAAATTTAGAAATTTTACATAAAACTCTGGATTTTTAACTTCTCATGAAAGTTGTATTATCTGATAATCTGAAAACCACACACTGGTGATGAACTGACATGGATTAATGGTTCCCCTCTAGGTAAGTTAGGAAATTACTTTGCAATTGAAACCACTGCCATCACTTCCTTTATTTATTTATAACTGTCTTGTCACTAAGGACATTAAAATTGTTGCTGGTATTAAAGATAAAATATCACTTAGATATAAATAACATATCAGCAAAAAGAACCCAATTTTGAATTAAAATATTCATGTACTAAAATAAAATGGATTTTAAAAGAATATAAAACAAAGATGATTTTACATTGGATTATATATAAATGTAATTTGACAACTTAAGAGAATAAAGGTGAAAATATATACTCCTCCCAACAAATCTTATTAATTGTTAAAGAATAATTTTATTCCTGAAAAAATCCTCAGTAAGCTAGGAATAAAAAAAGATATATCCTCCATATAATAAAATATTTCTTTCACAAAGAAAAAAATATTATGGGAAAGCAATGGAAACAATTCTAACAAAAGCAGGAGCAAGAGAAGAATTTCTACTATCACTATTTCTTTTCAGCAGTGATTGAAAATCTAACCAATGCAATAAGGCAAGACAAATAAATAGTAAGTATATATAATTGAGAGAAATGGCCAATCTCTCACAATTTAATATAATTTTTTTTACCAGGAGAGTTGAAGAGTATTAATTGAAAAACAAGAGTTCTATAAACATCTATATTTAAGATTAGCATATCAAATCAGCAGCTTTCTTATACAGCAAAAATGAAAATGAAAGGATTTCACATACAATGATTTCTAAAATCATATCCTAGTTATAAATACAATAAGAAATGCACAAGGTCCATGTCAAGAAAATATAAATTCTATTAAAGGACACAAAAGAAAACTTAAATTGAGAAATATTCTATGTTGTTAAAGAAAAAGTTTTAATATTGAAAGATCTCAGATCTTCATTAATATATAAATTCATTGTTACCCCAATTAAAATCCCAATTTTTTAATGAAAATGGAGAAGCTGAAGTTCATACAAAAGAAAAACTCACCAGAATTTCTAGGACATTTCTTGAAAACATGAGTAAGACAAAATTTGCTCTGCCAATTACCAAGCTATACTATGAAGTTCTATAATTAAATAGCATAGAATCAATACATGAAGAGGTGAAATGATCAATGGAAAAGAATAAAGAAATCAGAAATACATGTAAGCTAAGTGTATCATAGTCATAGTATTTCAAAGCAGTTGAAAAGTAATGAGCTATTCAGTACATGATACTGTAAAAATCTGCTATACATCTTAGAGGAAAAAAAATTATTTCCTAACAGATTACATATACAAATAGACTTCAAATTGGATTAAAGTCATAAATACTAAATTATAAAACAAAACAAAATATGGAATATATTCTATGGATAGAAAGACACAATTTGGGGTGTTTGGATGACAAATCACTCCAATATTTAGGAGCTTAAAACCATCATTTACTATTGCTTATGAATCTATGGGATCAGGTAGGTGGTTCTGCTGATATGATAAGGTCTGGCTAGGCTGTGCTCAGCTGAACTTGTGTATGCATTTTCAATCAACTAGCTGGTCTAAGATGGCTTCACTCACATGTGTGACAGTTGGCCGGCAGTTAGAGCAACAGAGATATCTGGGCCATCAGTCCTCACTGTTCAGTGGTCTATCCCAGGCTTAGTCACATATTATAGCCATGTGATCCAAACAAGTGAACAGAAGCATGTCATTCTCAAGAACTAGAAAAGAGCCCTTAGCTGCATCCCATTAGTCACAACAGGACATAAGACCAGCATAAACTCAAAAAGTGGGGAAATTTATCCCACTCTTTATCTCTTGAAGGGAGTATCTGCAAAATCACACTGCAGAGAGTCATGGATATCGCCAAGAATAATTGTACCCATTTTGCAAACAGCCCACCCCAGAAAGTCTTTCCTAAATTTAGCAGCTGTATATATTTTTATCAATTTTTCATTGCTAGCACATTTCCTCTGTGTCTATGTACATGAGACACAATTCTGGCCACTGAGATGCACACAGAAATCTGCTAGTGCTGCCTCTCACATTTCTTCCTTTTTTCCCACCTGAAGTATGAACACATATACAAACAGAATACCTAAAATTTTAAAAGACTAACAATGGCATAAAATGATGAGAAATTAAAGCAATTAGAAGTTGCATACATTGAACAACATGGATGGAGCTAGAGGGTATTATGCTCAGTGAAATAAGCCAAGCCGAAAAAGACAAGTACCAAATGATTTCACTCATATGTGGAGTATAAGAACTGAGAAAAAAACTGAAGGAACAAAACAGCAGCAGACTCACAGAACCCAAGAATGAACTAACAGTTACCAAAGGGAAAGGGACTGGGGAGGATGGGTGGGAAGGGAGGGACAAGGGGGGAAAAGGGGCATTACAATTAGCAGATGTAATGTTAGGGGGGCACGGGGAGGGCTATACACTCCGAGAAGACAAGTAGTGATTCTATAGCATCTCACTATGCTGATGGACAGTGACTGTAATGGGGTTGGTGGGGGGGACCTGATGAAGGGTGTAGTGTAATCACCATAATATTACTCATTTAATTGTAGATTAATGATATCAAAATAAACTTAAAAAAAAAGAGTCCTGAAACCAAAAAAAAAAAAAAGAAGTTGCATGCATTGTAGGCAGGAATATAAACTGGTTCAAACCCTTTGGAAATTGATAATATCCACCAAAGCTAAACGTATGCCTACCCCATGACCTTGTAACTCCACTTATTTTTATATACACAAGAGAAATTAGTACATATGTTCACTGAAAAACATGTTCATAGTTTTTCTCATAACAGAAAAAACTTGAAATATCCCTCAGTAGTAGCAAGTATTTAAAAGTTATAATACATACATACTACAGATTATAATGAAATATTATATAGCAGTAAAAATGAAATCCTATGATTTCAAGCAATCTCATGCATGATTCTCACAGACATAATGCTGAGGAAAGAAATCTAGGCACAAATGCCAATATATAGTAAGACTCCATTTATATAACATTCAAGGACATTCAGAACTAACCTATGGTGATACAAGTCAGAACAATCATTGCCTTTGTGAGGATGGGTGTGGGAGAAGTAAAGGGTACAGCAACTCAAAAGGTATTCAGTGGCTCTTTCAGGGCTGTGGAAATATTCTGTACTTTAATTTGGATGATGATTACACGATATATTTTTTAAATTCCATTGATCTGTACACTGATGATTTGTGTACTTTATACACTGTATTGTATTTTAAGACTTCAACGAAAAGAAAAACCAAAAATGAAATAATACTTATTTTCACTTTAAAATGTATACAGTGTAATACATTAGAATCAGAATAAATATTCTTTAGGAAAAAAAAAACCAGCACGCAGCTCCAGGAGGCAATGGATATTACAGAAAGAAGAGCATTTGTGGTCCAAAGATATAGACTCTAAAGTTAATTCTTATTACCTAAGTGTCTTTTTGAAAACCACTCACTTTCTTTGTCTTAATTACTATATCCATGCAATTAGGTAATAAATCCTACAATGATATTGGGGCAAATCAGGCAGTTTAATGGGTATGATGGTATTTTATATATTCTAAAAAAATCCATTCACATCTATTTTTGTTGTTGCTTATGTTTCTAAGAAGTTCATCTCTGGCCAAGCAGAATTATAAAACAAATTCTCATTTAATCAAGAAATATTATCTTAATCTTTCATAAAAGAAATTATATGATTTCTAATACTTCCCTGTATTTAAATGTTATAAAGTAGAAAAATTCCATTGAAAGTTATATATTATCATTGGGACAAATTTTGTCTTTATTCTACATATTAAAGCATGTTTTATTAATATTCCCATATAGTACCTAAAACAGTGCCTGGCTTTCAGTCTTAGTAATTGTTTGATGATGAATAGAAGAATGGGAAAAAAGTGAATGAACCACTTCAATCTCCATTTGACTTTCTTAATTAATCTACGTGTTCTCAGCTATCTTTATAACTCCACCTTTTTAAAAATTACTCTTTACCTTCCTTTTTCTTTTTTTAATTTTAAAGTGAACTTATGGATTAAGACATAAAGTAGTTGAGTGTACATAAAATAAGACTGTACAGTTCAATGAATTTCTAGAAAGACAACACAGTTTATCAGTATCACAGAAGCTCCTCTTGTCTTTTTCAATAAATATCAAATTCCAAATTACCAATATCCTAATTTCTAATTCTATGGGCTATATTTTATGCTTTTATGTAAATGGAATCATACATTGTATACTCTTTTGCTTTGCTTTCACCTTAACATCATTTGTGAGATACCTCCATGAGGTTGCAAATAGTAATACTGTATAATTGTGTACTTTTATTGTGTAATTATAAGTTTTTGCTGATCATTATTTAGTCTGCTTCTAGTTTTTGGGTATTGTAATAGTGCTCTTATGAAATTTCTTTATTTTTATTTTGGTATCATTAATATACAATCACTTGAACAACATTATGGTTACTAGACCACCTATTATCAAGTCCCCCCCACATACCCCACTACAGTCACTATCCATCAGCATAGTAAGATGCTATAGAATCATTACTTGTCTTCTCTATAAATACTGCCTTTCCCGTGTCCCCTGCTGCTGCATTATGTGTGCTAATCATAATGCCCCTTTCCCTCCTTATCCCTCCCTTCCCACCCATCCTTCCCAGTCCCTTTCCCTTTGGTAACTGTTAGTCCATTCTTGGGTTCTGTGTGTCTGCTGCTGTTTTGTTCCTTCAGTTTTTTCTTTGTTATACTCCACAGATGAGTGAAATCATTTGATACTTGCCTTTCTCTGCCTGGCTTATTTCACTGAGCAAAATACCCTCTAGCTCCATCCATGTTGTTGCAAATGGTAGGATTTGTTTTCTTCTTATGGCTGAATAATATTCCATTGTGTATATGTACCAAATATTCTTTGTCCATTCATCTACTGATGGACACCTAGGTTGCTTCCATTTCTTGGCTATTGTAAATAGTGCTGTGATAAACATAGAGGTGCATATGTCTTTTTCAAACTGGGCTGCTGCATTCTTAGGGTAAATTCCTAGGAGTGGAATTCCTGGGTCAAATGTTATTTCTATCTTGAGCTTTTTGAGGAACCTCCATACTGCTTTCCACAATGGTTGAACTAATTTACATTCCCACCAGCAGTGTAGGAGGGTTCCCTTTTCTCCACATCCTTGCCAACATTTGTTGTTGTTTGTCTTTTGGATGGCGGCCATCCTAACTGGTGTGCGGTGATATCTCATTGTGGTTTTAATTTGCATTTCTCTGATGATTAGTGATGTGGAGCATCTTTTCATGTGCGTGTGGCCATCTGAATTTCTTCTTTGGAGAAATGTCTGTTCAGCTCCTCTGCCCATTTCTTAATTGGATTATTTGCTTTTTGTTTATTGAGGTGTGTGAGCTCTTTATATATTTTGCATGTCAACCCCTTATAGGATATGTTATTTATGAATATATTCTCCCATACTGTAGGATGTCTTTTTGTTCTACTGATGGTGTCCTTTGCTGTACAGAAGTTTTTCAGCTTGATATAGTCCCACTTGTTCATTTTTGCTTTTGTTTCCCTTGCTTGGGGAGATATGTTCATGAAGAAGTTGCTCATGTTTATGTCCAAGAGATTTTGCCTATGTTTTTTTCTAAGAGTTTTATGGTTTCATGACTTACATTCAAGTCTTTGATCCACCTTGAGTTTACCTTTGTGTATGGGGTTAGACAGTAGTCCAGTTTCATTCTCTTACATGTAGCTGTCCAGTTTTTCCAACACCAGCTGCTGAAGAGGCTGTCATTTCCCCATTGTATATCCATGGCCCCTTTATCATGTATTAATTGACCATATATGCTTGGGTTTATATCCGCGTTTTCTATTCTGTTCCACTGGTCTATGGGTCTGTTCTTGTGCCAGTACCAAATTGTCTTGATTACTGTAGCTTTGTAGCAGACCTTGAAGTCAGGGAGTGTAATTCCCCCTGCTTTATTTTTCCTTCTCAGGATTGCTTTGGCTATTTGGGGTCTTTTGTGGTTCCTTCCTTTTTCTTTTAAGTCGACCCTGCCCTTTTCATTTTCACAATTAAATCAGCTAGGACCATTTAGGATGCTTGTCTGTTTGATTTTTAAAGTGGCTTAGTAATACCACAAAGAACTCAAGAGCTTTCAAAATAACTCCAAGAAAATATTTAGAAATTCAACATCAATTTGTAAGAAAACAAACTTATCTTTTTGCTATAAAATTATACTTCATCTGTGTAATGAAGTCAAACACTGACCTCACAAATAATGAAGTCTGGTGATGACAGGTTTGGAAAGGGGCTTAGGGTCTGGAATAGTGAGTCATCAAGGTGCACATGTGAGGTATACTTACCTATATCTTGAAGTAAACACATATTGCTACAAGGCTTTTTAATGATGAGCTGGCCTCCTTCCAAGTAATTCTCTTGAATCTGGGTTTCAACCAAAATTGGTTTATATCTTTGATCTCTCTTTTATTCCCCAATGTATGATAATGGGCACAAGGTCATAAGTGCTTTTGACCTTTTGTACAGTTCAGTTTAACTTTGTGTTACTTACAAAGCATGCTCCTTATTTCAAAATTCCTATGACTCTATTGCACATGCTTATTTTGGTGTTTTATCACTTGAGATGAAAATGTTTGTGGATCCTACTGATGTGAACAAGGAGGTGGATATTTTGAAAGCCAAAATTTTAGGTGTGTGATGGTATGTATCTATACGAATGAGCTTGGAATTTTTGGACAACTAATCATAGAATTTTGTGTTTGGAAATCACCCCAGAAACAAGAATGAAAGTTGCATTTAGATATCATCAAATGTTAAATGAAAAGCTGGGATTACATGGTCTCTAAGCAACAATCTAGCTCCAGTAATGTGACCATCTAGATAGCATAGCTCTGACCTGATGACTTAATTTATTCTGGGAGAGGGAAGGACAGAAAGGAAGGAAATGTTTATTAATGCATGCATATCTTTTTACAAGCCAGGGGGATGGAAAGACCAAAGATTGTCCATGTTAGATGTTGTGCCAACTCATTGTACATA
>JAVSCE010001459.1:0-36730 GCA_032199065.1 Smutsia gigantea | reverse complement strand
CCTCGGTGGCCCCGGGGCGCTGATCCCTGGGCGAGCGTAGCAGTTCCACACTCACAGCCTATTAGACCAATCCTCCCCACAAGCTACTGTGGGCCCTGATGGTCCTGAGACCCCAGACCCAGGTCGGCCAGCTAGCCGTCTGTGTCCCGAGCTATTGCTTGCCGCCTGTGGCCCAAGCGAAGAGAAACCATTACAATTAGCGCCGATCTTCCTCACTTTGGTATGAGCCAAGCGTTGGTTCTTTAGTTTGTTAGTAGGGGCTATTCTCGCCGCTGCCCCTGCCACCCCACCGCACACAGGACACCGGACACAACACAGCAATCATAGAACACAGTAAACACAAGCACGTAGCAGGAAACATACGCAACACAGTAAACACACACCAAACACGCACATAACTAAACATGCCAGTAAGCACACAACCCAGTAACACTGCAAACTACACACAAAACAGTAAACACAGGCACACAACGGAGTAAATACATGCACAAGCACAAATCCTAAACATGCACTGAATACACTTAGCCCGTGGACACAAAACACACACAGCAGACTGCATAGCAAATCCGCTAGACACACACAGGATCAGCACAGATTTCAAACAACAGGGCTAATCAACTTTGAGTTCTCAACATTTTCAAACGCAAAAGTGGAGGGCCGCAATGAGGACTGTGAGGTGGAATTTTCTTCTCTCTGAACATCCAAAGCTTTGCTCTCTTCTACGCCTACCCGAAGTGACCTCGGGGACGTCTTACCCCTTAAGGATTTACTTGCCAGTGTTGTGTGTGGAGTCACCCTCCCTACTCCCCCCTACTCCCTGTCTGGTTCAAGGTCTTTCTGGACATAATGGCCAGGTTCACATAGCACTATAAATCCACTTCTTTTTTTTTTTTTTTTTTTTTGTCTGGCAGGGCATTTGCAAAGAATACAAGGAGAGTGAGAGTGGAGAGAAAAGGCCAAGAGAAAGATGGCTGTGATTGTCACATCCCTAACAGGGCCGAGCCCCAAAGTCTGCGCCTTGAGGCAGCCTCATTGCCTGGCCGCCATCCCTCTGCAGGAAACAGAACGTCTGATCAAGTTCAGAGGCACTTGGAGAGACTGCCTCAAGCAGCGCTTTATTACTGCAGCCTTTCACTTCCTGCCCCCCATCTGCCTGGCCTGGCCAGGACTTCACCTTCTTTCTTTGCCAGGCACATTTACCATAGTCACCTCCCCCCCCCCCCCCCATCCAACTCGCCTGAATTCTCCCTGTCCATCAGAGCTCTCTCCCCAGGTTGGAAGGTGAGTTCACTGCTGACTTAAATTATAACATCTACTGAAAATAGGCTCCCCAAGAATGGTTTCAGTGGTGCTCAGGAGAGGGTGTCTTTACGGGGGTGGGGGTTTCAGAGAAGAATAAATGTGCCTAAATCATGCAAATGAATTCCCTGGAGTCAGGTTTACAAAAAGGGAGGACTTCTTTTCTTTCTTTCCCCCCTTTCTTTCCACTTTCCCCTTTATATTGATCCTTCCCTCTACCTCTCTTCACCTCCCACCAATCCCCACGGACCCTGGGCGCCTGGTTGGTTTTTAAAAGTTTGGATTTCCTCAGGGCGCCAGTTCAGAGGAGAACGGTTCTCGAGGCTCGGGGGCGGGGAGGGAGCTGGCTGTCGAGCACCAGCCCGGCCAGTTCTGAGGCGACGGTTTCCGGGGAGTCCTGCCAGGTGCCCCGAGAAGCAGGGGCCTTGCGCGATTGGGAGTCCAGGCGGACAGCCCAGCGAGGGGCTGCGGAAGGAGGGCGGCCAAGGGCGCCTAGCCTGCCCCCTTTGGGGAGGGGTCCCGAGCCCAGGGCAGGGGGATGTTGCCGCCGTTGACCTACCCGGTGCCCAGTGTCCGTTTTGATATGGCCACATTCCGATAATTAATTGCCTCCAGCGCGTGCTCTGTAGTCCCTGGAACAAAAAGGCATAATTCAATTAGATCATCAACCGAGAAGTGGGAAGGCGGATGCTTGTTAAGGGGCCGACCTGAGGCGGTTCAGCCAGGCCAAAACCCCGGGCGGTGGAGCCCTTCCTGGGGCAGCCCCGGCCAGCCCGAGAGTGCTACTCTGAGGGGGTGTTGTTGCTCCGTGCGGCGCAGGAACCGCAGATGCCCCCAAGAGGACGGTGCAAGGGGGCTTCGGGAACAGCAGGGCAGAGGCAGACTTTCGAATTCTATTGCGGTTGGTTGGAGGGAGGTTTCCCTTTGGGGGAGGGGAGCCCTGAGCCCTGAGACAGGGTAGAAAACGAAATATCTCCAGATATCACAAGTTACCGCATATGAAAACAAAGCCTCCCCCACCCCTCCAAAGCAAACCACTCCTGTTACCTAATTATGATGATGATGATGATGATGATAAAGCAAAGTTTTCCTGATTACCTGCAGTCCCACCCTTCAACTGGCTTTTCGGAGGGGCCCCGGAAACAACTTCGGGCGACAGGGGGTTTTAGGGAGCTGAGTCTGAGAACAGAGTGGTGTCCGAAAGAGGAAAGCGAAGAAAAGTTTTTACTGCACACAAGCTGGGGCGAGGCAGAAGTCTAGAGCTCTCCTTCCTTGGTTTCTCAGGTGGAGGAAAGAATCGCAGGGCTGGGCAGGGCAGGGCAGGGCAACTCGAACCCAGAGGTCTTGGTTATTTTACGCTGTAACGGAGGCTCCCTCGGCAGCTTTGGCTTACTGGGGTTTACATGTGTATTAGGCGGCGTAAATTAACCAATAAATCTCTTTTATGCGTCCCCCAGTTGTATGTGGTCTGGTCTAAATATCCACATGTCTGTAAGGATAGGAAATATAATGGGATCCGTTCCCTCACACTGAGTTCCAACAGTAAATAGCAAAAAGATTTATTTTCTTTCCCAAATCTAAAACAATCAAGAAATCAGAGCAACTGATCACTGCCAAACCGACAAAGCTTTTGAGCCTGAATTTTAGGATCCATCTTGGAGAAGCAGAGGGAAACAGAATGTCCACAGGGGCAGTAGGGACCAACTGCTTTCTCCATACAACCCAGAGTCCCACTCTGCAGCACTTTTTGCTCCAGCCTCCTGAAAAACAGCACGTTGTGCTATCAGGGAAGATTTCTTTCTTAACACATTTTCTGTGGCAGACATGAAATTATCCTAAGTCGGAGACCTAGCAATTTTCTTTAAGTCCAAGGGAAACACTGCGGTCTTTTCTTCTGTTTTGTATTTAGAAAAGATTTGCAATCTAACACTCGCAACATTTTAAAGACCCTTTAAACCCAGCAAGCGGATTTCCGTTCTGCCAATGCTTCCTGATTTATTTCAATAAATGAATCTTTGAATCCAGGAAGGGAATTATTCCAAGACGGTGAATTTGGAGCCCCTGCTTCTTCCTAGTGAAGCAAAAAGTGTTTCTCATTGAAACCCATCCTTTAAACTCACCATTACTCACACTTTTTCTTTCCTGGTAAACGACACTTTCTTCACACAAATCCCCACCCTGTCTTCACACAGTCCCAGATCTCTTTAAAAGAAAAACTGCAAATCACAATAAAAAATGAAAGGGGAAGGAAGCTGGAAAAGGAATGAGTGTTTAACTCTTCCTTATTTTTATGCTAAAATAAAGCTGTTAATTGGCTTCAGGGGCAGAGATGAACTATCGATCTCCAGAGCTCCTGACACATTTGCCTACTGCTCATTTGGGCCCCAAATTTTATTGGCTACATCAGAGTTTTCACTACACTCCCATCATTTGACAAATATTTTGTAAGCTCTAAGTACTTTTAAAATTCAATAGAATGAACAAATAGATACTGTTAATCAACCCTTTTAAAAAAATCTGTTTTGCCTTTGTCCTCTGCAATCTAAGGAATATAACTACCCAATGTAATGAAATGCAAACCAGACGGAAATGAGACATTTTCATTGTACTTGTCAATCAAGGCTGTGCAGGCAGATATGTATGCATAGATATATTTGAACTTCAGAGGTGCAGGCTAAAGTAAATAGGGTTGAACTTGAAGAAAGAGGAAGACAGAGGTTTGCACGAGGGCTATCAAAATCCAGTTTGGGATTTGAAGAGAGCCCCAGAAATACAGGAAATGGAGTGAAACTGTAGGTGGTGGGCAGTGCTCAGTCACCAGCCAAGTCTGGGAGCAAGGCTTATGGTGAGCCATGGTCCTGGCCCACCAGGTCCTGCTACTGATGAGTACAGTTACTGCTCTGGGGGTACCCATATGTTAGCCTCCAGCTTCTAAGGTACACTGGCAGTGACTCTGGATGCTGGAAGGACAAGTCACATTGGAAGAGGTCTTCCCCTTTCTTCAGGATCAGAACCCCTTGTAGGTGGGGAGTGTGCAGGCAAGGGGAGAGGGGGACCCAGGCAGAGGCAGAAATATGCAATGATGCATTGATGTGTGTTTACAAGTCATTCCCCCAGAGACTTGAAGAGATGGGGGAAAGAGAATGGATTTGGGGTACAAAGCTTGTCTGACGTTCTGGAGCACACATTTCCCTGGGACACCAAGTTCCTTCTAGCTGCCGAGTGCTCCATTAGTTCTAAAATGTAAATGATCCCAGGTTGAACAAGTGGAGAGAAGCTTTCGATTATCCTGAGGTATTTGTGTGTTCATTTCTGTTTTGAGACAGGATTCCTCACTCAAGGTGACAGGAAGGGTACCTCTGGACCACATCATAGTTTATGACAGTGATTCTCATCCCTGGTGCCTAGGTCTGGGGCTCCCACCGTCCATCTGTCGCCAAGCTCCATTTTCTTCATGCAGGCCTATTCCACCATTCCTTGTCCACCCCCCCACCCCCACCTCCTCCCTGGGGACAGAGGCTGCATTGCCCAAATCATCTTCTCTTTTGCCCAAGCTGAGAGAAGGAATTCCTGCCACCTAAAAAAACTGTCATCCCTAACCCATTCAACTCTCAAGGACTTAATATAGTTCAGAAATGGTGTTTTGTAAAATCGAGTTGCCTATTGTTTTTTTATTTGGTTTGGAGTCACTCATCCAGTCCTTTCCCTGTGAAGGGATGGGCAGAAAGGACTTTGATATTAAAGCATGGGGGCCTCCCTTCTCCCTCTTTTCTCCCTCCATTCCCAAACAAGACAGAATGGGGGTGAGCTAGACTAAATTCTCATTTGAATGTGATTTGACAACCTGCAAGCCAAATCTGGCCATCGAGTCTTGTATTTCTATGGCCCCAGGAGCCAAGAATGTGTGTGTTTTTTGATCATTGAAGGGTTAGAAGTAGAAAAAAGAAAGAGGAGGAGAAGGAGGTAAAGAGGGAGATTATGCTACGGAGACTGAATGTGGCTTGCAAAGCCTAAAATATTTCCTATCTGACCCATTACAGAAAAGGTTTGCCGACCTCTGGACTACGGGTTGGACTGTAGCCTCAATAGAGGTGAGGTATTCTTAACTAGTGGGTTTTATCCACCATCACTCCTATTTTAAAAGCTTCATTTTGCATGACATGATTTTTTTTTTCCAGCCTCACACCTGGATTATTTCCGGGGATAACATTGGTTTTGAAGAAAGGAGAAAAGTAAAGAGTCAGGCAGGACGAGCCCTCAGGAGAAAGAGGGGACAAGAAGAGAGGAGAGAGGAAAAAGAGTTGTGAATATCTCAATCAGTGACTAGGTGACCTCTGCCCCTGAGGGTGGCTTTATTGTCTTTCTTCTTTGGCTAGAGATACATAGTTTATTGACCCTTTCTGCGTGACTGAGCCCTGAGGAGCAACAGCAGTTGCCAAACCAAGCAAGGCATTTAAGTCCAGGCTAAGGCCCAGGAGCAGCCTGCCTTCAGGAAGCCCCAGGAAGTGACCCGAATTCTCCAGGCCTGAGGGGCTTTGAGGAACAGAGAGGTTGCCTCTGCCCCAATTCAACTGCCCCTTCTCAGTGAGGGCCTGGAGTTCACTCCCTCCTCTTTCTCTCCCAGAGACACTCCCCTCCCTTTCTCCCACAGATGAATGCCATCAGCCAGTACACTTGAGCAAGGGCTCTGTCCCTGGACGCCCCTCCTTTAAACTGTAAAGGTAGGTTAACTCCTCGAAGCATCTCTCTCCTTGCTAGATGGAATGTTGCCCCATTCACGAACCACTTAATAAAGCCAATTAGATCTTCAAATTTTCTCTGTTGAATTTTGTTTTTTAACGATGTAAAGATTCCAGGGTGCTCCAAAAAACCCAGGTGTCCAGCTACTGTCTTAGCTTGTCCTCTGAGGTTTGTCTCTCCACCACCCTCTTCTTTCCTCCTGAACTACCAGAAATTTCTCTGTAAGGTTTCATTCCCCGCTGCTCTTACCGCTTGTGCCCTGAGACTCAACTTTGGCAGGTTACATTTCACCTTTTGAATCTGGCACCAGCTGCCAAACAGAACAAATAGTTTCTCCGGATACAAATAGCCATACCCCTAAAGCAAGCTTACCAGATCTAGCACCTAAATCTGGGATGCTCAGTTAAATTTGACTTTCAAATAAATGATTTTTATTTTTAGTATAAGTATGTCCCAAATATTGCATGGGAGATACTTATACTAATAGATTAAGCTGCAATTTGCATTGACAGATCATCTTGAATCTTCTCTGGTTACCCTGCAGTTCAGGAGTCTGGCCTAGATGGGCCTAGATGAGCTAAATTGTCTCCTCCTGGAGACTGTGGCGTGACCAGGGGTCCTGCGTTCAGGGGAATGGAGAAAGAGGTACTCCCTGCACCTAAGTTTTCTATAGGTGCCATTTGTGGAAAATTAGCTTGGGGACCAGGTGACCCCAGTAAAATGAAAAAAGAAAGGTAAGGCCAAGAAAGGACCCAGGTGGCATTCCCTTTCCAGCTCTGTGAAGGTGCCATTTCTCCTCAAGCAGGCAGGAAGCCATCTTGGTGACACTGCTGTGGAGGACATGAAATTTAAAGTGAGCCCCCTCCTGGCCCTGCCTAGAGAAACCCTCAGCTCTTGCAAGCTTGGGAGGGAGCAACAGAACTCAAGGACTGGCACCTTCCTCCTTCTGAGGAAACTTCAGGTGCCACCTCCCCTCAACCCTTACCCCCTTTAGGGCTCTTTCCTCTCCCCTCAGAGCAGGTCCTTAATCCCTTGAGGGGAACCCCATGTACTACCAACCACAAAGCCCATTCACTGGACGTTGAGGACCCCTGTGCTGGGACCTTGAGACCCCATGCACTGCAAGCTTGCAAGTCCAGTGTGTGGACCCCTTGCCACCCCAGTGGGTCTCGAGACTGGGCTCTGCCATTAAGTCTTTCCTAATTTGTTCAGCCTATGTGTACCGAGGCACCCCTTCCTCCCACTAAGATCCAAGTTCCACCCAGCCCTGACCCTCAAAGACCTTGGTGCCTTGCCTTCTCTCCCCTTCTCTCTCACTGTAACAGACTTGAAAAGCCCGATTTGAGCAAGAATGCCCCAATGGACCCTTGAGGGCAGTCAACAGGAGTTCTCAGAGCCCGTGGTCCCTCTGCCCAGCCCTGTCCTCCCAACCTCAACACACAGGCTTCTGTCAACACCAGCTGTGCAGATGCCCCTCTGCAGTCGTCCAGGGCTAAAGGTCAAGTTTTCCTTAGGACCAAGGGCCTTGTGAAGTACATTTCATCAGCAGACATCCAATTTCCTCTCCTCCTGCTTCCCCACCACATCCCAAATTTCTCAAAAGAGGTTCTTCTAACATATCTACCTATTAAATGAAGGGGGAAAAACACAGTAAGAACACTCTTTTCACCACTCCCTCAGTACTAGTTCCAAGGGCTGAAACTGTCTAAATCTCCCTGGCCTCAAGAACACTCCAGAAGACCCCTCTATCCTCATCACCTAAATTCTCCTATCCCACTTAGCAGAAAGCTCACTAATTTTTATCTCTCACCTCTCCCTCCTTCCTGAAGTGGTTTTAGCTTCTAAGTATTTCTGAAGCCAAGGGAGCATTGGCTGCCTACGGAAATAAACTAGCCTTCTTGGTGGTTTATACATATGGCCAATAACCACTGTGGCAGTGGTACCTACTTGCCTGTCCTCAGTCTCTAATATGTCCCCTAACAGTGGAGGACAACCTGTTGCCTTTATGCACACACTTTACAGCTCTAACTATCCTCTGATCTGTTTTTTTGTGTGTGTGCTTCTCAACTAGAGTTAAGTTGCAGCGTCTAGTTTTCTTTTTCCAAGGTCACACCTCCTCAAATTTCGGAGAGGGAGGAGTTGTATGCCTTCTGCTCCAGAAGCAATAGAGTAGAGCCAGGGTTGGAGCATTAGAATCTTTTGAGGGAATCTTTGAAATATTCAGATTCCGAGACCTGCCTCAGAGCTTCTGGCTCACTTGGTCTAGGGAGGAGTACCATGTTTCTATTTTTTAAAGCCCCCCATGTGTTCTCAGTTCTTAAACCTGGCATCACCACTCAAGTCTAAGATACACCAACTTTGTGTGCTCTGAGAGTAAACTCAGGGTCTCCACCCCAGATTGCTATCCCTGTCTGTTCCCTTTGCCCACCAGATGGTCCCATAAAGAAAAATGTCACCTTCAGCTCCTACCTCACTCTCTGCCTTCTAGAAATGCACCCTTGCTATGCCCTGGTCTGAGGTGGAAAAAAATCAAGGGCTTCTAGCCAAGAAATGGTTTGCTCCTGGGCCTGGTCCAATTTACTTTATTTCAACTAAAGAGCTACATTTTTGCTGTTACAGAACAAAATTTCCACTGGAAGACAGTGAGGGATGGAACTACTTGAAGAAAAGGGCTATTTCAATCCCTCTTCTCCCCATCTTACCCAGTCCAGTCCTGACTCCCTTCCAGAAGAAAGAAGACGAGAACTGTGTTGGGAGGCATTTCCTCTCAGTTGGAATTGTTCCCCAGGAATACTTTCTTTGCTGTCCACCCTGCCTCCTGCCCCAGCCCTAGGTGGACTCCCCAGGACTGGTGAGAGGAAACTTATGCCTCTCAGGTTCTAGATAATTGCAAGGGCCAGCACTGTCCAGCAATAGTGCAGTTTCATTCCAGCTCTGGAGACATCTCCCTGAAGTTATGGAAGGCAGAGAGAGATGGGGGCAAGTGGTTGCAGCTCAAGTTATAGAGTGATTTGAAACTTACCCAACCTTTTCTTTTTCTTAGAAAAACTTTTTCTTTTTTTAATTCACAGGAGCAATATGTTAGCTGGTTTCACTCTGTTCAAAAAATATTTAAAGCTTGCCTGCTACATGCAAGACACTGTCTTAGGCTTTATGGGGGAAATAAGAGAAACGATCACAACTCAGTCTTTCATATGGGCCAGCAAGACATTTTAATATCCTGAAAACAAATACTGGGATTTGAAGTTTTAGAATAAATATTGCATGAATACTACATTCATAACCTGAAAGTTTGAGGTGATTTTTAAGTGAAGTTTGCAGTAACGATCAGGGCTTCTTTATTATTATTTTTTTAAATACGACTCTCTTGGTTATGTGTTTTCCAACCCGGAAATGTTACTGGAGTTTTCTGGGATGAATACACAACTGAAACTTTTATTTTAAAAAAAGTTTATCTTTTTGTGAGAAGAAATAAATTAGCTTGAGTTCATTAATTTCCCAGTTTGAGGAGTGGCTTATTCCATTATATTCTACTTTTGTCCTCTTCTGCAATATATAGTCTTCGAGTTTAAGGGCTCCATTTAATGTGGCTTACCTTCTGGTCCCTTTAAAACTATTTTAAAGATGAATTGACAACAATTTGGAGTGTATTCTTCTTCTTCTTAATTTTACAATTCCATAACTACCCGAAAAAAAACACATACACACACACACACACACACACACACACACACACACACACAGAAGACTAAGTATGGGAGAGTGCTACATTTCCATACACGAACTTCATTTTCTTAGCTATGGAAGGTTCAAATAATTATTTTGAATATAATACTCAAAAAAGTCAGAAGGCAAACTTCTCTGGAAAGTAGCTTGGCACTATTTTGTCATCACATGTCAATTTTTGCTGATTGTTTTTATAATGTATGTCCATCATAAATAAAGAAGAGCCTTTAGAGGATAATTCAATGGAGAAAGCATATTGTGCATATGCTCTGTAATATCAAATTTTCTGATTCATAGAGACTATGCTAAATGAATTATTCTGATTATCAAATGATCTTTGCAGTTGTTTTAAAAGTTCTACTTGAATGTAACATATGCTATTTATGTGTGCTATTACATGGAGAAAGTATGCACCATTTAAAAAGCAGTCCTTGGTATTGAGGACCATACATTTCAGACATTTACACAAATCCCAGTATTTACACTCCAATACTTAAAAATATTTGGTGGGAGAAGTAATGTATCTTCCCTTTTCCCAAAGAGAGGCAACCTCTTTGCATAGTCACACAGGCTACAGAAGTATCCCCCAGCTCGACCTGCTTTTGTCTCATTTCCTTGAGTGGAAAGATGTCAGAAGGAAATTTTCCTCTGAGCAGGAGGTGGAAAGTAGGCATCCCAGCCATGTGGTGGCTGTCCTCACCCCTGTCCCCACTCTCGGGCTGAAAACCTTGACTTCCATCCCCAGTTTCAGTAGAAAAAACAAATGTGGACAGGAGAGGAGGTCCATCAATTCACTGGGTTGTGTTCCGGGGTTTGCCTAGGAGGGCCAAGTCTGCATCTCTTACACCCCACCACCGAGACTCTACAGGTTTATATCTTGAGTTTTCTAATCTTACCAGCAGAATGAACAAACAAGGCCCTCTGAGTTTAAGGCTACAGCAAATATGGTAGAAAGAGTGCTGCATGGACCCTGGTCTGTGCCAGGCTCAAGGGCTGAACGGAGACTGAAGCCGCGTCGCTGGCATGTGTGAGAGGAAAAGGGTGGTGCTGAAGTCTGCAGAGCTTCCCAAAAGTGAGAGTGGGGTGTGTGTGAGAGAGAGAGAGAGAACAAGCCTCGCTTAGGCTCACAGCACATTCTTCGAAGCTTCTGCTTAGCCTTTCTTCGCCGCTGCTTATGACAGCGCCTGGGGTAGCCGCGCTTCCAGTGAGCGGATGCTTGCGAAGTCTCTTCTTCCTGTTGGTCAGAAATCAGAGGATCCGCTACTTTGCGACCCAGAGAGCCCCAAAGCGGGGATTGGGCCAAGCCCCCAGAGATCATCTGGCGCCTGTCGCTCCACCCCCCAACCCGGAGACGCGAGAAGAGGGACGTCGGCTGCTGGCGGGCGGGGTAGGGGGCCGGGAGTGGGCAGGAGCGACCCCAGCGGGGATTGAGGTTGGCTTCGGGCCGGGCTACTAGGATGGCCTTCGTTCCATTCGGTTCCCTGGAAGGGAAAACCTTCTTCCCTTCCTCTTCTCTTCTCCTCCCTCCTCTCTGCCTCGGTGGGGCGCTCGGGTCCCGCCACTTCCCGAGGCCCCAAAGCTTCAGCCTGCTGATCCTGGCCCAAAGGGCACAGGGGCCTGCGAGCTCGGCTCTGGGGCCGAGCAGCCCTTCTGTTTCTCCTAAAGGGAAAGAAGGGGCGCAGAACTTCCCCTCCCTTCCTTGCCCGCCGCCGCTCGAGAGGGGTTGTTTAATTAAAGGGGAACCCGCACTGTATACGTCAGATAAAAGCAACGCGCAGAAAAAAACTAATTAAAACATTGTGTTTGCAACACATTTCTCTCTTTCCCTTTTTTTTGATCTTCGTTGTGTTTTAAAGAAATGTCATCGCACCATAAAGCAAGCCGTGAAACGCTATTTCCTTAGAGTGTGCGGCGCTTTTCAAAGGCTAGTGTGATATATTTTAGAAAAGGGATCCCGCTGTGAAAGCTTGCGTGTCTTCCCTTTACCAAACTAAGCTCTTGTCAATCACGCCGAGCCCCGTCCAATCACCGAGATCCTTTTTGGAAAGCAGCTCATCCCGCTGTGCTTTTATACCGCGCTCCGCAGCCTGTTTAGATGCATTTTTACCAGCACGTCCAGGGAAATGAATGATGAGGCCAAGGACAGTGCAGGCCTGGTTCCCTGAGCGCCCGCCCGGCCCTAACCGGGAGCCCGCGATTTGTGCACGGCCCTGGCTTTTTCACGTGCGGTCAATTCGCGCGGGTACCCCGACGTCAACTCTGGGCGATGCTGGAGACGTGCCTTATCAGAGCCGCGTGATCGCTTCCACCTGGCAGCCACTGGCCTGGATCGGCGAGGCTCAGTAGCCGTCTTCCTGACCTGTCTGTCCTGGGAAAGCAAGACCAAGTGCAGCCTAACGCTACACCTCCATCACAGGAGCTGTGGGGCCCCTGGGGATGCGCTTTCTCTCCAGAGCTGAGGAACGCGCTAGTGGGGGGAGGAGCAGGCCCCCTCCCCCCACGTAAGAGGTCTCTCTGTCTTGCTTTGCCGCGACTTAGGCTAGGGCGCTGGTTCCTAGCAAGCAGCAGGATTCTCCTCTCTGTTCCCATTTCCTTGCCCAACCGTACGCAGAGGCTCGGTGGGTGGGGGTGGGGGGTCCCCAGCCTTCCGAGAAAGGCCGCCCCGCCCCAGAGGGGCCACCAAACCACGCAGGCCCCGCCCGCATCGCCGGCAGGACCCTAGCCCTGAAGTAGAGGCTCAGTTAAAGACGCCCACCGGCAGGACCGAACTGGTAGCCCTGGGCTGGGCCTAGACTATAGTCCCCAGTGGGGTCGCTTACGGACCTAATGGACCAAGGAGCCACCGGAGGGGTGCCGGTGGCCCTGAAAGGCCAAATATAAACGCTTAAACCACTCGGAACCCACTGGGGAAGGGCCTGCGCCCGCACTTTCCTTGTATGCAAGGAAAGGTTGGCAGGAGCCGCCCAGGTCCAGAGTCCCACAGATTTCTCCTCCCTCTGACCCCCTCTTTAGTCAGCCTCGGTCAGGGCTGGGGGCGCGCCCCGCCGTTGTGATGTGGAAGCTTTTGATCTTCACATTGGCTTCCCGGCCCTGGGAGGGAAGAGAAGGGAGGAGGCTTTGTGGTCCTCCCTTCCGGCAGCGCCGGAATGGTGGCCTGCCTTTGTTTCCAATTCCACTTCGAACTTGAACCAGGAGAGTGCGGTTTGGTTACGGTCTCAGGGGATGAACAAGTGAAAGCTGTGTGTGATTTATGCGTTTCTAGAGTACGACCAAACTCTGCATTTTGAAATAGTCGTCCAGTGTGATCTATCCCTCTATTCTGCCCCTCTGTCTCTTATTTGTCTCCGTCTCTCTCTCACCACACACACAACACCCCACACACACGCAAATACATACATGCCCTAGTCTGGGATTACACACGCCCTCCTTCCACATGTTCGATTTACACGGGACTAGGACTACCCCCTCCCCCAGGGCCAGGCGCATGTCTTTCCCCCACCTGTAAGTTTTTTTCTCCAGCATTCCCAAAAGGACTTATCACTTGTTGAGGGCCTGGGTCCATCCAGAAGCCATGGGCGAGGGGAGGGGAGTGCTCAGCTCTCCCGAATATTTGTTTGACCCCCAGGCTCTCTGTCGTTGTAAAGGAAATTGTTCTGCTCACACTGATCCCTGCCCAGGAGTCACCTCAGTGACGACCGGATCCTCAGACTGACCCTAAAACCAGGGAAAAAGAAATCCCCAGCCCCTCTTATAGTCCTACCTCCGGGTCCAGGCCCACGCTGTGGCTGGGAATCCGATCAGCTGGATTCGTAGCCCAACCCTGACCCGCGCCCGGTAGCTCTCTGGGACTCCCCTCATCTTCTCTCGCACGGCCCCACCCCATGGACAGCAGGCCTCAACGGATGGCAGCTTCATTAGATTTCCCTCCCTGGACTTCCGCACATAAGGCCTCGGCGCAGAGGGGCACCCCCACCTCCATATAAGGAGGAATGCTGCTGCTGCCTGGTGCACCCGGGGAGGCCTAAGGAGCCTGTCCGGAAGTCTGTCTTGCGGCGTGCTCACCTTCCAAGCTTTGTAACACAAGGGGTGAGTTTTTGCCACAACCTTTGTCGAAGTCTGCAAGCTCGAAAGTGGCCCCACGGCAGCGCCAGGGGCCGCAAGAGCCTGTCCACTGTGGGAGTCAGGCTCGAGGGGTTTCACCTACCTCGGTTTAGCAAGTCGACAGGGGCTGGGATTTTACAGTGACTCACGGACCACAGCGGTGTCTGCCTCTGAACAGCAGAACACACGGAAATTTCTGAAATGTTGGGTGCAATAGGGAGCAGGCTGAATTCTTGGTGTATATGTATATACAAAAATTTTTAAATCCTGAATATAATGGACTCTCTTGTTGCGGGGAATTACTTGTTGCCTCCAGCCTACACGTTATTACCCTTTTTTTGTGTGGCATTGCATCTCAGGCAATCCAGGGTGAGCGTTTAGGTTTCTGTTTCCAGAGTCAGGCAATTCAAGTGTGAACTCGACGGCTTTGGTAAGCGGTTTGCCCACAGCCGCGCCACGGAGACCAGCATTCCCGCGCTCGCGCGCGGCAGGCCGAGATGGGAAGCCGGTGGCTTCGGGGGAGTCTGAAGAGTAGCCGCGCGGGGCTGACCCTAGCCGAGGGTGCCCGGCTGAGCCCACTTTCCCCCGGCCCCCCGCCACGCGCCCTTCCCAGATTCTTTCCATGGCTTGGGTGCTCCACCAGTCCTTTCTGAAGGTCCCAGGGCCAATCCAGGAAGTCCAGACCGAACCCAGGCCCCTGCTCCAGCGGCCTCCATTAGCGTTTACCTTCGCAGCCGCACTCTCCCCGGCTCGCTGAGCCCGCCTGCGCCACCGCCGCCCGGGAGCGCGCTGTTGTCTTAGGCCAAACCCGGAGCAGCGGCTGGCAATCAAGGCCGGAGGCCAGGGCGCTCGGGACAAGCGAGGTAGCCTCGGCCCTTTTGATCTAGCTCTCCACTTGGAGGGTCAGGAAGGTGTGGCTGTGCCAGGCTGTGTGGTCTATATTTGAGAGAAGGGGCAGTGTTACATATCATTCATATGGGGATTAGAAACTGGCTTCCGGTCTCGGCTATGAACTTCTACAAACTGACTGACGTTGGGCCAAATCTGGCCTCTTTCTAAGCCTCAATTTACCCCATTGTGAAAGGAAGGGTCCTTCTAGTGTATCCTCTTCAGAGAGAGCCTGGTCTCTAGCTGTAGACGCGGGCTCACCATGTTTGTTGGGCAAAAGGGTGGACTCCTGCCTATCCCTCTCACCCCCACCAAGGTCTTCTAAAAACTCTCTTTGAGCCCATCTGTCTTAAACAGACTTCATCTTCTACCTCCTCCTCTGTGCCCAGGGCCCTGCCCACATGAGAAACTGTCCTCTGCAGCAGCCAGAGGTTGCTGGGGTCTAGGCGGTGCAGCGCCCCCTCCCTCAGTGCCTGAGCCCGGCGATCCAGAAGGCCAGGGGCAGGCGCCGCCGAGCAGCAGGGGTGGAGTCCGGGCTCCTCTGGCAGTCCTCCCGGCCTCCCCCGGACTTCGACCTAAAGGGGCTAAACGCGCCCTATCTCCGAGAGACCGAAGGGCCACTTGGCTCCCAGGCTGCCTCTTCTGAAAACCGGGGCTTTGTATGTTTAGGGATCGTTTAAAAACAGGGCGATCCAAGCTCCTGCTAAGAAGCCGAGGCCGATCCCCAGGCTGGGCCCAGCAACCTCCCGGCGGTCCAGGACCGGGCAGACGCAGCCCTCCTACTTGCTCTCCGGGGCTGGGCTCACATCGCTATCTGGTCGTAACACCGCGCGGATAGAGAACACCAGACACAAATAGCTCCTTTCCCGCTCTCTGTGACCAGTGGGACATCTTCTGCCCCACACACCAGAGAGAGGCGATAGGCGAAGGTTCCAGCGCTCGGCTGAGGCCCTCTCCCCCAACGGCGGGACGCCCGTGCCGAGCTAGGGCTCCCCATTATCCAGCAGGGCCGCCACCGCTTCCCAGCCCTCCTCTTCTTCCCATCTTGCTTTCCCCTGCCTCGGCGCTGCGCACAACATCCTTGGCCAAGAGGCAAGTGGGAGGCTCGTTTCCCTTGCGCTCTCTGGGGTTGAGGATATGCGACAAGCCTCACCTGGGGCAATCACTTGATGCTCTGCACTGGAAGGCTGACGACCCTCAAAAGCCCCGCACGACCACCTCTCCTCCCTCCGTCCCTAATCTGGCTCCTCTCTGCCAAAGTCTGGCTGCGAAAAAGCCATCTGCTGCCTCAGCCCTTTTTGTCCAGTGCACCGACTGACTCTTCTGCCTTTGGCGCTTGTATTTTTTTACACGTCCATCCATATCAACTAGTAGTCCCCCATTAACATCTGCTTCCAGCCAGATCATCGTTGTCTCCTCTCAGCTTCCCCACCTCATTTTGGGCTTTCCCGTCATTTAGAGAATGACTTCACAACTTTGCAAGACATAGGGTGTTCAGAGTGCTCTGGGAAAGCAAGAAAACAGTGATTTGTTCAGCGCTTATTAAATATAAGATGCTGGATATAAATCATCTCAAGTAATCCCCTCCACAATCCTCTGAGGTTGGTACTGTTATTCCCCATTTTACATCTAAGGAAACTGAGGCACATGGCTGAAGTGACTTGCTCCAAGTGTTTAGAATCTAGTAGAGCCCGCCTTGACCGAACTTGATGCAAATATGAAGCCTCCTCTCTTAACTGGTGCTGGTAATACCTAACCTCTTCTCTTCCTCCTGAGGCTGGAAGGGAGAGTGCAAGCATTGAAGGAGTGGCTTTGTGTGGGAGATTCAATTGACCACAGCATCTGGTCTCAGCAGCTGCCTGGCATGAAGTGCAGAATCTGGAGTCCTGTCTCCAGTGCTGCCGACCAGCCGTGGTCCTGGGGCAAGTCACCTCACCTCTCAGTTTCTCATTTTTAAGTTAGGAACAATGAGGATCACCTACCCCTTCAGTGGGTCGACATCAGAATCAGGGGAGAAGATGTCTTTGTTACTCTCAAGTACAATGCACTGTTGAAATCAGCTGCACCTGGGGAGCTAAGGAAGGATTTGAGGGTCCTTGTCCGCTCAGGGTGCTGGGCATGAAGCCAGTAGCCCGCGTCGCGAGAGGCGAGGTGGCAAGGACGGCGGCTGGGAAGTTCCCGGACCTCCCCTGGAACCGCCTCTGAAGCAGGACGGGAGCACAGTCCGGGAGCCGGCTGCGCGGGGCGGGCCCGGTTGCGCGCAGAGTCCGTGGGAGAGTTACACGACGCACCTGACAGCGTGACAGTCGGCGCCCCGGGTGACCCAGCTGTTCAGAAAATGCCTTGCGTTCCAGAGCGCCCAGCTACTCTGCTTGGTATTTCGAACTCACTTGGGCCAGAACCCAGCTGGGGTCTGCAAAGTGCCGGGTCAAGTGCAAACAGGAGTGCCTGCACGCGGGGCTGAGTAGACATTCCAGAAGACTTGCGCACCGGGAGCGTTTGGGAGGGAATTAGGGTGTGCAAGCACAACGCGACCGAGTGTCTCGGCGGAAGCATCCGGCACTATCCCTGGCCTTGAGGGCCCCTAGCTCCTGGCGGGGGAATGGGCAGACCCTCTTTGCTTTGGAAAGGCTTAAGTAGGAAAAGCGTGGCGCATGTTTTGTTCACTTCAGTGTCTCAGAGGGAAGGCGGAGGAACGATAAATTCACAAATAGTAGGCTAGTTTTGACAAGCCTGATGGGAGCAGGTCCTGAGGAGCTTTAGGACAAGAACTCAGGGCGCCCTGGGGGAAGCAGTGGCTACGCTGCTAGTCTACCTGGCAGGAGGGCAGTGGCCCATCCTGCCCCACCTCAGAATGCCCCATTCCTTACAAAATTTTAATTCGCCCCACCCTCTATGTAATCTGAGATTACCGGGAATCCAGTCGGAACCCTTCACCCATAACAAACAGTTCTCCGATCTCTTCCTCCCTCCCTCTCTCTCACACACCTCATTCATTCATTCACTCATTCGTTCTTTCTCTTTCTCAAAAAGTCCTGTGGTGGGTGCACAGGCTTTGGTGAAACAGGTTTAGGAAGGTTTGAATCTCTACATCTTGCCACTAACTAGCTTCTTGACCTGGGACAGGGACATTAGTTTGAAAAAATATATTAGTTTCCATATCTGTGAAAAGAGGTTAATAATGGTGCCTATCTTTAGGGTTTTTAGGTGAATTAAATGAAAGCAAGTGAGTGGCACATAATAGTGGCCCCTCAGTGATAGCTACTCACATGAAAAAAGTACTCTCTGATAAAGTGGTTTCCTCTGTAATGTGTCAAAGCAGGCAGTGTCTAGAAGGGGTTAATGTCTTCACCATATTTGTGGGGACTTGGATAAAAATTGTATAGAGTTACTTTTAAAATCCCTTCCAATAATGAGACTATTACAGCACTTTTTCCTACTTCCCATCATACCAACTGATGACAGATGCTTTTGTCCCTCAGATCCCCCAAAGAGCAATTCCATTGCCACCTGGAGATGTCCTAAGTGAATTCCTATCAGTCCAGACCTAGCCAGGCCAAGCCAGCACCCCCTCCCTCTAAGAGTGCGCAGGTCCTCTCTGATCCAGTGGCCATCACTGCCGAGGGCAGCCAGAGACCCTGCCCCAAGGGGCTGTGGGCCAACAGAAAGACTCTGCCCTTCCCTTCATTTCCATTCCAATGCCTCCTCAGGTACAGTGAAGATAAGAGGATTACCAGTACAAGCCCAGAATATGTGGGAGGAGTCATAAAATGCAACCTAAGAAATTGCAAATAGAAGTGGGGAGGGAGGACTCTTTGGGCTGGCCTTGGGCTATGTGCATGGTGGGGGTTGGGAAAATGTGTGGCGCTCCTGCAACCCCATCAGTCTTCCCTTCCTTAATCATTGCCTAATTTTCAACTGCTCAACTCAACTCCCACCTCTACAAGGTACTCAGAAGCATGACAAAGACTCACAAAGCCTAGAGTCAGTCCCGGGTCTGAGCTCTCCCATCACCAGTAGTCCTGGAAAGGTGGTGATCTCAAGACAAAGGAGTTGGTGGAGTGGACACAACACTGGGCACCTGCATGGGGCACCCTAAATTAGTCAAGTCATGTTCGACAGGTCACTTAGGTTATCTGGGTTTCTATTGAACTGAAGTGTAAATCTGAGACAGCTGGGCTGGATGACCCTTACAAGCCCTTCCATTTCTAAGGTTCTGTGACCAGTCTTCTATAAAAAGTCAAGATCCAGTCTGACAGTGTTGACAGAATAGTTGGGTGGAGCCAGAATGTGGCTGGGGGAGAGTGGACATGGCAATTCTAGGCTCTTTGGCATTAGGTGATTGTAGTTTGGCCCATATTTCTGTTCAGCTGAGGAGTAGGGTATGTAGATAGGCAGCCTTATTGGATTCAGGGAGAATATATCCATGCTTGGGTTCTCTGTGTTGGACTTTCTGGGAAGTAGAAACAATGAGGTTAGGTTAAAAGGTTCTAAAAATACCATGGCTTTGCCTAGGCTACCAAGTAGAATTATGTGGCTTTAGCCATGTGAGGTTAGCATCTGTAGCTCTGCATACTGTATGTTCAGATAGTTGCTTTGAATGTAATTTTGGAGAAGGGCACTTTGCTGTTAAAAGTCTCTGTCTGGCTTGGGGAGGCAACAACAGTCTTCCTTAAACTTCCAGGGTCAAGATTTACAATCATGGACACCTGGGACTATTACCAGACTTATAAAAAATGAACCTGTGTTGTATACTTGAAACTAATACAAGATTGTGTGTCAGTGCTACTTCAATTTAAAAAATGAATCTGTTTGGAGATTCTGTGAGAAGCATCTTTCTCATTGTTCAGTGGCTTCTGATGGCTTTTTCTCTGTGATTTCATCTTCTACCTATTTTCTACCTTGTTTCAAACACACCTAAATGCCATCTGTAACATTTGCCTGGGCAAGACGCATTTCAAATTTCAATCTGGGATGTCCTGCCTCAGTGACAGGAGGAGAAAGAGTAATTTGTAATTATGTTAACTCAACATTTATATAAAAGAGGCAGCCTTATATGCTCATAAGAAGTAGAGTCCTTCTCAGCCCTGCCACTTAGTAGCTGTGCGACCTTGGCAAATTATTTAAGCTCCTGCAGCCTCAGTTTCCTCAACTGTAAAAAGAGGTATGTTGGTAATGAAAGCATTAGTACAGTATCTGGCACCTCGTTAGTGCTGAGCAAATGTTTAAAGCTCTTTAAATAAATCTCTCCGGGACTATAAGAGAGCTCCAACGATTTTTAAAATTAGGCACTAAAAACTCAGGGGAAGTGTTGGCTTAAATTATTCCTGGGTTGGAGCCTACCTGTATTCAACCCCACTTGTAAGAAATAGTGCAGAATAGTTACACAAATCCAAAGAAAAGGTGTAACTTGGGGTTTGTGTTGTTATTGGCTTGGCTGTGTGGCTGAAGATAAGCCTTGAGTAGTTTTAATTCTTTATTGTGTGCTCCTCAAATAAAGACTTGAGTAGTTTCAGGTCTTTACCGAGTGCTCTTCTCTGTAACATGAACCACAACAAATCACAACTCAGTGGCTCTCTTCCTCATTAGCCTATGAGCCTCCCAAGGAAGGCTAAGAACTGTGTCCTTCCCCTCACCATCTCCTCAGAATGTTGCCTAATGTGTGCCCTGCAGTCAGGATATAAGAGCTGCTCTCATTGGAGCAATAGAGTATCTTTAGGTGCTGAGTGGCATATAGCAAAGACAAGGTCTCATATAATAGGAGAATTCTGAGCAGAGTGGTGATGAGCTCAAGCAGTCCTGAGTGACTGTATGGATGGGGCATATCTGAATGTAGGGGAATTCTCGAAATGCCTTACCTCAAACAGTACAAAAGGAATTGGAAAAACGGGTCTACAGAGAAGATGAGGCTGTACTGTGAAACATAAAGATATGCCATTTGTACAATTTCTTTGCAAATCCCCAAAAGATTTTAGCACCATTGTCTTATTTAACAAAGACATATTTAACAAATTAAAGCCTAGTTTGCCTTTTGTAATTAGAAATACTTACAGACCTCTGTTTTGTGAAAATAGAGACGTCCCACTTTTGTGTATCTACACTACCTTTGCTACCAAATATTTTAAAATGGAAGAACATTTTTCAAAGCAATAGCCTGAGTAACCGGCCCTCTTTAGATATTCATGCTTAGAAAGGAAGCCTGACAGGCCCCCCAATAATGCAGGTCAACTTGTGTTACAAGAAATACCATCACACACACAAAAAACTCCATATGGCAGGAAGTCCCACTGAGGTCTGGCTTTCAAGCACTATTTATTACAGCTGAGTTCCTGTACAGCAAAGGAATTTGGCACCAGGCTGCACAGTTTGTTCTAGCAGGCTTTATCCTGTCAGTAGACCTAAGTTCTGGGTCCCTAATTTGTCGAGTCCCTGACTGGACCGTGGACAGGTGCACTATCAGCCATGGTGAATGGATGCCCTGCAGAGCTGCTGTGGAGCTGGGAGCAGTAGCTTTGGGCTGATTCTCAAAGCTGCTGTTGCAACTGTTCCTGGTTAAACCACACACTGGTGTATTTGCTGGTGATGGTGAAGAACCATCACTCACGCATATTCTAGGATGGCGTGACTCATTGTTCCTGATGGTAAAGCATGTTCTAGGATGAATATCCATTCTGGGCAATCTTATAATGATATTTTAAAAGAAAGTCAGGAATTCTTAATATAGAACTTGGAAGGCAAGAACAATTATGCAAAATAGAGTTGTATCACCGGACTGGTTTTAACTTAGACTCCCCTTATTGAAAATAGTGAGAGGCTGTGAACTAGCCAGTAAACTCAAGACCATTTCCTAAGGGCTTCCAGCAGGAGAAGACTGCGGGGAGGAAGGGAGCAGCAGCATAATAAGACAATACTATCACTCTAAATAAAAGTGATGTTCTATTAATTGCTTCCCTTCAGATTGCAGAGGGGAAGCATCCATGACTTTTTTCTCTCCTGCATTTCTTATTTTCTTTCTTTTCCTCTTTGTCTGCTATTTTAATGTTCTTCAGATGGAAAATTCATAGGTTTTTATTATTTTCCCTGTTGTACTCCCTCAATTGATTACCATTTCCTACTTCCTCCCCTCTAACACCTGAAAATATGGACCCAGCTGGAGTCGTCTTTCTTTCTTTCTCTTTCTTTTCCTCTCTCTCTCGCTCTCTCTTTCTTTCAACAGTGTTTGCTGAATGCCTACCTGAATGCCAAGCACGGTGCCAGTATTACCCCCTCCCCAATGGAAGAATTCTTTAATAAGGTAAAACAAGAACATTCAATCCAATTCCATTCTTCTCCTTTCATGTGTTATACATGTACTGAGCACCTACTGGTATGTGTCAGGCACTACTCTAGATGTCGAGACACAAAGATGAATGAAGGACAGTCCCTTGTCTCCAGGCACCCATAGCCTAGAGGAGGGAGGCAAACTAGTAAACAGACAAATGTAGTGCAACATTCTGCTTTGCTACATTCTAATTAGGAAGCATGAATGAGGAAATGCCATTCCTCAATAAAAATAATCACAAGGGGGATTATGCTCCCTGACTTCAAGTTCTACTACAAAGCCATAGTGATCAAGACAATTTGGTACTAGCACAAGAACAGATGTATAGACCAATGGAACAGACTAGAGAGCCCAGATATAAACCCAAGCGTATATGGTCAATTAATATACGATAAAGGAGCCATGGACATAAAATGGGGAAATGACAACCTCTTCAACAACTGGTGTTGGCAAAACTGGACAGCTACATGCAAGAGAATGAAACTGGATTATTGTCTATCCCATACACAAAAGTAAACTCGAAATGGATCAAAGACCTGAATGTAAGTCATGAAACCATAAAACTCTTAGATGACAACATAGGCAAAAATCTCCTGAATATAAACATGAGCAACTTTTTCCTGAACGCATCTCCTCAAGCAAGGGAAACATCCTACAGTATGGGAGAATATACTTGTTAATGACATATCTAACAAGGGGTTAACACCAAAATATATAAAGAACTCACAAGCCTCAACACCCAAAAAGCACATAGCCCAATTAAAAAATGGGTGGAGGATATCAAGAGACACTTCTCCAAAGAAGAAATTCAGATGGCCAACAGACACATGAAAAGATGCTCCACATCACTAATCCTCAGGGAAATGCAAATTAAAACCACAATGAGATATCACCTCACACCAGTTAGGATGGCCAGCATCGAAAAGACGAAGAACAACAAATGCTGGCGAGGATGTGGAGAAAGGGGAACCCTCCTACACTTCTGGTGGGAATGTAAGCTAGTTCAACCATTGTGGAAAGCAATATGGAGGTCCCTCAAAAAACTAAAAATAGAAGTACCATTTGACCTGGGAATCCCAGTCCTAGGAATTTACTCAAAGAATACAACTTCTCAGATTCAAAAAGACATATGCACCGCTATGTTTATTGCAGCACTATTTACAATAGCCAAGATATGGAAGCAATGTAAGTGTCCATCAGTAGATGAATGGATAAAGAAGAGGTGGTACATATACACAATGGAATACTGTTCAGCCATAAGAAAGAAACAAATCCTACCATTTGCAACAACATGGATGGAGCTGGAGGATGTTATGCTCAGTAAAATAAGCCAGGCAGAGAAAGACAAGTACTAGATGATTTCCCTCATTTGTGGAATCTAACAACGAAGCAAAACTGAAGGAACAAAACAGCAACAGACTCACAGACTCCAAGAAAGGACTAGTGGTTACCAAAGGGGAGGGGTGTGGGAGGGCAGATGGGGGGGAGGGAGAAGGGGATTGAGGGGTATTATGATTGGCACACATAGTGTGTGTGGGGTCATGGGGAAAACAGTGTAGCACAGAGAAGGCAAATAGTGAATCTGTGGCATCTTACTACTCTGATGGACAGTGACTGCATTGGTGTATGGGTGGGGACATGACAATACGGGTGAATGTAGTAACCACATTGTTTTTTCATGTGATACCTTCGTAAGAGTGTATATCAATAATACCTTAATTAAAAAAGTAAGTAAAATAAAATAAAAATAATCACAAGTCCTCCCAAGTCTTGAAAAGAGCCCTAGAAAATGTTCCTGATCAATGAGAATGGCTGCACAAGCACTCCTTATCCCCTTCCTTCTTTCTTCTCTTCTTTGGGATTCTGTCACTTGGCTTCCCAATGCCACCAGTCCCCCATTAATTCACTTTTTCATCCAATAATCATGTACTGATTTTTCTAGTCTGTACCAAGTACCATACAGTATGGTGCAGATAGTGAAATAAGACACTTTTTCAGCCCTCAAAGAACTCCCAGTCTAGTGGGGAGACAGACCAGGAAAGAGGCAATCACAACTGGCAATTGCAGTGTGGTAAAAGCACATACCCTGCAACTTACCAACCACTGTCCAGTTACATGTTAGGCCTGTGTTAGGTGTTGGGTATAACAATTATAGAAATTATTGTATTTATTAGACTCATTAATTTTTTACATTAAAATAATTTAGTTTTAATTATGAAGATTAATGTTGTTATCATAACTAAGATGTTTTGAATGCTTATGATTCCAGGCACTTTACATGTATCACCTCCCTTAAAATGATCTCCAGTTTGCAGGTGAGAAAGCACAGTCACATAAAGATTCAAGAACTTGCTTAAGGCCCCTCACTAGTTAGTGCCATATTTGGAGTTGGGCTCTAAAGCCTATCTGAATCCAAAGCCCACATTCCTATCCAGCTTGCTATCACAAAGAAAAGCTGGCCTCTGCCTTCAAGATGCTCACAGCATTGGGGGAGATGGAGAAGAAAACAGACAACTACAACATGATAGGATGCTGGGTTGAAAGAGGAGAAAGGCATCTTTGCTGAGGGTATTAATTAGAAAGGAAATGAAAACAGATGATGCTGGTTCTGTTGTTTTTTTCCAAATCAGGAAATCTCTCAAGTTCATTTTTTTATCATAAAATATGCATAATATAGTACTTACCATTTTAAGTGTACAATTAGCGGTATATTCATTGTTGTACAGCCATCTCCACCATCCACCTCCAGAACATTTTCATCTTGCAAAACTGAAACTGGGTACCTATTAAACACTAACTCACCATTCTCCCTTACCTCAGCCCTTAGTAACCACCATTTCACTTTCTGTCTCTTATGAATTTGACTATTCTATGTACCTCATCTAAGTGGAATCATATAATGTTTGTCCTTTTGTGTCTTACTTATTTTACTTAATGTAATGTCTCAAGCTTCATCCATGTTGTAGTAATGTAACAAACTCCATTCCTTTTTATGGCTGAATAATACTCCACCGTATGTATAAGTCACATTTTGTTTATCCATCCACCTGTTGATGGACACTTGGGTTCTTTCCACCTTTTGGCTATTGGGAATAATGTTGCAATGGACAAATAATCTGTTTGAATCCCTGCTTTCAGTTTTTCTGGAGTGGAATTGCTGGATCAAATGGTAGCAACCTCACAATTGTTTCCCACAGTGGCTACACCATTTAAGATCCCCACTAGCAACACAAGAGGGTTCTAATTTCTTCAAATCCTCACCAGGCCATATTTTCTAGTTTTTTTCATAGCCATCCTAGTAGGTGTGAGATGGTATCTTATTGTGGTTTTAATTTGCATTTCCCTAATGAGTAATGATGTTGCACCTCTTTTCATGTGCTTATGGGCCATTTGTATAACTACATTGCAAATGTATTTATCCACTCCTTTGCCCATTTTTTAACTGGGTTGTTTGTTTTCTGTGTTGAATTGTAGGAGTTCTTTGTATATTCTGGATATTAATGAGTTATCACATAAACGATTTGCAAGTATTTTCTCCCATTCAGTTGGTTGTCTTTTTGCTTTCTTCACAGTATTCTTTAATGCACACAAAGTTCTTTTGATGAAGTCCAATTTACCTATTTTTTTTCTTTTTTGCCTAGCTATGAAGTCATTGCCAAATCATGTATCATGATGATCTCCTCCAATGTTTTCTTCTAGGAATTTTATAGTTTTATGTCTTCAATTTAGGTCTTTGATCCATTTTGAGTTAATTTTTTTTTATGATATAAGGTAAGGATCCAACTTCATTTATTTTGCATGTGGGTATCTAGTTTTCACAGCACAATTTGTTGAAAAGGCTGTCTTTTCCCCATTGAGTGGTTTTGGCACCCTTGTCAAACATCAGTTGATCACAGATGTGAAGGTTGGTTCTGTTTTGAGTGTGGGCTTCTCTCGCCATCATGAACTGGTTCCTGAGTTTAGTTGACTGGGAGGAACAAATCATGCCCTCCGGCTTGGAGATGGCTGGACAAGGCTTAAACAGGACAACTTTAACCACTCATCTCAAAACAGAGGACAGTATGATTCCAAAATGGTGTTCAACATGTAGCATCTACAGTCATGAGCTTTGCCTTCTATATTATGGGCACTCAAGTATTTGTTGAACAAATATTAGAAGAACTTTACTCACATGGTAGCAATATAGTAAAATGCAATTTCTATATTTAAAGATGTCTTCGTCCCTATAAAACCAAGTAGAATTTCTCAAATTAGAATTGGTGACGTTTTCAAATATTCTGGTGACTTAACTTTAAAGGAGTTTTCAGTTTCCAAAAGTTCAAAGAGTTCTTTGATTATTATTCTCTCTCTTCTCCCCTCGGCCTTTATGTTATACAACACAGAACGCACCCAGATCTCTCTTTGATAAAGGCGCTATTAATCTTTCTCACACCTAGGAAGTGAATACATATGACACAGAGTAAACAGATTTCTTCGCATTTACACTTCATAAACATGAAGCAGAAATAGATTAAGCTCTCCATTCTCTCTCCATGGCTATAATATGCTAAGCACTGCACACAAGCAGAATGCGAAGCTGTATTTCAGTAATGTTGCATTGCATACCAGCTATCTGACAAGATTCTCAGGTGCTCAATGGACTGGATGTGTCCTGTGTAATTGTGAGGTAGAGTTTTTCCTGCAAACGTGTGAAGCCCAGTTCTCCCCACTGTGAACCTGAAGTTATTCACAGGAACTCATTTGAGGTTGGCAACCCAGTGATTTCCTATGGACAAACAGTAGGGCCTGCATAACAGGGCCCATTTTGTGACTGACTGCTGAGCCTCCATCAGGGAAGATCGATAGTTGGCATGGCAACGAGCTCGTTTCTCCAGAAATGAGCTCCTTTTATTAAATTTTGCCAGCTATTGATCAATTCCTGATCCACATATCAAAACATGACAAGCAGTTAATGAATCACAGATCTGGTTGAGTTAAATAACAACAAAATATTCAAGAAAGTTAGGGCTGAATCTGTTTCCACAAATTTGGTCCAAGGCTTCTAACATGAATCGTGCCTGGTACAGCACAATTCCATTTGCAAGGATATAGGTGTACCAAGACAGGAAAATGGAATGAATAAAACCCACTTTCACAATAAGTTTAAGACTGTAATTTGGTCTTTTCTTCTCTTTAGATACTTTAAGACAAAGCTATTTTTCACACCATGCATGCCCTTATTTTCCAAGTTTTATGCTGAAAGACCTGGCTAATTTGAAGCTGGACCAGGACATTTCTTTCCTTTAGCTATTAATGGTACCACCACTCTTCTTCCTGCAATTTTAGGCTGTCAGGCTGTGTGTGTGAAAAGAGGAGCTTGGAGAACAGAAAGGATCCCATTGTGAAGAAGAATGGTCAAGACCATGGGGACAGCTTTGACTCATTCCCTTCCCATTTTCCTTTCTTCAACTTCCCTTCCATTTCCCGGCCACTCAGCACCTCTCTTCAGCTGATTTTCTCCAACCTAAATAGAAGACTGATTTCTCCCAGGAGTAATGCTTTTAGTTGAGGATATTGGGGGAGGAGGGCCCATCTTTCTTCCATTAACCAAGCTTATGTCACATGAAAGAGTGAAAATAGTGTAACACTCTTGAGTATCCAAACTGCGGATTAAAACCACACAAAGGACCTTAATGAGGACAGACAAGCCACATGGTCCATCAAGAAAAATCAGGCCTTAAAAAGAAAAAAGATATGCTCTCATCTTTATTTACATTAGAGATAACAGTTCTGCCCGCAGTTTCGTCATATCTGATTTAATAAGATTCCATTTCATCTAAATCCTTATTGCAGTGACAGATTATCAGGGATCCAGGACTCACCTTCATAACCGCCATCAGTACATTTGGTGTAGTTCAGAAACTGCCAGCTTCTTATTTACTCATGTAATATGGAGTATGATAACACCTCATAACAACTGTTGGAAAGGCTAGCTGGGGTTCTGTTATTGTGTGAGATCTATTTGTATAAGAATTTATTATCATAAAAATAAACGTCCTCTAATAATGACCCTATAGAAAGAGCAGCCTTGAGAGCTCTGGCAGGGATTCCAAACCTGAATTAAAATAGACTATTTTGCATAGGGGGAATCAGACCCACGGTACTGATAAGTGATTTCATTATGTCTGATATTATCAAAATGACTGCTGGAAGAATTAAAAGTGATTAGCTGAGGAGTATAAGTGGTGCCTATTTGCTTCTTGAAATGTCCAGGAACTTTAAAAAATGCAGTTGGCTAAAAGCAAACTAGAATAATCTAGGACTAATAGCTATTTTATATATATGTGGGCATGTATCTATGTGTCTCTGGAGGTCACGGTTTTTTTTTTAATAATAGTGTTCTAAGTAGCACATGTAGTTCAACAGCATTTCTTAGACATTTAAAAAACAACTAATTCGATTCAACTTAAAAGCAAATGTTTCCTTGGCACCTATTTTGAAGAAGGCAAAAGACACTAGGTGCTACAGGGAAAAAACGGCTAGTTTGTAGTTTCAGAATCTAAAAAATGTTGGTCAAAACAACAAAGCCACAGACTGGTAACAGACTCCCGCCCTTACAAAAATTACACCTTGTTAGACTAATCAGATGCCCTTTTGTGACCCGAAGGCTCAACCTGTTAGGTCAAGTGGCTCTTGTGGCTGTCATCTAGCCTGGATGTCACCCAGCTTTTGATTTGGTTTGCGAGGTCACCTCATGTCAGCTGGAAAGATAGGTTCTAAGCCCCCTTCATTGTTAGCTGCACTATGAAATCCTCAAGGACGTGAACCACTGCTATTCATCCTGGAGTTCCCAGAGCCCAGCATAGTGCCCAGTACCCAGTCATCTTGCAATATATGTATGCGGAATTGAAAGAGCATTTCTAAATCAAGAGCAGTTGATCAATGAGCCTGGGGTGAAGGAGAGAGCATGCAGAGTGGCAGGTGATGTTCTGATAGTTGAAGTCTCTCAACTGTCTTAGTGCTGCCTGCAGTCTGTCGTCCTCATTGGTCCAGGGGGCTAGAAGAGAGGACCCAACTCTATTGTCCTGAGACACCAGGCTGGGTTGATGCGGCAAGTATTCACATCTGTGTATATTTTCCTCTCCGTGCATCTGGGCTGGGGCCTGGACTTGATTTAACCAATAAATGCAGTGGAAATGACACCATACTAGTTCTGGGTCTTCAAATCTGGCTCTTTTTGGTTTTGTGCTCTTGGGAGCTTTGAGCTCCCCTGCTGTAGAAATCACGTGGAGAGTCCATGTGGAAAGAGAGAAGCTCTCAGACTATATGGAAAGCACGAGAGTTCCAGCCACCCTGACATGTGAGCTGAGCCTAGTGCCTAGCTGCCCCAACAGCTGAATGCAGCCACACAGGACATCACTGACAAGACCAGCAGAAGAACCACTAAGCTCAGCCCAGCCTAAATGGAAAATTCATGAGCAATTAAAGTGGGTATTGTGGTAAGCCACCAAGTTTTGAGGTATGTAGTTATGTAGCAATAGGCAACTGATGCATTTCACAAATGATATCAGGAGAACCAGACCATGTACAATTGAGACCCTTTGAGAGTAGATTGTGCCTTCCAATCTCCAAGGAAGACAGAATAGTAAAACTGATGTAAATTACAAAGCGAGGAGCACAGTTTTGTTGGCTCTAAGGGACAAACTTCCTGGGCATGCAGAAGAGGGAAGATGCAGGGTAAGATGAGAATGCAGAAAGCAGGCTCATGTGTTTGGAGCCTTATGGCACCATGAAGGGATATTTACAGGATTGCTAGGTGCTAAAGACTGCTGAATATTTTCAGGCCATTACCTCATTTGAACCTTATAACAGTACCATGAAGTAGGCATTTTAAAACTTCTTCAGACATACAGACAATAAGATAATTCACAACTGTGTACCCACCACTCAGCTCAAGAAGCAGAACAGGGGAAATACAGTTGAAGCCCCTGTGTACTCCTCCATGGTCACATTGATCTCCCTTCTTCTGATTCCAGAGAGGCAACCATTGTCTGCAGTTTGGTGTTTATTATTCCCATGCATGCCTTTATACTTTTACTGCAGGCTTTATACCTATACAACATATCTGTATGAATCCCTAAGTAGTGTATAGTATTGTTTTCCATGTTTTTAAAAATTATGGAGATACCTTCATACTATGTGCCTTCTATTGCAGGTGGGTTTTTGGTCAAAATTAGGTATTTGAGATGCATCCCCATTGTGGCATGTAGTTTCAATTTGCTCAGATCCACTGCTACTCATATTTCATTGCATAAACACACCACAGTTATTCAGCCATCTCCCATTGGTGGACGTTTTGTCTCCAGTTCTGTGCTATTTTGCCTCCAGTTCTTGGCTAATACAATGTTCAATGGACATCTTTGTACTCATCTTCTTATAGATATCAACAAGTGGGTTGCTGGGGCATGTACTATACTATGAACATCTGTTACTAGATATTGCTAAAACAGTCTTTATTTTGTGACATATAAAAGGATCAATTTCTCTATCTCTGCCATATTTTAGGTTGCCAGACTGTAATATTATTGCCAATTGGATCGTGTGCAATAATGTATCTTTTGTGGTCTTAATTTTGTATTTCCGTGGTAAGTATTCATGTATTTATTCGCCACTCAGGTTTCCTCTTCTGTGAATTACTTCATCATTTACTTTGCCCATTTTTCTTTTGGGTTGTGTTTTCTTTAAATTGACTTTAAGAGGGATCTTTATGTATTCTGTATACTAAACTTTGTCAGTTCTAGGTGTTGGTACATATAAAACAAACAAGTTTGTTTATCCTATTCAATAGCTGAGGAAATAGAGGATCAGAAAGGTAAAGTAAGTTCCTCAATCTCACACAGCTAATGATTGGCAAAGCTAAGAGTTTAGTCCAGGTCTGACTACAATTGCACATAAAATGCAGAGGCTGGATTCCGTCCACCTTCATTTAGTCTTTATTAGTAAGACGTCTTTGAAATAGTTGTTTCTGTGTTCACTAGAACTGCTCCTCCTGGAATCTCTTAGTCTTGGGAAGTTTAGCACAGCATCTTAAAACAAGACAGGTAGCAAGATATTCTCAAGTCCATACAACTCCTTAGATTAGATTTGCTTGTATTTTTCATAATTCTTAAATGCAACTCACACATATATACACTAACATACATACCTACACACAATTAGGTAGTTTCTGGCACCAAATAATAGAACATGGAGCGTTATAGATACTATTAAAAAGTAGTTAATGGTGAATGAACAATTTACATAAAGAATGTTTTACACTGTAGCATAACTCATCCAAGTGATTATACTATTAAAGTGAGATGAAAAAAATCCTCACTCAAACAAGAATCCATGGATCCCCTAAAGCTGTGGATTTAAGAAGCAATATCCAGATAAACATAATAGCTGAAAAACAATAAAGAAGAGTCTGGCTTGAATGATGTGGAATTGTGGAAGATGAGGAGCTTTCCTCAAGGAACAATTGGTTTGATTTGTAGTAATAAGTAAAATAAACCTAAAAGAGTAATAGGAGATCAAGTTTTAGAAGAATAGAGGGAATGCCAAAAGAAACTGATTCAAGGATGTTCATTCATTCATTTATTCCATTTACTTTTCCACAAATATTTATTGGGGACCTACTGTGGCCTGGATGCCATCCCTGTCCTCCTGGAGCTTAGTAGCAAGGAGGAAGAGAATAGCCATCAAATATCTAATTCTGAAGTCACTGGACACATTATGGTTGGACCCATGCTACACAGGAGAAGCATGGAATACATCAAGGAAGTGAGAAAGGATGTTTTCCAGAAGAATTAAGTGGCTGTTGTCAGTTTGGCCCATTGGGTGGAAAATCCCTAAAAGGGATGGAAAGCCAGGAGTTGCTGGGACCTAAATAGGGGAAATAGAATGAGTGCAAAGGTGTGTTAGCCAAGCAAGAGTCATTGAAGGATAAGGCAAGTCAGGAAAGACACTGAAAGGGTGACTATAGATTTGTGTACTTCTCTTACTGGTAGAGAGGTATTAATTACTGAAGAAGCCAAAAAAGGTCACTGAAGAAGAAACTGGGGTTTCTAAAAGGAGCTAAATGATGGAGCTAAAACAGGCGAACACAGAACAGTTAGCAGCAGGCTGTGGAAGGATGGACCAGATGCAGACAGGAGGAAGAAGCACAGGTTCTCCTAAGAGGGTTCTGGGGAAGCAGAGAGTGATTCAGGCAGGTCACCTGAATTCAGGCGTATCACCTGTTCCGGCATATTACCCTGGATATGGCAGTAGTAAAGGGGAAGGCCGGTTCATGCCTTGGAAAAGCAAGGAGCCTTCATGAAAATGGGGGACACCACTAGGTGGGAAAGAGGAGTACAGATGCATATATGTGTTTAACAGAGGAGTAAAAAATGCTCCCCACAGGAGGAGACACTAAGAGGCCCTAGGACAATGAGGTGTCCATTTGACTTGAGCCAGAATAAACTTGCCAAGTTTCTTGATTCACAGGGGGCACAGCCTTTTCATTTTCGTGCCAAAAGACCATCTCCTAGGATATGGAGACCATCTGTGTCAAGGAGCAAAGCCCTTAAAGATGATTTCAATGTAAAATGTGGCGTGACGGGGGCCATATTGTCTGACACTGTCCAACCCCTTTTGTATTTCAACAAGTTAAGCACAAAGGAAGTAAAAAGCTGCCATCAACAATGAACCAGAATTCCCAGACAGCTCCAGGGGAGAGAAGAAGGCTTTGACAGAATTAAGACAAGTCAGCATGGATGTGCACAGAGGTGCCTAAAATCACCAAGCACGGTGTTTGCAACAAGCAAAGAAAGATGGCTGGCTCAATAAGAAGCCATGGCCATGGGCCTCATGCTGGCCCAGCTCCTTGCCACTGACTTTCCCAGTGTGAAGGAAAAGAGACCGCCTTCCCTGCTCACACACAGGCTACGGTCTGCAAGAGCCTCTCTCTCTCCTGCTCAGGTCACATCAGTTTCCGGCGGTTGCTCAGCTGGGCATGGTGATACCAAATTGGTAAAAAACAAACCCTTGTTTTTCATGCTGAACAGGTTATAGTTGAAATGATACGTTCGAGGCTTACATCCAAGATTGGGGTGGAGAGTGAGTGAGGGTGTAGATGAAACCAGACTGGATGTGAGTTTACTGTTGCTCCAGCTGCAGAGGAGCAAGGCAAGTTCACTACACTATGCTTGACTTTTTTGTATGTTGGAAAGTTTCCATTGAGAAAAAAAAGAAACTCTTGTTAGTTCACTTGTCTTTATGTCAAGGACTTTTCTGATTGCTTCACATTATTTCCTTTCAGCCCAAGGAGTACTGCCTCTGTTTGCTCCCTTTTCATCTTTTCATTCAGCAGGTATCTGCAGATGCATATGTGGGCAAGACACTGCACTGGGCACCGAGGAGCGGGCACGCCGATGAGTTGCGGTCCTGAGTTCGGTCTTGTGGGGAAGACAGATGAGCTTAGACAGTGTGGCCAGGCGGGCTGGCAGAAAGGCAGGCACGAGAGAAGGAGAGAGGAAATACAGTTCTGGCTTATGCCCTTTGGAAGGAATTCCTGAAAGAAGTGATATTTGAGGTGATGCCTGAAAGAAGAATAAATTGCATCCTGTCCCTCTATTTTGTGAGGCTGGGACAGACTAGCAAATTAGCCAAGCAAATATGTTCTGCCTTCCTATCCTGAAAAAAATACGTTTGTGACAGTCTGAAAGGCTGGATTGGAATGGACAATTCTTGTACCCCTCGGCGTTCTGAGCTGGAACATAGCCACATAGGGCAAGCCCGTCCCCTGACCGACAGCCTGTCTCTCTCCCCTCCTACCCTGGGTTCCATACCTCACCGCAGGGAGCTTCATGTACATGCAAGTAAACACCTCAGCCCTCTTACCCAAAATTCATCAAAACCCCCCACAGCCAGCCCTTGGTCACTCCTCAGACCAGGGGCTCACACTATCACTATCGCCCTTTGCCTTGCAAAGGATGGACACAAGGAAGAGTCCCCATCAGGCCCCAAAATTAAGTTTGGAGCCATTTGGGTGAGAAAATCTGGGGTTCCAGGTTCCTATGTTTGGTCTAGGAGCGGTGGGGGGGTAGGCTCTGGGTGGGCACTTCTCCTTGGCCCTGAGGATTCCTTGTCCTGTGGGAGAGACACAGCTAGAGGACAGCCAGGGCAAGGCACTCTAAAGCACTCAACTGGGGACAGGGGCTCCGGCCACTCTCTGTGTGGTTTCAGGTAAGTAACAACTTTCCAACCCTTGGTTTTTTGATTTGCAAAATGGGGATGAAATAGGACCTAATTTATTGGCTTGGATTGAGAATTACATGACATGATAGATACATGTACAGCTTTAGAGTAGCACCTGGCATATCATAATTGCTCATGTAAATGAATGAAAATACAGCCAGCTTGATTTCTCTCCCTGTGAATTAACAGAACAGACTGGTTGCTTTTGGGGGGAAGTGAGTGAGAAAGATGTAGAAATAGCTTCAAAAAAATCTTGAAAATATTTTAATGAGCAAATCTTAATTAAGTGTGTAGATAAGAGTCATTTGTCATAAAAGCATTAACTTTGTATGTACTGAGCTAAAGCCTACCATTGGTGGAAAGAAAGGCTGGGTAAGACCAGTCTCAGTGCATCAAACAGAAGAATCTCTTCTTATCTTGGAAAATGAATACACTTCTTGCCACTTTCTTCCTTTAGTGGCAGCAGTTTGTCCCCAAATATTTCACATGAGTAATATGCTAAACACACTTAATTAGTGAACATTTATTACAGGAGGAGATAGAGTAAGTGATTGGAAGGGTTACCACCCCAAGTTTGAGGTAATAAAGCCTGGGATCATGCCCCAACTTTGCTACTTACCAACTGTATGACTGAGGACAAGTTTCTTAACTTCTTTGTTTCTATAATGTGAGAATAATAATAATAATACCACTACCTACTTCGTAGGGTTGTTGTGGGAATTAAGTTCATATATATGTAAAGTGCTTAAAATGGGCACACAGTAAGCTCTATGTAAATATGCCTTTCATATCATTATAATGAATCCTCATAGGAATCATTCTACTCCCCCAACAACAACCCACTAACACTGTTCAGAATTAGCGGGGCTTAACTACATTAGGAAGTTTCATTATTAATAATAAAAGTGATAATAGTCAATATTTGCTGCATTTTTATTGCCTGTTGAGGCACTGTTCTAAGCTTTTTACTACATGCATCAGCTTATTCGTCACATCAATCCTTGAAGAAGGTACTAGTATCATTCATGTTTCACAGATGAGTAAACTAAAGGTCAGAGAGGGGAAGTAACATGTTCAGGCTCACAGAGCTAAGAATTACTGATGAAGCCAGATTTCAAACCCATGTCTACTGAGTGCAAAGCTCCACCTGATAGGCTGCTTAAACGCAAAGGTTACTGTTCCTCTGGTGCCAGCAATGGGGATAGATGTAAGCTGCTGAGAACAAGCCCACTTCTTCAGTTAGATTCACTGCAGTGCTTGCAGGAAAGGAGCTCTGAGAATGGGCTCCTTATACCAGTGTAGGGAAAAGGAGATGCAGATGTGAGGAGGCATCTTTTCCCCCTTAGGAGCAACAGCCAACTGCCCTGCAGAACCATAGCATAGGCACCAGGAGGTAAGGTGGTTGGGGATCATGGAATGTAGTGAGGTCCTGCTTTCTGCTATAACGAAAAGACCATAGTTCTGGGGGCTGTAAGTCCGAGATTAAGGCGTGGCAGGTCTGGTATCTGGTAAGGACCCACTTGCTGGTTCATAGAGGGCTGTCTTTTCACTGTTTCTTCACATAGTGGAAGGGGAGAGAGAGCTCTCTGGGGTCTCTTTTTTAAGGACCCTAGTCCCATTCATCAGGGCTCCACTGTCATGACCTAATCACCTCCTAGGGCCCCACATCCAAATACCATCACATTGGGGGTTAATATTTCAACACATGAACTTTGGGGCACACATGCATTCAGTCCCTAACAGGTCCTTTGCTGCTACAGGACGTAGTTGTGCCCACCCAGTGATGAGAGCTGTAGTCTGTGGTAGGTGGTCTTGTTCCTTTTCAACCACTTGGATATTTGGGGGCAAGCAGGATGATTTATCCAGCAGAATGTCTTGCCAACATGGGCCTTCTTCCCTGGACAGATTTCCATTTGCCTTTTGTGCTGTGTAAACATCCAGTGGGTCATTGGCAATGGACAGGTTCAAAGCTGGCTGTGTCCCTCATACCCAGCAGGGTTATTAGAAGGGGGGGCCTCGTGGAAGAGTGGGTCTGAATGCCAGGTGCTTAAGGAGAGTAGCTATCTGGGACTCTGTCCAGCAGATACTGGTTGCCTGCTTCCAATCCAAGAGAACCACTGATGGCTTGGGCTGGGGGGAAAAATTGGAGATCACTGAAATGAAACTCCATTTACACACTCAGAATCTGAGAAACAGAGGCCCCAAGAGGGGGAGTAACTTTTGTAAGGTCATACAGCATGCTTCCCTTTTCTTCAGTTTGCCGTGGTGGGTTTCTTCTGATTCGTATCTACTGCAGGGTGCCGTGGGACAAACTCCTTCTGGCATATTTATCAGCTGTGCAAAGACTACACAATGAGATGTTTTCTTTCATTTAAAACTAATGTTGCCTTACCAGTT
>JAVSCE010001458.1:0-33139 GCA_032199065.1 Smutsia gigantea | reverse complement strand
GGACTCCAGAGATGATGGCAGGAGAAGCTGCGGGAACCTGCCTTCCCAAGGCCAGAGGGCCAGTCCAAGGCACTTGGACAGAGCCATGGAAGGTGCAGCATCTGAAGGGAAGGACTAATGGCGAAGGCCACCTTATAGCCCCTTCTGTGTCTGGGAAGGGACCCCATCATCTCAGAAGACCCTAGGCATCAGAAGGAAAAGCACTATCTCAGCCTCTTGATGGCTCCACGTTGTATTGCTGAGGTTGGTGTGATAACCGTGGCTAAGAGAGTGGGTGATGGAACCAAACTAACCTAGATTCAAATGTGTCCTCTGCCACTTCCTAGTTGAGTGAGCTTAAGAGGATTGCTTAGCGTCTCTGAGCCTTAATTCATCACTTACCAAAGGTATTATACTAACAAAGGTACCTAGCTCCCTGGGTTGTGGGAATTATATACGATAATGTAGGTAAAGTGCAGAGCATGGTGCCTGCACACACAGGATTGTTTTTATTTATATTTTCTCCAGACTACACTACACTGCCTCCTCTCCCTGACCCCACCCCAAACACTTAACCTACTGCCCCAGCACTTTTTTTCTTCTGCTGTCTGAAACAAGGCTAGTAAAACACAAAATTCTCATTCTCCTGCATCTGGATTCTTTGCTGTGCTCATGCAAACTGGGTTTTTGTTTCTGTTGTGGCAGCAAACAGATCCAGCAGTGACAAGGCTGTGGGGAAACAAGCATTCTGGTGGGGATGGGCACGTTTTCTGGAGGGCAGGTTTGTACTGTAGGTCTACCTCTTGGGATCTCTCTTAAGAAAATGATCCTTCATGAAGAGACTTATACACAAGAATCCCAATGAAATATTAGGCACACTAGGGGGAAAAACTGAGAACAATTTAAGTGCTGAACAATTAATTATGATGCATCTTTTTCACAACTGTTCAATAGGATGTTTTTGAAGAATTTCTAGACAGAGGTAAACCCCAAATGTTAGATGAAAAAAATTTAAGAAACAAATTAATACTGAACTTGAGAAACCTTGTTTCTATGATTGTTACATTTGATGTATACCTTCAATTCTAAAACTACAAAAGTATTCCAAAATGCTGACAGTAGTTCATGCTGACTGACAGGACCCAAGTAATTTTCATTCCCTTCCATTTCCTAAGTTGTCTTCAACTGCCTTGCACTACTAAAGTATCTGAACCGCAGCACCTCCCTTCCTGCCTGAGGGCAAAGGTGAGAAAATCTGGATGCTGAAAAGAAATTCAGACACAGACCATTAGGTGAGTTTTATTACATGCCATTAGTAACCTATATTCAAAGACCAATCAAAACAAGTGGGCAGAAAGTGCCCAAGAGCCAGTACAGACACTTAGCCCCTCACGCCCTGCAAATATGATGGCAACTACGGCAGAAAAACATGGTCCTAAGGAAAAACCCACTGCCTAGGATGAGATACTCCTGTGGCCTCAAACCTCTTTTCCCCACCAAGGCTTTACAAAAAACGGGGTACAAAGCGCTGCATTGTATCCACCAGTATGGAAAGCTCGCTGAGCATGGATGCGATGGAAATGTTCAGGAGGTCAGAGTCTTCAGAGGATAATCGGCTAAAAATGAGGGTAAAAGAAAATCACTTTAAAGGCAGTAACTCCGGACCTTCCTCCCTCCAACCCCCCTCCCCCCAGAAGATTCCTTTGTAGCTCCACTAGAGCGCCCCATGGCTGTGCAGAGCCAGTGTTGCACGCCCCTCCTTAGACCAATCCTTTTGTGTATTCACACTTCTAAAAGAGCGCCCTCTGGTGGAGACTGGTCCAGCTTCCACCCAATCACTTTTGGAACTTACACAACCAGGTCACTGCAAATCACTGGGAACTCTGTCTGAATGGACCTGTGGGAGGGTTGGGCACCTAAGGTTAGGTACTGGCGGGCCACCTCGGCATTCGTTTGACACATGACAGGCAACTTGAGGGCGCTAGTGGCAATTTGGTTAAGGTACCATCCACACAGACTTTACGGTTCAGGCCCCCTTGCCCGACTGAGACCCACCTTCCCTCCGGCTGCCCCTCAGGCCACCCAAGACCCCTCCCATACCCCCAGCCACCCTGGCTGTCACCCCCAAGCTGCTTCCCTCCAACTACCCTTGGTCTCCTTACTCCCTCCTGTCTGCTCACCAGCCGCCTACCCCCACCCCCTGACAGCCCCTGAAATGTTTCCTGTCCATCCTCCTGCGTCCATCCCAGCCACATACCACCCAACCCTCCACTGACCCTGGGGCCTCTTTGGGAAGGATACAACTCAAGTACTTGGCTTCCCAGGCCTTCACCAGAGGCCTCAGCCTCTCCACACTGCCCTGGGATGACCAATGTCACCTCGACCTGGGGAGGTACCCCAGCCACAGTGCCATCAGCTCTGGAGTCATGCCAGCTTCTGGGGCCTCCAGGGCCATCAGGCACTCCAGCACCAACCGCCACAGCACCCTGGCCTGTGCTGCCCGTGCCACCGTCTGGGGCCTGCATGGCTACCGCCCCATCATTCCCCTCAGAGCCCATGGTGGACACGACCACACCCTTATGCGGACTGCTGAGAGACTGCAGTCCCTAGTGAAGCTCTACCCCTTTGCAAGCAAGGCAATGCGAGATGCCCAGTGCACCTAGGCAAACAGACCTCGGGCATGGCTCCTGACATGGTATTGGTTCCTGCCAAGCCGGCCATGTCCCGCCACTGGCTGACCCAGACACCCTGTCGGTGCTGGAGAGAACCTGGGTGCTCTCACTAAGCCCCACCTCTTGGCGTGTGGCGCACCGCAGGCTCCCGGGCATGCATGCACAAACAGGCCCCAAGCAAGGCCGGCTTCCCACACGTTGTCAGTTTCCACCAACCCAACCCTAAAGCTTTGTGAAAGCACCCTGGTCACCTTCACCTATTACCAGCCTGCTTGGAACTCCCTTCTCCTGCGGCCTGAGGATGGCCCCTTGAGTCCCGAGTGGGAAGCTGGAGGACACGCAGACCACCCAGTGACCTTGGGCAGGCAAGGACAGAGCGGGGGCTCAGCCTCTCCACCAGGGCGAGGAAGCCCAGGCCCAGCAGGGCTGGTGACAGGCCCTGCTGAGCCCCCTTGGCTCACTGGACTGAGCAAGGGTGGCTGGACTCCAGAGACAATGGCAGGAGAAGCCACAGGAGCCTGCTCTCCCCAGGCCAGAGGGCCATCCCAAGGCACTTGGACAGAGCTGTGGAAGGTACAGCATCTGAAGGGAAGGACTAATGGTGAAGGCCACCTTATAATCCCTTATGTGTCTGGGCAGGGTCCCCCATCATCTCACAAGGCCCTAGGTGGCATGTCCTGCTATTACCATCCTGGAAGAGGCTGGGGTACAGGGAGGTTAAGCGACTGGCTGACGTCACCCACTGAGTTGGTGACTGTATCCCACACCACCACAGGTCACCAGAAAGCTCCCCTGCTGCTGAGTACCAAAGGCCACTGTGGGGGCCAGGTGGAGGCTTGGACCTCCCTCAACCGCCTTGCTGGCAGTGGGACCTAAGAGAAGGGGACAGGTGTGTGAGGCTAGGAAATCAATAGGACTTAACCAACATTCACGAGGGAGCCAGACTCTGCCCAGGTCTGGGGAGAGTGCAGGAGGTGAGGCCAGGAGCAGGGGTTGATTTTGGGGGCTGGGGGCACAGACTGGGGAGTTAGCCCAGCGTTGGGACACTTGCACCTCAAAGCATGACAGAGAGTGATCTGGTGGGGTGGGGTGGGGGTGGGGTGTGAGGGAGCAGGAGGTCAGAGTCCTGGCCGGGACCACTGGTAGGGCCTGGTAGGGTGGATGACGTGGGTGGCAAGGACCTGGCCAGAAAAGAGCCCACACAGGACTCCGCTCCCCTCACCCCAGGCCTGGGCTGTGCCTCCGCGGTGATCGTCTTCTACTGCAGCACCTACTACATCATGGTGCTGACTTGGGGTTTCTATTACTTGGTGAAGTCCTTCACCACCACACTGCCCTGGGCCACATGTGGCCATACTTGGAACACTCCCGACTGCGTGGAGATCTTCTGCCATGAAGACTGTGCCAATGCCAGCCAGGCCAACCTCACATGTGATTAGCTTGCTGACCGCTGTTCCCCTGTCATTGAGTTCTGGGAGTGAGTCAGGCACCCTCTAGGCCATACCTGCTGGTCCCTCCCTCTGGGCTCCACACGTGGCCCGAGTCTGCACAAGCAAGGGCCCAGCCTCGGGTGTGGGGGTGAGGAGCAGGAGTCATTCCCAGGCCCTGCCTGCCCCTGGGGAGCACTCAGGCCAGTCTTAGGGGGAACTGGGACAGATGGGTGTTGCTCCTTCAGCATCGTTTCTCACTTAGGGCACCATCACTCCATGTCATCCCGTCCTGCCAGCCCGGGGAAAGGTGCAGTGGTGCTGTGCGTGCTGGGAACAGCATGCAGTGGAGTCACCCACCCTGCCACCTCTGGCCAGGGCTCCCAGGCTCCAGGCACGTACACTGTGATGCCCTCAGGCCAGGCTGTCCGAGTGCCCAGGAGGGCTCAGCTGGACACAAGGGCTGCAGGAGGAGAGGTAGAGCACCAGCCCTGGGACAGCTCCCTGTGGCTTTGCCCTCCGCTGGCTCAGCCCTCATGGGCTTCCACTCCAAGGTGAGCCGAGGAGGTGCCGGGGGCCCTCAGCTGGGACCTGCCAACTTCTCTGTACACCCCTCCATCCTGCCCCCAAGTTGCCATTGCATGTTTCCCCTATCACGACACTGCGATCATGGTCTTGAGCTCTGCCTCAATGAATACCATCCTTCCAGCTACTTTGCTGGGCCCCCACTTTCTCAGAGCCAATGGGGACTCTTCTGTAACCCCAGCCTCACCCTCCACCCCACCCCTACCCCACCCAGCCTCTCCCACCAGGGGCAACCATTTTTACTGTCACCAAGAGAAAATGCATCTCTCTATCATCCTCCACTCCAACCCCTGTCCCCAGTATCTGCCCATGCCAGGGCCCCACAACCCCCATCCCTCCAGAGAGGGAGACCCCACAACTGCCTCCCACACAAAGTGACTGAAACACGCACTTGGATTTCTTTATACACTTTATTGAGTGTCAACCACTTTGCCCAGGGTACAAGCCAATCTGAGACTGTGCCAGCTGTGAGAGGGCCTGCTGCCTGTTGGCCAAGGTCTGGGGACCCAGGTCATGTTGAGCAGCTACTCCGAAGCGGAGGCCACCTGGGAGATGGTAGTCACCCCAAAGAAGCTGCTGAGCAGTGCGTTGTTGGGACTGCCATGTCCATAAGCTCTAGGGTGATGCACCTCCTGCTGTAGTTCTGGGCCTCATTGCATGCAAGCCCCAAGACCTTGGCTGTCAGGTACTGGGTGATGGCCTCTTGGAAGTCCAGTGCAGACAACCTCAGGCACTGGGTGCTGTGGCCCTCCCGCAGGAGGCGCTCCATGTGGTTCACTGAGAACAGCAGCTATGCTCAGGTGGTGTGGGAGCGGATCCTCCTGTGGCCATGAGACAAGGCTCTATGGGTCCTATCCTGGGGCATGTTGGGCATTGGGTGCATTTTCTCCAACAAGCCTAGCTCTATCGTGGGGTGCATGTGGCCTGGATGTGCTGCGGTGCGACGAGGTGTTCTGGGATGCAGTGCAGTGTGCCGGCTGGCCCCAAACTATCCTAGCGACCACAGACTGGCCCTTCATAGGTCGAGGTGCACGCTTTGTGACGTACATCCAGTGAGGTCACTGCTCTCGCATTGGCTCCTTGCGGGCCAATAACAAATTGCAAACACAGCTCAACTCCCAACTAAATGAACACAAATCCCTACTCTAAATGCCTAACAGAATAAAAGGCATGCTCCTCTCAAAACATATAAAAACTAAAAATAGAAATACCATATGACCCAGCAAATCCACGTCTGGAAATTTACCCAAAGAAAACAAAATCACTAATTCAAAAAGATATATGCACCCCTACATTTATTGCTACACTATTAACAATAGCCAAGACAGGGAAGCAACCCAAGTGCCCATAGATAAGATGAATGGGTAGAGAAGATGTGGTACATATACACAATGGAATGTTACTCAGTCATAAAATAGAAGGAAACACTGCCATTTGAAACAACATGGATGGACCTACAGGGTATCCTGCTAAGTGAAGTAAGTCATATAAAGATGAATACCATCTAATTTCAGTTATATGTGGAATCTAAAACAAAACAAACAAACAAAAAATAAATAGACCCATAAATACTGACAACAGACTGTTGTTTACCATAGGGAGGGGAATTGGGGAGTTAGGTGAAATAGATGAAGGGGATAAAGGGGTACAAACTTCAAATTATAAAATGTTAGTCATAGGAATGGAAGTACAACATAGAGAATATAACCAATAATACTGTAATATCTTGCTATGGTAACAGGGGTAACTATACTTTACAGTGTAAGTATTTAGTAATGAATATAATTATTGAGTCACTATGTTGTGCATCTAAAACCAATGTAATATTCTATATCAACTATATTCCAATTTAAAAAAAGAAAAAATTACCCAAGTATCAATTTCCCTACACATTTGGCTTTCAACAAAAATTTATGAGGGATGTCAAAAGGCAGGAAAAAAACATATGAAAAGACAAAATAATAATCAAAACTAAATTCACATATAAGACATACACTAGGTTGTTCATACTGCCACAACAAATTACCAGACTAGGTGACTTAAACAACAATAATTAATTTTCTTACACTCTGGAGGCTAGAAATCCTAGATCAAGGTGTCATCGGGGTTGGTTTCCCCTGACAGCTCTTTTCTTGGCTTACAGATGGTCACTTATTGTTCCACATGGCTTCACATGGTCTTTTCTCTGTGCATGCACATCTCTTGTATCATATTCTCTTCTTCTAAGGACATCAGTCCCATTGTATTAGGGCCCTACCCTTATCACTTCATTTAACCATAATTAGTTCTTTAAAGTCCCTATCTCCAATTACCACCACATTGGGGGTGAGGGCATCAACATAAGAATCTGGGGGGAGCACAATTTGGCTCATAACACGATAGATGTTAGAACCATGAGACAGAAAATTTTAAATAACTATAGTTAATATATTAAGGCATCTAATGGAAAAGGCAGACAACAAACAAGAAAAAATAGGTAATTTCAGCAAAGACATGGAAATTATAAGAAAAAAATAAAATAGAAGTGCACATTTTTTTAAGTAAAACAAATAGTTCCATCAATGGGTTTATTGGAAGACTTTCCATAGCAGAAGATAGACTCAGTGAGCCTAAAGACAGTTCAATAGAAATTACCCAAACTGAAATGCAAATAGAAAAAAAAGAGTGGAAAACAAAGCAGAGTATCCAAGAACTGCAGGATAATATCAAATGGTGCAATATGTGTATAAATAAAATCACAGAGAATATAGAGTCAGAAGAAATTTTTGTCCATTCTTTACTTTTTTTCTTTTTTTGCAGGTGTTGTCTGGTCCTTACTCCCCATACATTCAGAATCCCAATGTGTTACCCAAAGTACACACTTAGACCACTCTCTCCTTTATTTCTTTTTTATTTTCATTAAGGTATCATTGATATACACACTTATGAAGGTTTCACATGAAAAACAATATGCTTACTACATTCACCCCTATTATCAAGTCCTCCCTATACCGCACTGAAGTCACTATCCATCAGTGTAGTAAGATGCCACAGTCATTTCTTGTCTTCTCTGTGCTACACTGCAGTCCCTGTGACACCCCCAACACCATGTGTACTAATCATAACACCTCTCAATCTTCTTCTCCCTCCCTCCCCACTCACCCACCCCACCCATCCCCTTTGGTAACCGCTAGTCCCTTCTTGGAGTATATGAGTTTGCTTCCGTTTGGATCCTTCAGTTTTGCTTCATCGTTATACTCCGCAAATGAGTGAAATCATTTGTTACTTGTCTCTCTCTGCCTGGCTGATTTAACTGAACATAATACCCTCTAGCTCCTACTATGTTGTTGCAAATGGTAGGATTTGTTTCTTTCTTATAGCTGAATAGTATTCCTTTGTGTATATGTACCACTTCTTCTTTATTCATTCATCTACTGATGGACACTTAGGTTGCTTCCATTTCTTGGATATTGCAAATAGTGTTGTGACTAACAAAAGGGTGCATGTCTTTTTGAATCTGAGAATTTGTTTTCTTAGGGTAAATTCATAGGAGTGGAATTCCTGGGTCAAATGGTATTTCTAGTTTCAGTTTTTTGACAAACATCCATACTGCTTTCCAAAATGGTTAAACTAATTTACATTCCCCCCACCAGTTTGTGAGGTTTCCCCTTTCTTCGCATCCTCGCCAGCATTTGTTGTTCTTAGTCTTTTCTATGTTGGATGTCCCAACTGGTGTGAGGTGATATCTCATTGTGGTTTTGATTTGCATTTCCCTGATAATTAGGGATGTGGAACATCTTTTCATGTGCCTGTTGGCCATCTGAATTTCTTCTTTGGAGAAGTGACTGTTCAGATCCTCCGTCCATTTTTTAATAGGGTTATTTGCTTTTGGGTGTTGAGCCATGTCAGTTCTTTATATTTTGGATGTCAACCCCTTATTAGATATGTCATTTATGAATTTATTCTCCCATACTGTAGGATGCCTTTTTGTTCTACTGATAATGTCCTTTGCTGTACAGAAGCTTTTTAGCTTGATGTAGTCCCATTTGTTCATTTCTGATTTTGTTTCCCTTGCCCGAGGAGAGGCGTTCAGGAAAAAGTTGATCATGTTTATATTCAAGAGATTTTTGCCTATGTTTTCTTCTAAGAGTTTTATCATCTCATGACTTACATTCAGGTCTTTGATTCATTTTGAGTTTACTTTTGTGTGTGGAGTTAGACAGTAATCCAGTTTCCTTCTCTTACATGTAGCTGTTCAGTTTTGCCTACACCAGCTGTTGAAGAGGCTTTCATTTCATTTCCCCATTGTATGTCCATGGCTCCTTTATCATATGTTTATTGACCATATGTGTGTGGGTTTATATCTGGGCTCTATATTCTGTTCCACTGGTGTATGGGTCTGTTCTTTTGACAGTAAAAAATTGTCTTGATTACTGTGGCTTTGTAGTAGAGCTTGAAGTTAGGCTGCAGCATTCTGAAGTGGAGCCTCTGCCTCACTTAGCTTGGATTGAGGAGGAAGGGAGTTGTTGTACTTCATGCACCACAGACTCTCATCTTTTTAGTGGCTTTTTGTAGATTTTTTTGAATAGATGTATCTTTATTTGCTGTTTTCCATTATGACATTTTCCAGGGTCTTAAATGGTTGTGTGTGGTTTTAAAATATTTTTCTCTGGATTCACTGGAGAGTGGATCAGATGAGCTTCTCAAGCTGTCATGTTGGAAGTCAATCCATTGTGCTAATGACTTTAGCCTTTAGAAGAATTAAACCTTTTGCTCTTCAATTTGCTACTAAACATGTGTTCACTATAAAACCTTCATGGATTTTACATAAAAATGCAATGTTTTATCCTTAGTTTTATTGTAATGGTCATAGGATGAAGAAAGATACAAGCTTTGCTTTTATCTTTTATTTTTGAATGAAAAATTTTAACAGCTTGCTTTCTATTTTGTTGGCAGAATTTGTAGTAAAATACTTCTTATTACTCTATCACACTGTTCCAAATAGTGTGTTAAATAATTTTTTCACATTGTTGTATTCAAAGCAAGAACAAATTACCATTCCTTCCTTCATACATTGATAAAATATTTAGTTAATGCATGTTATAGCCAGTTACTAGTCTAGGATCTAAGCTGAACCTCAAAAGGAAAGTAGACATGATTTCTGCCAGCAAAAGTATTAGTAGAAAATTCAAATAACTTGCCAATAACAAAACAGTATGATAAAAGACCTATATAGGAAAACAAGCCTACAGGAATGACACAACATAGTAGGCAAACAATTCATAGAGAAAGAGCTACAAACGAAAATAGATTAAAAAGTATATGATCAAAATATATACCCATAATTGTAATAAAGAAAAATTTTACCACAAAGTCCTAATGTAAACCCTGGACATGGTACAAGAGGCAACCAAAGAATGCTGAAAGGTAATTACAAAGTGTATTGGTTTGGGACTGTAAGAGTAGAATAGCACAACAAGTCATCTTGTGTCCTCCCACAGAGCAGAAGGTGGCCCAGACCTAGCATTTCCCAACCCCACATCTGCTAATACAAGGTAGCCCATATAGGATCATTCCTGCATCCAACAATATAAAACAAAGTAAGCTAACACCGCCAGCAAGGGGGATCAACCCAGAGACCATGCAAGGGGCGTCAATTGGGAGATCAGTAAGCAGCCAAGAGATGTGCTTTTCTTTCCTGCAGTGATTGGAATTCCCCTCTTCTACTGAGAGATACTGATGAGGATAGGAAACCGGGACTTGCAAAAACAGGTGATTCTGCCTAGAAAGTCTCTGTTCCTGCGTGCCTGAGATTCCTGCTCCTTTCCCATAGACTCTAAAGAGACTGTGGGACACAGATAGGAGAGTCACACTCCAACAAGTGAGCTAGCCCAGAAAGCTTTCTTGATCCTCCCCAGGCAAAGAGAATCTTTCCAAAATAAGCATCCAGGCACAGAAGTGCCCTATGGCCTGAAATTCACTTCCCCTCCTGAAAGGCAAGGTGACAGGAAGGCAGAATGAGCAGAAAGGGCTCAGCCACAGTGGGTGGCCATTCCCAAAGGGTCTCTTTGTCCCCATGGGCTAAAGATTACTTTCCTCCACCCAGAGACATAGGGACAGTTGAAACTCACTATTAGAAATAACCTGCACAAGAATAGTATTACCAGAGATGCTTCTTCATCCTATGAAACCTGGGACTCCCTTTTCCCACTGAGAGACACAATGGCTTGGCTTGAGGAAACCTCTTATTCCCCTTTAAACATCACTAGTAAAGATATTAGAAGCCCCTGTTGCTTCAGATAAACTGAGCAGAACAAAATAATACCACAAATTCTCTGAAAATTAAACTGTCACTGTATCTGCAGCCCAGAAAAATAAACCAGTACCTGCATGCTTAATAGTGAAGACCTGATTAAATAAGTAGGACCCAGAATCTCTGCTAACATATAGAATAAATATCTAATAGAAAATCATTGATCATAATGAGAATAAAGAAAATTACAACTTGAATGAAAAAGACAATTTATACTAACATTGAGATGAATCAGATTAATAATTATTGAAATATCTGACAATTTTAAAATAGTCATCATAAAAATGCTTCATCAATCTATTGCAAATTCTCTTGAAACAAATGAAAAATAGAATATTTTTGAAAAGAAATAGAAGAGCAGGAGGTCAGAGGCCTGGCAGGGACCGCTGGTAGGACCTGGTAGGGTGGATGATGTGGGTGGCAAGGAACTTGCCAGAGAAGAGCCACACAGGACTCCGCTCTGCCCCATCGCAGGCTTGGACTATGCCTCCATGGTGATGGTCTTCTACTGCAACACCTACTACATCATGGCACTGGCTTGGGGCTTCTATTACTTGGTGAAGTCCTTCACCACCATGCTGCCCTGGGACATGTGTGGCCATACCTGGAACACTCCCAACTGCGTGGAGATCTGCTGCCATGAAGACTGTGCCAATTCCAGCCTGGCCAACCTCACATGTGACCAGTTTGCTGACTGCCGGTTCTCTGTCATTGAGTTCTGGGAGTGAGGGAGTGAGTCAGGCGCCGTCTGGGCCTGACATCTAATATGTAAGGTGTGGAAGATGAAGAAGAAAAAAGAAGTACATTTAGATTATGTTTGAAAAAGAGCAATCAGCAACCTAATATTGACTTTTATATAGTGAGGAAGCTAACCTTATGGTAACCACACATCTAAGGCCTATAACAGATACATAAAAAAATTTAAAAATAAATCCAACCACAACGCTAAGAAACCCATCAAACAAGAAGAAAAGTGTATAAGAAAGGAATAAAGGAACAGAGTGGAGCTTTAAAAACCAGAAAAAATTAATAAAATGGCAATAAGTACACACCTATCAAAATTACCTTAAATGTAAATGAACTGAATACACTAATCAAAAGAAAAAGAGTGGCAGAATGGATAAAAATTGAGACCCATCTATATGCTGCCTACAAGAGACTCATTTCAGACCCAGAGACATGAAAAGACTAAAAGTGAAGGGAAGGAATAAGATATTTCATACAAATAAGAGGGAGAAAATCCAGTAGTAGCAGTACTTATATAAGACAGAAATAGATTTCAAGGCAAACAACAAGAATCATAGAAGGACATTATATAATGATAAAGGGGTCAGTCCAACAAAAGGATATAACCATTATATATATCTATGCACTCAACATAAGAACACCTCCATATGTAAAACTAATACTAACAGAATTAAAAGAGGAAATAGAAGGCAACACATTCATTTTAGGAGACTTTAATATACCATTTGCATCAATAGACATATTCTTGAAAGAAAATAACTAATGAAACAGAGGCATGGAACTACACATTAGATCAGATGGACTTAGATAACTACACAAAATTCCACCCAAAAGAAATAAGGTGCACATTTTTCCCAAGTATACATAGAATGTTCTCCAGAATAGATCAAATATGAGGTCACAAAAAGAGATTCAATAAATTAAAAAAATCTGAAATTGTATCAAGCAGTTTCTCAGACCACAATGGTATGAAATCAGAAATAAATTATACAAGGACAATGAAAAAGCCCACAAATACATTTAGACTAAAAAATATACTTCTATATAACCAATGGCTCAATGACCAAATTAAAATAGAAATCAAGCAATACATGGAGATCAATGAAAAGTAAAATTCAACAGTCCAAAACTTAAACACCCTGCAAAAGCAGTTCTAAGAAGGAATTGCATAGCAATAGTGTTACATCACTAAACAAGAATAATTCGAAACATTCTAAAGTCACATTTAAAGAAACTAGGAAAAGAAAAACAAATGGAGCCCAAAGTTAGTAGAAGGAGGGACATAATAAAGGTCAGAACAGAAATAAATAAAATAGAGAACAAAACAATTTTTAACAGTCATGAAAGCAAGAGCTAGTTCTTTGAGAAAATAAAACAGATAAACCTCTAGCCAGACTTATCAAGAAAAAAAAGAATGTACCCAAATAAAATCAGAAATGTAAAAGGAATAATTACAATTTATAATACCACAAACACACAAAGAATTATTAGAGAATACTGTGAAAAATTATATGCCAATAAATTAGACAACCTCGAAATGCAAAAACTCCTAGAAAAACACAACCTTCCTAGATAGATCCAGGAAGAACAGAAAATCTGGACAAACATGTCACTAGCAATGAAATTGAATTAGTAGTAAAAACACTACATACAAAACAAACCCCATTACCAGATGGCTTCTCAGCTGAATTCTACCAAATATTTAAAAAGGAGCTAATACCCATCTTTCTTAAAGTATTCCAACAAGTAGAAGAGGAGGGTGTATTTCAAATTCATTCCATGAAGCCAGCATCACTCTAATCCTGAAAAAAAAAGAAAATTATAGACCAATATCCTTGATGAACATAGATGCAAAAATCCTCAACAAAATACCAACGAACCAAATTCAAAAATACATCAAAAGGAACGTCCATCACAACCAAATTAGATGTATTGTAGGGATGCAAGGATGGTATAATATTCATAAATCAGTCAATATCATATACCACATTAACAAAAAGGATAAAAACTGCATGACCATCTCAATAGAAGCTAACAAAGAATTTGAAAAAATTCAACCTCCATTCATGATAAAAACCCTCAACAAAATGGGTGTAGAAGGCATGTACCTCAACATTATAAAGGCCATATATGACAAACTCACAGATAACATCATACTCAATTGAGAAAAGCTGAAAGCTTTTTCTCTAAGGTCAGGAACAAGAGAAAGATGTCCACTTTCACCACTTTTATTCAGTATTATTATAATACTGGATCCTATTCATGGTGATCAGACAACACAAAGAGATAAAAGGCATTCAAATTGGTAAGGAATAGGTTTATTGGTCACTATCTGTAGATGACATGATACTATATAAAGAAACCCTAAAGATGCCACCAAAAACCTATTAGAATTAACTGGATTCAGCAATGTTGCCAGATAAAAATTAATACTCAGAAATCTGTTGCATTCATATATACCAACAATGAATTAGTAGAAAGAGAAATCAGTAAAACAATTGCACTTATAATTGCATCAAAATGAATAAAATACCTAGGAATAAACACAATCAAAGAAGTGAAAAGCCTATCTTCTGAAAACTATAAGACATTCATGAGAGAAATTAAAGTCACACATAAGTACAAATCTATCCTGTGCTCATGGATAAGAAGAATTAATATGTCAAAATGACCATCCTGCCCAAAGCAATTTGCATATTCACTGCAATACTTATCAATATTCCAAAAGCATTTTTGAATGAACTAGAAGAAATAGTTCTAAAATTCATATGGAACCACAAAAGACACTGAATAGCCAAAGCAATCCTGAGAAAGAACAAAACGGGGTTTATTGTGCTCCCTGCCTTCAAGTTATACTACAAAGCATCAGTAATTAAAACGGTATGGTACTGGCACAAGAACAGACCCATAGATCAATAAAACAGAATAAAGAGCCCAGATAATAAACAATGCATATACAATTAATATATAATAAAAGAGCAATGAATATACAATCTGGACAGTCTACTCAATAACTGGTGTTGGGAAAACTGGAGAGGAATATGCAAGGTAATGAAACTGGATTACTGTCTAACTCCATACACAAAATTAAACTTGAAATGGATCAAGCACCTGAATGTAAGACATGAAACCATGAAACTCTTAGAAAATATAGGCAAAAATCTCTTGAATATAAGCATGAGCAATTTTTTTCCTGGACACATCTCCTTGGGGAAGGGGAACAAAATCAAAATGAACAAATGTGTCTTCTTCAAACTAAAAAGCTTCTGTACACCAAAGGGCACCATCAGCAGAACAAACAGGCATCCTGTAGTATGGGAATATATATTTATGAAGGATTTATCTGATAAGGGATTAATATCCAAAATATATAAAGAGCTCATTTGCCTCAACACCAAAAAATAAAACCTGATTAAAAAATGGGTTGTGATTTGAACAGACATTTCTCCTAAGAAGAAATATAGATGGCCAACAGGCACATAAAAAGATTGCTAATCATCAGGGAAATGAAAATTAAAACAACCATGGGATATTACCTCACACCAGTCAGAATTTCCACTATTCAAAAAATACGAAATAGCAAGTGTTTGAGAGGATGTGGAGAAATGGGAATCCTCCTAAACTGTTGCTGGGAATGTAAATTGGTACAATCACTGTGGAAAGCAGTATGGATGTTCCTTAAAAAATTAAATATAGAAATACCATTTGATCCAGTAATTCCATTTCTAGGAATTTACCCCAAGAAAAAAATCCCCAATTTGAAAAGATATGTGCACCACTATGTTTACTGTCACATTATTTACAATAGCCAAGATATGGAAGCAATCTAAGTTTCCATCAATAGATGAATAGATAGGGAAAGTTGGTACATATACACAATGGAATATTATTCAGCCATACAAAAGAAATCCTGATTTTTTGCAACAATGTGGATAGATCTAGAGAGTATTATGCTCTGGGAAATAAGCCAGGTAGAGACATATGAATGCCATATGATTTCCCTTAGTTTTGGAATTTAAAGCAAAACAAAACAGAATGAACAAAATAGCAGTAGACTCAATAACTCATAGACACTGAAAAGGGATTAGTGGTTATCATGGGGGAGGGTTTGGGCTGGGTTGGTTGAAAGCATGAGGGGGATAAAGGGGTACAAAAATTCTTAATCATAATATGAGTTGGTCACAGGGGTGGTAGTACAGCATGGAGAATATAGTCAATGATTATGTAACATCTTTCTATGTTGATATCATAACTTCAGTAGTGGTGGTTAGTATTTAATAATATGGGTAACTGTTGAACCACTGTGTGGTATATTTAAAACGAATATAAGATTGTATAGCAATGATAATTCATTATCCAGGCTGTGGTATTGCACTGTAGTTTTAAAGATGTTACCACAGTGGGTGTTGGGGGGAACTGGGTAGAGGGTTCACAGGGTTTCTTTGCATTATTTCTTACAACTGCATGTGATCTATGAGAACATAAAAATAAAAAGTTTAATTAAAAAAATCATCACAATCTTTGCTAACAAGTTCCCCCCACAAACACATTATTTGGCTAAAAATATCCACACACTAAATAGGGTGAGAGAATTAAACTTTGTCCTTATGAAATAATTTGTTTTTACAAAAATTTGGAGTTTTCTTTTTTAAACTTTAAAGTTGAGTGACAACTTGACTAATTGAAAAGTGTCCTTGAGGAGTAGCATCAAAAAGATGGTATCTGAGATTCCAGCTTTCACACATCTATAGAAATACTGATTTTGACAACCTTCCATGGATGGAGAGATCTTTGAGCAAACCTGGGAGTACAGTTTTCAGATTCTAGTACCCTATCTGAGCAAAAAATCTAATAGTGCATTGAAGAGGGTAAGAAGAACATTTTTGTTTTAACCATGACATTCCTCCCCGAAGGTGGTACAACTCAGTGTTGAGACACCCCCTCAATCCTTCATGTTACCCATAGGAAAAAGTAAGAATACAGTTAGTACCTGATTTCTTCAGTTTTACAAGATGTTCAAAAGGCCAACTTCTGTGTTTTCTCACTCAGATTGCTAAACATTTCAGAAAAGCAGCATAATCTGAAGGGAACTTGGATCATGGAAAAGGGGAAGGGACTTAGAACAGCCACTGCATTGATTTCAAGAAGCAGCCATAGATCCTACTAACCGGTTCACAGACTCAACTGAGAGTCCCACCCATAAACTGTAGGATACCACACCTGCAATCTTCCAACTGATTGGCTAACATGTACCTCCACCTATAGATTATAATCAGATTTCTCAACAGAAATCTTGCATGTCAGGAGAGGGTGGGCTGATATATCCTAAGTGCTGGGGAAAATAAAACAACCAAAAAAGAATATTTTACCAACAAAGATTTTCCTCTAAAATAAAATACAGAAAATGGATGTTCATTCTTGCTGCTTTATTCAACATAATATTGGAAGTCCTAGTCAGAGAAATTAGACAACATAAAGAAATAAAAACCATACAAATTGGAATGGAAGAATTAAAATTGTTTCATTTTCAGATGTCTGGTCATATATTTTAGAATACATTAAAGAACCCATCATAGACTTCTGGGAACATGACAGCGTGAGCAGGGCGGGGGAAATCTCATCCCCAAACCATATATATTTATGAAAATACAAGTACAACTATTCCTAAAAGAGAGACCAATAGGTACAGGACAGCACCCAGCCTTCATCTACACCTGAGAGGACTCGGCAACCCGCAAGGCGGGTAAGATATGGAGCCACGACCCGGAGGACACGAGCACTCCCCCACCCTAGTGCACCGGCGGGAGGAGAGGATTCAGAGCGGGGAGGGAGTGGAAGCACAGGCCCGCAAAATAACCAGCCATGGTGATCTGCGCTGGGAGCGCTGACACACATAGCATCGTGTATTGGAGATTGGAGAGAGAGAGGGTGCAGGATCTGAGCTGGGGAATGCACCTGGGTCCTCACAGCCGGCTCCCCAGGACAAAAGAAAAGTGCACAATTTTTTTAGCGGTCTTAAAGAGACAGGTGCGCAATGGAGGAGGAGGATCAAGTGAGCACACTCAGCCCAGCAGGCTGGGAGTCCTGGGGAATTTCAGACCCCTTGGCTGGCGACTGGGAGGAAGTAGCCGTACTGAGACTTCCCACAGAGATAAGCAGCCTCCCATTCATTCCAGCCTTGGCCAGAGCTACAAAGGGCCTTGCAGAGAGGTGCGGCTGGGGTTGGGAAATAGTGGAGCAACAGCGCCACCTACAGCATCCCCACAGAATCTAATCCAGGCAGGCGTTTTTTTTTTAATCTTTCCTTTTCTTTCTTTTATTTCCTTTTTTTTTTCTTTTTTTTTAAGTCTTAGAGAGCCCAGCTGACATCAGTGGCACCTACCAGCGACCAGATCCATTGTCATGAAATAACAGAGGAATATGGTACAAACAAAACTTACCCAGACCCAGACAAGACCAGAGAGGGAAATTGAAGGGATGGAAATGCACAATCTTCCTGAAAAAGAATTCAGAACAAAAGTCATAGCCATACGGATGGATCTACAGAGAAATATGCAAGAGCTGAGGGAGGAAGTGAGGGAAGTCAGGAAAGGCAATGCAGAAATGAGACAAGTGATCAACAGGCTTAGCAGCAGACTGGACAAGATGCAAGAGACTATTAATGGAACAGAAATCAGAGAACAGGAATACAGAGAAGCTGAGGCAGAGAGAGGTGAAAGGATCTCTAGGAATGAAAGAAAACTAAAAGAACTGTGTGACTAATCCAAATGGAACAATATTCGCAATATAGGAGTACCAAAGGAAGAAGAGAAAGAAAAAGGGATAGAACGTGTCTTTGAAGAAATAATTGCTGAAAACTCACCCATTCTGGGGAAGGAAATAGTCTCACAGTCCACAGAAGCCCACAGATCTCCCAATACAAGGGACCAAAGGAAGACAACACCAAGACACATAATAATTAAAATGGCAAAGATCAAAGGTAAGGACAGAGTATTAAAGGCACCTAGAGGGAGAAAAAAGATCACCTACAAAGGAAAACTCATCAGATTATCGTCAGACATCTCAACAGAAACTTTACAGGCCAGAAGAGAATGGCATGATATATTTAAGGTAATGAAACAGAAGGGCCTCAAACCAAGAATATTCTATCCAGCACGATTATCATTTAAAAATTACAGAGGGATTAAACAATTTCCAGACAAGCAAAAGCTGAGAGAGTTTGCATCTCATAAACCACGTGTACAGGATATCTTAAAGGGACTGCTCTAGACTGAAGCACTCCTAAGGCTACAAAGATGTCACCAGAGAAAATAATATCATAGCAAAAAAGCTGCTTATCCAAATACTAAATAAAGGCAAAGAATAAAACACATAGTATATAAAGAATGGAGGAGGAAGAATAAGAAGGGAGAGAAATAAAGAAACAACAGACTATGTTTACAATAACTTAACAAGAATGTTAAGTTAGATTGTTACATAGTAAAGAACCAAAACTTGAACCCTTGGTAAAAACGAATCTAAAGCCAGCAATAGCAATAAGTACATATCTATCAATAACCACCCTAAATGTAAATGGTCTGAAGGCACCAATCAAAAGATACAGAGTAAAAGAACGGATAAAAATGCATGACCCATCTATATGCTGCTTACAAGACACGCACCTCAACCCAAAGATATACACAGACTAAAAGTGAAGGGATGGAAAACGATATTTCATGCAAACAAGAAGGAGAAAAAATCAGGTTTTGCAGAACTTGTATCAGAAAAAGAAGACTTCAAAACGAAGACAGTAGCAACAGATAAAGAAGGACATTACATAACGATAAAGGTGTCATTCCAACAAGAGGATATAACCATTATAAAAATATATGCACCCGACATAGGAGCGCCAGAATATGTGAAACAAATACTAACAGAATTAAAGGAGGAAACAGAAAGCAATGCATTCAATTTAGGAGAATTCAACACACCACTCACTCCAAAGGACAGATCAACTAGACAGAAAATAAGTAAAGACACAGAGGCACTGAACAACACACTACAACAGATGCACCTAACAGACATCCACAAAACTCTACACCCAAAGCAACAGTTGACACACTCTTCTCAAGTACACATGGAACATTTTCCAGAATAGACCACATACTAGGCCACAAAAAGAACCTCAGTAAATTAAAAAATATTGAAATTCTACCAACCAACTTCTCAGATCACTAAGGTATAAAACTAGAAATAAATTTTAGAAAGAAATCAAAAAGGCTCACAAATACATGGAGACTTAAGAACATTCTCCTAATTAATCAAAGGGTTAATGACCAAATCAAAGCAGAAAACAAAGAATATATGGAGAATAATGACAACAACACAAAGCCACAACTTCTGTGGGACACAGCAAAGGCAGTTCTAAGAGGAAAGTATATTGCAATCCAGGCCTATTTAAAGAAAAAAGAACATTCCCAAATGAATACTCTAAAGATACAATTACTGAAATTGGAAAAAGTAGAAAAAATGAGGCCCATAGTAACCAGAAAGCGGGCCATAATAAATATCAGAGAAGAAATAAATAAAATTGAGAAGAATAAAACAATAGAAAAAAAGCAATGAAACCTAGAGCTGGTTCTTTGAAAAAATAAACAAAATAGATAAACCCCTAGCCAAACTCATTAAGAGAAAAAGAGACTCTACACACATAAAAAGAATCAGAAATGAGAAAGGAAAACTAACGAAAGACCCCACAGAAATACAAAGAATTATAAGAGAATATTATGAGAATCTATATGCTAAGAAGCTGGAAAACCTAGAAGAAATGGATAACTTCTTAGAACAATACAACCTTCCAAGACTGACCAAGCAAGAAACACAAAAAATAAACAGATCAATTACCAGCAATGAAATTGAATCGGTAATCAAAAAACTACCCAAGAACAAAACCCCTGGACCAGAAGAATTCACCTCTGAATTCTACCAGACATACGGAGAAGAAATAACACCCATTCTCCTTAAAGTTTTCCAAAAAATAGAAGAGGAGAGAATACTTCCAAACTCATTCTATGAAGCCAGTATCACTCTAATACCAAAACCGGGCAAAGAACTCACCAAAAAAGAAAATTACAGACCAATATCCCTGATGAACATAGATGCAAAATACACAACAAAAGAATAGCAAATGAAATTCAAAAATACATCAAGAGGATCATACACCATGATCAAGTGGGATTCATCCCAGGGATGCAAGGATGGTACAACATTCCAAAATCCATCAACATCATCCACCACATCAACAAAAAGAAAAACAAAAACCACATGATCATGTCCATAGATGCTGAAAAAGCATTTGACAAAATTCAGCATCCATTCATGATTAAAACTCTCAACAAAAGGGGTATAGAGAGCAACTACCTCAACATCATAAAGACCATATATGACAAACAACAGCTAATATACTTAACAGCGATCGGCTGAAAGCTTTTCATCTAAGATCGGGAACAAGACAGGATGCCCACTCCTCCACTGTAATTCAACATAGTACTGGAGGTCCTAACCATGGCAATCAGACAAAAGAAAGAAATACAAGGCATCCAGATTGGTAAAGAAGAAGTCAAATTGTCACTATTTGCAGATGACATGATATTGTACATAAAAAACCTTAAAGACACCACTCCAAAACTACTAGAACTAATATCTGAATTCAGCAAAGTTGCAGGACACAAAATTAACACACAGAAATCTTTTGCTTTCCTATACACTAAAGATGAACTAAGTGAAAGAGAAATCAGAAAAACAATTCCATTCACAATTGCATCAAAAAGAATAAAATACCTACAAATAAACCTAACAAAGGAAGTGAAAGACCTATACTCTGAAAACTACAAGACATTTCTAAGAGAAATTAAAGAGGACACTAACAAATGGAATTTCATCCCATGCTCTTGCCCAGGTAGAATAAATATTGTCAAAATGGCTATACTACCTAAAGCAATCTACAGAATCAATGCAATCCCTTTCAAAATAGCAACAGCTTTCTTCAATGAACTGGAACAAATAACTCTAAAATTCATATGGAATGACAAAAGACACCAAATAGCCAAAGCAATCCTGAGAAGGAGGAATAAAACAGGGGGAATTATGCTCCCAGACTTCAAGCTCTACTACAAAGCCACAGTTATCAGACAATTTGGTATTGGCACAAAAACAGACCCACAGACCAGTGGAACAGAATAGAAAATCCAAACATTATCACAAACATATACAGTCAATCAATATTAGATAAAGGAGCCTTGGATATACAATGGGGAGATGACAGCCTCTTCAGGAGCTACTGTTTGCAAAACTGGACAGCTACATGTAAGAGAATGAAACTGGACTACTGTCTAACCGCACACACAAAAGTCAACTCAAAATGGATCAAAGACCTGAATGTATGTCATGAAACCATAAATCTCTTAGAAAAAAACATAGGCAAAAATCTCTTGGACATAAACATGAGCGACTACTTCATGAACATATCTCCCCAGGCAAGGGAAACAAAAGCAAAAATGTACAAGTGGGACTATATCAAGCTGAAAAGCTTTTGTACAGCAAAGGACACCATCAGTAGAACAAAAAGACATCCTACATTATGGGAGAATATATTCATAAATGACATATCCGATAAGGGGTTGACATCCAAAATATATAAAGAACTCACGCACCTCAACAAACATAAAGCAAATAATCCAATTAAGTAATGGGCAGAGGAAATGAATAGACACTTCATTAAAGAAGAATTTCAGATGACCAAGAGGCAAATGAAAAGATGCTCCCCATCGCTAATCTTCAGAGAAATGCAGAGTAAAACCACAATGAGATATCACCACACACCAGTGAGGATGGCCAACATCAAAAACACAAACAACAGCAAGTACTGGCGAGGATGTGGAGAAAAGGGAACCCTCCTACACTGCTGGTGGGAATGCAAAGTAGTTCAAACATTATGGAAAGCGGTATGGGTTCCTCAAAAAACTCAAAACAGAAATACCATTTGACCCAGGAATCCCACTCCTAGTAATTTATCCTAAGAATGCAGCAGCCCACTTTGGAAAAGACAGTTGCACACCTATGTTTATCACAGCACAATTTACTATAGCCAAGTAATGGAAGCAACCTAAGTGTCCATCAGTAGATGAGTGGATAAAGGAAGTGTGGTACATATACCCAATGGAATATTATTCAGCCATTAGAAGAAAAGAAATCCTACCTTTGCAATAACATGGATGGAGCTAGAGGGTATTATGCTCAGTGACATAAGCCAAGCCAAAAAAGACAAGTATCAAATAATTTCACTCATATGTGGAGTATAAGAACAAAGCAAACACTGAAGGAACAAAACAGCAGCAGACTCATAGAACCCAAGAATGGACTAATAGCTACCAAAGGGAAAGGGCCTGGGGAGGATGGGTGGGAAGGGAAGGACAAGGGGGAAAAAGGGGCATTGCGATTAGGAGATGTAATGTTGGGGGGGCACGGGGAGGGCTGTACAACTCAGAGAAGACAAGTAGTGATTCCATAGCATCTCACTATGCTGATGGACAGTGACTGTAATGTTGTTGGTGTGTGGGGACCTGATGAAGGGGGTAGTTTAATAACCATAATATTGTACATGTAATTGTAGATTAATGATACCAAAATAAATTATAAAATAAATAAATAAATAATCCAAAAAGAAATAGAACCCATCATAAAACTGTTATAACTAACCAACAAATTCAGTAAAGTTTGTGGATACTATATCAATATACAAAGTTAGGTCATTTTTCTGCAAACTAACAGTGAACTATTTAAGAAAGACATTCCATTTAAAATAGTATAAAAATAATAAAATATGAATAAATTTAACCAAGAGCATGAATAATCTGTACTCTAAAAGTATACAACATTGATGAAAGAAATTGAAGACACAAAAAAAGGAAAGTTATCCCATGTTCATGGATTAGAAGAATTCGTATTGTGAAAATGTCCATACTACTCATAGCCATCTATGTATTCAATGCAATACCTATCAAAATCCCCATGGTATTTTTCACAGAAATATAAAAACATCCTAAATTCATATGGAACCATAAAGGACCCTGAATAGCCAATGCAGTCTTGAGAAAAAAGAGAAAGCTGGAGATATCAAACCTTCTTATTTAAAATATTACAATGCTATAGTAAACAAATGGTTTAACACTGACATAAAAACAAACACAAAGACCAAGAAAGAGAATAGAAAGCCCAGGAAAAATCCCATGTATGTATGTTCAACTAATCTTTGGCAAGTGCATCAAGAATGCATAATGTGGAAAAAGTCTCTTCAATAAATGATGTTGAGAAAACCAGATATTCACATTAGAAAAACAGCTTTTGGACTGTTTCCTTACACCATAACACAAAAGTCAGCTCAAAATGATTAAGAAATTAAATGTGTGATACATTCTAAAAGTGCTAGAAGATTCTGCAGGGAAAGAGGAAATGAATTTTTAAAAAGGATTAGAGAAAACTGAAATACAAAGCAAAATATATCTGCATTAAAATAATTTCCTCTATGAAATACACTTACATGTAAGGGAGAGTTTGTGAAAGTCAGTAGAAGAGATGTATATTTTGATTATTCACTCTCCTGATCAACATTTCCCATATCACTTTATAAATAAGAAATTAGAATCTTGAAGATAAATAAAGGCTACTAAGTTCATTGGGTATATATCCGCACATAATGATAATTATTTCTTCCTTATTTTAGAATAAATTTAACAGGAAAGGCAGTTACATAAGTAAAATAATATGTGTTTTTTCTTTTTACCATAAAATACATTATAACTGCATGACTAAAAAATTGCTGGATCTATAAACATTATATTGGCTTTTGTGCACATATGCAAAGTGAAATGAAGGACAGAAAAATACAAAGCTCATTCAGGCTTTGTAGACGAACAATGTTGAAAAATCAGGCAACCAAATGTTAATTTCTTAAACAGGATTTTTTTTTTGGTGCAAGTTACCTATATCATTACTCCAGCTCTGCTTTGCTTTCCCTGTGAAGTCATAGCCTTAATTTATTATATATCTATTTGCATCTATGGCTTTTAAAGAGCCACTGTCAGTTTTAATATGTTTAGTTTATTGTGCTTGCATTCTGCAACTTTTATCTGCCATAAATAGCTGCTTTTACGTACTTTACATCTCTCCTATATCAGCCATGCATCAAGAATAACAACACACCATAAAAGAGCAGAAGGCACATTTAAGATAGAATCATTATGAAAATAGGTTATGGCATGCTTTATATGAGAACATCTTCCCTAAAAAGACCTAATGGGATGACTGACGTATAAAGCATTTAATTTGTTGTTAGCATTTCATTTAATTGTCTTATAGCTCCTCCAGGACTAAAACTTTTAATTGTGAAAACTTCTAAATGACACAATGGTTAATTTCTTTTCCTGTAACTAACAGGTTCCATCACTGTAGAACACGAAATTGTGTACTATCATTTTGTTGCTGCTTCTCTGGTATGGTTTTTAAACTGTGAGAAAATGGGAGGATCTAGAGTAGCTAAATCGATCATTTCTTAACTTGTAAGAACTTGTTTTAGGAAATGATTGCCTTATTGATTATGCACCCAATTCTGTGATCACAAAAGAGAAAAGAATAAGAATTTAGGGGTTTGATTCTTCATTAGGAATTAAAATGCAATCTTAGCTTTAAGATAGAATTCTTCCTGAATAAGCTGGGCCTTCTAGCAGGTGCTAAAGTAAATCTTATAATGGTATGTTTTAACTGACACAGTGAAAACATAGGCTATGCTGAGATACTTTTCTTTATCTGGGAAGTATTCAAACTTCTAGGCCAAGTTGCTCCTGGCTTTTTTGAGCTTCAACTGATTGACTCATTAACTCTGGGTCTTTTTTAGCGGGCTTTTCTGACCTTACTCTCTTTCCACCCCACTCATACCTATTTTCCTGTCTAACAGTTAAGTCTCATGTCCATGAAGCTGACCCTGTTTTAAAGTATAGTTTATGTTCCAGAGGTCCAGAGGTATTGAGCTGAACCTATGACTTCACCTGAAATTTCACCCTTTCCTGGATGCTTCCTTGTATTGCCCCTTTCCTTTAATGATTTTCCTGGGGACATTCCTTGCACTTAAATCCTTGGCCTAAGGAGCATCATTATGAGTAGTAAATGTCTTCACAATGTAATTGTGAGGTCATGTTGCTCAATAAAATGCTGAATAAGGCACAGTTCACTGCATTTTATCTCTAATTAGAAAGAATATACCAGGTAATCAGAAGTTTACCCTTCATAAATACTACTTCCTCTCACATTTCCAACACCTGTTATTTTGGTAATATTGTTTCAAAAATCTGATTTCAATGAACAAAATAAGAAAGCAAAAATCTTAACCATGCTATGTTCTCTTCATCCACAATAGAATGAGAAGAAGCAGGCAGGCAAACTTTCCTCAAAGTGTTTGCTTCCTCTGAGCATTTCAAAGCTTTAAAGAAAGTAGTAATGAAAGTTTCCATATCCTCATAAATGCTCCAAAGTAATTTGAGAGCTGTTTGTAGAGAATGTTTTCACTCTCAAAATAACCAAGGAGAACTTTAAAGGAGCTGTAAAGTGGCATGATAAGAGTGGTGAGTCATATTTAGCACATACAAATATGAGCCTCTTTTGAACTATTGAATTGGATTGTCACTCTTTTTAAGTGCCATGGATTCAATCTCCTTTTTCTCTCCACTTCAAATGATTCATTTCAATAGATAGAGGGAGCATATATGGAAACTCCAATGGCTGGACTCTGTCTGTGAAGAGATGAATAACAGACCAAACTAAGGGAAAGGTTTAGTCATCAAAGGAAATTTCAGTCAATTCTCCAATACCAAACTGCCTTCCGATAGTTATTAATACAAAGCTGATGTCTCCAAGATATACTGAGCCAGTGAACAAAAATGTATGTAGCAGGCTTAAATATTTCTGTAACAAATCAGTTTCCTGTGAGGATTCTGCTGGAGTTATGAAACAGATATCATTACCACACTATCATTTAAAAAATTATTGGCGCAATAAAATGCATTTTGTATTTGAGGATTTTCTAATCTTCCCCAATCACTGTGGATGTCTATTGACTTTAGCAGTTCTTTTGTACCCACCTCTCAATTCAATAATACAGGTTTTTCTTGGTAGGGGCTGGTTAATAGCTTAAAGAATTAGAGTTTAGAGTAAAAGTAAAAAGAAAATACAATGAGCTGAAAATTGTATATCTTTTGAAGATGTCTTATACACACAAAACATTCTAATCATATAAAATACAGGACTGAACAAAGTAATGGATCAGACTGAACTCAGGAATGTCCCCTTCTGTAAGATATTCTACCAATAATTGGCTGATGTATAGGGTAACTTGTCAGAGTCTTTTGTGAGACACAGTGTAAACCAGACACCCACAGTGGGGAACAAGGGAAATATTTATACCAAAGCAAGCTTTATATTTCTTTGATATTTCTTATATTAATTTTAGTTTCATGAGTAAGTGCATAAAAATCTTATGGCTTACAAAGTAGAATCTTGGACATAAAATAAGGGGTTAATGGCAGAGAGTTAAAACTGACTAGATTTCTCTTGAATCCATTCACGCATACACTTGGAGAGGTACAGAAATCATGTTTACTAATTTTATGTAGCCTGGTGGTATTCAGATAAAGGATAAGTCTGTAACTCAGCAAGCCCAATCGTCACTCCTCTTAAATGTACGAATGGAATTTGCAGGGTTGTTAATTTCCAAATAAAACTCCACATGTACCACATGTCAGAATATATAGCAGAATACAGATGGCAGACCCTTAAAGGGGCAGTTATATTTAGTTTATATTGTATAAGTCATATAGAAAACACTAGCTACATGATTGAAGGCAATAAATATTTCATCAAGCATTTAGCATGGTTCATCCATATGTGATTCAGAATTTGTATCCTCATAGACTTAATACTATCTTAAGGAACTATTTTGATAATTTTTCTCTAATTGCACTGTGTAATTGGAGGCTTTCTTTTTTATTTCTTCAAAATACTGTATACTTTATATGGTGCCCACAGCCTCAAGCATAATGGATGCAAGCGGCCTCCAGGGAGAGGTTATTTGACTTTCGTAGATCAATAGTTGTTAGTCACATGGCCCTTGCTTATCCTCTAGTTAAAAGCTCAAATCTAACTTGATATGGGCCTCCAAAAAGCTATTTTATTATAAATTTATTAAAAATCCATAAAATTTTTGTTTTCCTAAGTTGAGAATTAAAGGGAAAAACTGCATCTTCTAGGCCATTTATTCTTAGCATCAATAGCATATCTACACTCCAGCCTCTCCCTTCCTGGGGCCGCCCAACCCTATATGAGGCAAAATTTATTTTAGCATTAGAAGTTGCTTTCCCTTTAGATATACTTCCCTAAGGATGCCTTCTGGTTTCTCATTATGTTGGTACTAAATTCCCCTTTTTCTCAGCAACAGGGATATGGAATTATTTTTTTAATCATGCAGTAATTTGAAAAGTAACTGAATACATTTACCACCTTTCTTTACAGTGAATGTATTTATACTTGTGAATAGCTTATCTGTCCTAAATACAAAAAGATAAGTGGGATTGTCTTTACAATGAATAATTGATTTTGCTGACTAAGAAGCTGAAGGGCTTCCTTGATTCTGAAGAGAGCACACACAGAGGATGCCAGAGTGAGAATCTTATTATCTCTCTAAGATCTTACTCTGTTTTATAAAGAGAAACACATATATCAGGTAAAGCTCTTTGTAAATGGGATTTAATGTTTAGTAACATCATTCTAATAAGAATGGTTCTATACATATGTACAGTGAACTTTCTAGTTTTGAAAATGTAATTTGCAAATCATTCTAGTTGCTTTTAGCAAATTGAGGAAATTTCCTGTTACTTCTTTGAGTTGCCATTTAATATATAAAATCAGTTACTTAGAGTGATGTATTTCTTCCTCTTCGAGACAAAATTAATGCCAATCTAAGGTGCCCTGTGTGTTTAAAAATTGCTATTCTGCTGACATATCCTTTCTTTTTAAAATTTTTTTATAAAGGTATTATTGATATACACTCTTATGTAGGTTTCACATGAAAAAACAATGTGGTTACTACATTCACCCACATTATAAAGTCCCCACCCACACCTCAGTGCAGTCACTGTCCATCAATCTAGTAAGATGACACAGATTCACTGTTTGCGTTTTCTGTGCTACACTGTGTTCCCCATGATCCCCCACACCATCTGTACTAAACATACTACCCCTCAATTCCCTTCTCCCAACCTCCCCACGTGCCCTCCCACACCCCTCACCTTTGGTAACACTAGTTCCTTCGTGGAGTCTCTGAGTCTGCTGCTATTTTGTTCTTCAGTTTTGCTGTGTTGTTATACTCCACAAATGAGGGAAATCATTTGGCATTTATCTTTCTCTGCCTGGCTTATTTCACTGGGCATAATATCCTCTAGATCCATCCATGTTGTTGCAAATGGCAGGATTTGTTTCCTTCTTATGGCTGAATAGTATTCCATTGTGTATATGTACCACATCTTCTTTATCCACTCATCTACTGATGGATACTTGGGTTGCTTCCATATCTTGGCTATTGTAAAAAGTGTTGCAATAAACATAGGGATGCATATTTCTTTTTGAATCTGAGAAGTTGTATTCTTTGGGTAGATTCCAAGGAGTGGGATTCCCGGGTCAAATGGTATTTGTATTTTTAGTTTTTTGAGGAACCACCATATTGCTTTCCAGAATGGTTGAACTAGCTTACATTCCCGCGAGCAGTGTAGGAGGGTTCCCCTTTCTACACATCCTCGCCAGCATTTGTTGTTCTTAGACTTTTGGATGGTGGCCACCCTTACTGGTGTGAGGCAATATCTCATTGTGGTTTTAATTTGCATTTCCCTGATGATTAGTGATGTGGAGCATCTTTTCATGTGTCTGTTGGCCATCTGAATTTCTTCTTTGGAGAACTCTCTCTTCATATCCTCTGCCCATTTTTTAATTGGGTTATTTGCTTTTTGGGTGTTGAGGCCTGTAAGTTCTTTATATATTTTGGATGTTAACCCCCTGTCGTATATGTCATTTACAAATATATTCTTCCATACTGTAGGATGCCTTTTTGTTCTGTTGATGGTGTCCTTTGCCATTCAGAAACTTTTTAGTTTGATGTAGTACCATGAGTTCATTTTTGCTTTTTTTTTCCCTTGCTTGAGGAGATGCATTCAGGAAGAAGTCACTCATGCTTATATTCAGGAGATTTCTGCCTATTTTGTCTTCTAAAAGTTTTATGGTTTCACGACTTACATTCAGGTCCTTGACCCATTTCGAATTTACTTTTGTGTATAGGTTTAAACAATAATCCAGTTTCATTCTCTTGCATGTAGCTGTCCAATTTTGCCAACACCAGCTGTTGAAGAGGTTTTCATTTCCCCATTGTATATCCGGGTGCAGAGATATATATAATGGTTATATCTTCTTGTTGGATTGACCCTTTTATCATTTTATGTAATGTCCTTCTTTGTCTCTTGTGACTTTCTTTGTTTTGAAGTCTATTCTATCTGATACAAATACTGCAACTCCTGCTTTTCTCTCCATATTAGTTGTATGAAATATCTTTTTCCATCGCTTCACTTTTAGTCTGTGTATGTCTTTGGGTTTAAAGTGAGTCTCCTGTAGGTAACATATAGATGGGTCATTTTTTTTATCCATTCAGTGACTCTATGTCTTTTGATTGGTCCATTCAGACCATTTACATTTAGGGTGATTCACGATAGGTATGTATTTATCAGCATTGCAGGCTTTAGATTTGTGGTTACCAAAGGTTCAAGGTTAAGTTCCTTAGTATCTAAGAGTCTAACTTAACTCACTTAATATGCTATTCCCAAACACAGTCTAAAGATTCTTTTTTTTCTCCTCCTTTTTCTTCCTCCTCCATTCTTTATATATTAGGTATCATATTCTGTACTTTTTCTATCCCTTGATTGACTTTGGGGATATTTTATTTAATTTTGCATTTGCTTAGTAATTAACTGTTCTTCTTTCTTTACTGTGGTTTTATTACCTCTGGTGGCACCTATTATACTTAGGAACACTTCCATCCATAGAAGTCTCTCCAAAATACACTGTAGAGTTTGTTTGTGGGAGGTTAATTCTCTCAGATTTTCTTATCTGGAAATTATTTAATCCATTCCTTCCAATTTAAATGATAACTTCCCAGATAAAGTATTCTTGGTTCGAGGCCCTTCTGCTTCATTGCATTAAATACATCATGCTACTCCCTTCTGGCCTGTAAGGTTTCTGCTGAGAAGTCTGATGATAGCCTGATGGGCTTTCCTTTTTATGTGATCTTATTTATCTCTCTGGCTGCTTTTAGTAGTCTGTTCTTATCCTTGATGTTTGTCATTTCAATTAGTATATGTGTTTGTATTTTTTTGCTTGGGTCTCTTGTATTGGGAGATCTGTGCACCTCCATGGTCTAAGAGATTGTCTCCTCCCTGAGATTGGGGAAGTTTTCAGCAATTACCTCCTCAAAGACACTTTCTATCCCTTTTTTTCTCTCTTTTTCTTCTGGTACCCCTATGAAGTGAATATTGCTCCATTTGGATTCGTCACACAGTTCTCTCAATATTCTTTGATTCTTAGAGATCCTTTTTTTCTCTCTGTGCCTCAGCTTCTTTGTATTCCTCTTCTCTAATTTCTATTTCATTTGTCATCTTCTCCACCGCATCTAATTTGCTTTTAAAACTTTCCTTCATATGTTTCATTTCCGATACTGTGTTCCATAATGATTGGATATCCAACAGGAATTCATTCCTGAGTTCTTGAATATGTTCCTGTACCTCCATGAGCATGTTAATTATTTTTATTTTGAAATCCCTTTCAGGCAGATTCATGAGGTCGATTTCATTTGAATCTTTCTCAGGGGTTGTATTCATAATTTTACTTTGAACCAGGTTTCTTTGGCATTTCATATTTTATATGGTGCCCTGTAGTGCCCAGAAGCTCTACCCTCTGGAGCTGCTCAGCCCCTGAAGCAATGTTGGGCATTGCTGGGGAGCCCTATTCATGCCTGGGGGAGGAAAGAGCTGTTTCCTGCTTCCCATCTTCTATGCCTGTCTCCAGTACCATAACCAGTGGGCCAAGCACACAGGTATAAGCCTCTGTGCTTTTCGTTTGTAGTTGCTGTAGATGGGGCTTCCCTCTAGCTGGCCTAATGCCAGGGTAGGGTCTGCTTGTTGCTTGTTTACAAGCCAGTTGGAGCTGGCTGGGAGAAAGGCTCAGTAGGCTGTGTAACATGGAGGGGGTCCTGGAGCTCTGTAGCCAGCGAGGGATCTGGAGCTCCTGAAGATTGTGGAAGTTCCCAACCTGCTGGGAAGAGTGCACCTGGACAATTTTATCTATCTGTCCTTTCTACTGAGCCATAAACTCTGTGGAATCCTTGCCCCTTTAGCAAACCTCTTGCTGTTAGGAAGTCTCTCAGACTGCCCACCTTTCTTTTGTCCCATAGCAGCCGGATATGGATCCCTGCTTTCCACAAGCAGCTGGAATCTCAGTCTCTCCAGGTATTCTGCCTGCCTTAGCTTTCCAACCCCGTAATCATGAGAGTATCATGAAAACAGCATGAAGTGTATGTTTTTGCTCCCAGATCAGATCTCCTGAGTTAGGTATTCAGCATTCCCAGGCCCCACTCTCTCCCCGCTCTGTTTCTCTTCTCCCACCGGTGAGCTGGAGTGGTGGAAGGGCTTGGGTCCCACTGGGCCACAGCTTTGGTACCTTACCCTTTTCCATGAGGTTTATTCTTTTCTCCAGGTGTATGTAGTTTGGTGCAGTCCTCTTTCCTGTTGCTCTTTCAGGATTAGTTGTATTAATTATATTTTAGTATTATATGTGGTTTTAGGAGGAAGCCTCTGTCTCACCTTTCATGATACCATCTTTAATCCTCTTGACCTGTATCCTTTTGCCAAAGTTTTCCATATTCCTTTTCCTCTCTTACCTGCCTCTGAGCCTGAGTTCTGACCACGCAGATTCCTATGGATATTAAGAAACAGTGAAAGTTGGTATTATAATTTGGCTAAAATATCTTCTCAGTATGAAAACTTCAAAAATGATATAGGCAAAGAGATCCTCTTGAAGAGTTGGACAAAAGTGTGTTTCTACAGACAACCATTTATTTAAACAGTGTTGTATGCTGGATTTTATCTCCCCAGAAGTTATTGAAGACCTATTCCCAGTGCTAAGACAAATGTTTGTGTTTTCCCAACATTCATATGTGTATTTGTAATTGGGGCCTTTGAGAGGTGATTAGTTCATGAAGATGGAGCCCTTATCAATGGGATTAGTGCTCTTATTAAAAGAGACACAGGAAGATTATT
>JAVSCE010001457.1:0-38085 GCA_032199065.1 Smutsia gigantea | reverse complement strand
TCTGGTGACATCTTTTTAGCCTTAGGTGTGCTTCCATCTAGAGCAGTCCATTTAAGATATGCTGTAGTGGTGGTTTATGAGGGGCAAACTCTCTCAACTTTCGTTTATCTGGAAATTGTTTAATCCCTCCATCATATTTAAATGATAATCGTGCTGGATACAATATTCTGGGTTCGAGGCCCTTCTGTTTCATTACGTTAAATATATCATGCCATTCTCTTCTGGCCTGTAAGGTTTCTGTTGAGAAGTCTGATGATAGTCTGATGGGTTTTCCTTTGTAAGTGATCTTTTTTCTCTCTCTAGCTGCCTTTATTACTCTGTCTTTATCTTTGATTTTTGCCATCTTAATTATTATGTGTCTTGGTGTTTTCTTCCTTGGGTCCCTTTGTGTTGGGAGATCTATGAGCTCGTGACTGCGAGACTACTTCCTTTCCCCAGCGAAAGCCAGTAATTATTTCTTCAAAGACATTTTCTATCCCTTTTTCTCTCTTCTTCCTCAGGTACTCCTATAATGCGAATATTGTTCTGCTTGGATTGGTCACACAGTTCTCTTAATATTCTTTCATTCCTAGAAATCCTTTTATCTCTCTCTGCCTCAGCTGCTCTGTACTCCTGTTCTCTGTTTTCTATTCCATTAACAGTCTCTCGCATCTCATCCATTCTGCTGTTAAGCCCGTCGATCGCTTGTCTGATTTCTGTATTGTCTTTCCTCAGTTCCCTCACTTCCTCCCTCAGCTCTTGCACATTTCTCTGTAGGTCCATCAGCATGGTTATGACTTTTATTCTGAATTCTTTTTCAGGGAGGCTGTGCATTTCCATCCCTTCAGACTCCCTCTCTGGGGTTGTCTGGTTGATTTTGGTCTGAACCATATTCCTCTGTCTTTTCATGGCTGTATAATTTGGTCACTGATAGTTGCCACGTATGTCAGCTGGGCTCTTTAAGACTTTAAAAAGAGAAGAAAAAAAAAGAGAAAAAAAGAAAAAAAAGAAAAAAAGAAAGAAAGAAAAAAAGAAAGAAAAGAAAAAACAAAAACAAAACAAAAAAACAAAAAAAAACAAAAAAAATGCCCACCGGACTTAGATTCTGTGGGAATGCTCTAGGTGGCGCTATTGCCCCACTATTCCACAGCTGTGACTGTGCCACTCCGCAGGGCCCTTTATCGCTCTGGCAGGGGTGGGAACGAATAGGAGGCTGTTGATCTCAGTGAGAAGTGTTAAGTATGGCTACGCTTCCTCGGTCGCCAGCTAAGGCGTCTGAAACTCCCAGGACTCCCAGCCTGCTGGGCTGAGTGTGCTGGGGCGATCCGGCTCCTCCGCTGGGCTCCTGTCTCTTTAAGACCGCTGAAGAAAGCGCGCACTTTTTTTTTTTCCTTCCTGGGAGCCGGCTGCAAGCACCCTGGCGCGTTCCCCGCTCAGATCCTGCCGCTCTGTCTCTCCAATCTCCGCTGCACTGCGCAATGTGGGTCAGCGCTCCCCGCGCAGATCACCGGGGCTGGCCACTTCGCGGGGTGCACTTCCACTCCCTCCCGGCTCTGAATCCTCTCCTCCTGCCGGTGCGCTGGGGTGGGGGAGGGCTCGGGTCCCGCCGGGTCGCGGCTCCGTATCTTACCCGCCTCTTGGGGTGCCGAGTCCTCTCAGGTATAGCTGCACGCTGTGCGCTTTCCTGTGTATTCTCGTCTCTCTTTTAGGAATAGATGTATTTTCTGTGTTTTCGTAGAAAAATATAGTGTTGGGAGGAGATTTCTGCCGCCCTGCTCACACCGCCATCTTCCCGGAAGTCTCCCCATTGTCTTTTTTATTTGGTTTTGTCTGCCTTCCAAAATCTTAGTGTTATGGGAACAAATAGATTATTGTTATTTTCATGTACCTACCAGGTTGCCTGATGGCATGAATATGTTCCTAGTTAATGTTAGGCCCCTCCAGATATGTTCTCCTGGTTTATAATTATATTTTAGGCTCTCATCTACAGGTGTCAGTCAAGGCTGCAGGATGGCCACTGGGTATTTATAAAGCGTGGAAAGGCCTTCTTTCTCCGGAAAACTAGGACCTCACACGAGCCACCTGCCAGAGATTTTTAGCTTTTTTTTTTTCTCAGAGGAAAGAATAAATATGAATCATTTGGCATATCTGAAAGTCTTCTATTAGAAAGAGTCATAGAATTACAGGGCTGGAGAGGAATCGAGGGAACCTGTAGAGTCCACTCTCCTTGCAGGGCAGGTCAACACTTGCCATCCCAAATAGAATGGCTCTCTTCTCTTTTTGTAGCTTTTCAGACTCAGAGATTCTATTCTCACTCTGGATGAGTAATTCTAATATTTAACGATCCTCACTGGAGGATGTTTCTCTTTTAATCTCTCTAAGAAGTAGAGTTGGAAACTGTTGATTTCTTGTCTGTATACAGCCCCTGGCTGAGACTTGGCCTCTGTAGGTGAGATAATTGGCTACATTTGTAGTATCTTTTTTAGATACAAATATGTTTGTGTTTTGATCATTTTTGTGGTTTTCTTAGATACTTTCTCCTAGTGCCCAGGGTCAGATCCAGAAAGGCTGCCACTGACATGAAGCCCAAAAGCTAAGAGGACCCTCAAGATTCCCTAACAATGGGCATATGTGGAAAGGATAGATGACTTCCTTTGTAACCGATAGATTCCCACTGACCAAACATCTGTGGCGGCAACCAAAGGTATTTACTTTGAGGTCCCATGTGTATCAGTGGGAAGTCAAATGTAAACTTTTAAACAGTTTCCACAGAGGTGAAGGCAGAAGGTTCTGTAAATCTGTTGCCTCATTCTGCCCTCCAGCCACCATTTCCTTCACTGTTTGATGTTTGGCCAAGTTGCTTTAACCTCATATCCTTTGTCATGATACCAGCCACCTAAAACTAGTTAGCCATGGGACGCAGATCAGGCCTATGAAAATCCTGTAGGGCCACATGGTCTGTGTCCAGGGGTATGTGCCACAGTGCTTTCTTTTGACATTTTGGCCTCTCACCTTCATCAGTTCATCCCAGACGAAGCAATTCTAGCACTGATAGATGAGTGACTAAAAGCACAGAGTTTGATAACTCAGATTTTCTTTTACAATGAAAACTGTGCATTATTAATATTAGGGATGCCTCTATCCTCTAGCCTAGATTTCTTTCCAATGTCAAGGTAACAGAGTACAGGGATAGTATTTTGAAGTTGCTCAGAGAGCTTAGAATAAAAAGGAGTTGAAAAGTTTTGCAAGATATGTGTCACATACTCTACAAACCAGAAATTTTTTTTTTATTGAGCATATTCCTAATGAGCTGTTATTTTGTGACACACAAGACATGATAACTATCTTCAAGAGCCTAGCCAATCAGAGAAGGCCTTTACATGATACATAATGTTAAATAGTGCTATGAGGACATACTACAAATCAGGTGTGTTTAAGTTGAATCTTGAAAAATGAGCAGGATCTAACTAGGGAAAAGGGAAGAATCAGGGCAGGTGTTGAGAAAAGAATGAGCAGCTTCTCCAGGGACCTGCAAATTATCCAGGTAGTGGACCAGAGTGCGAGGAGGGGGGTGAGAAGATGTGAGGTGGGGCAGATAGGTTGTATAGGATGGGGAACAGTTTATACAGCACTGGAGAGTTAGCCTGAAGGCACTAATGAATCACTACAGGGCCAGGGCATCCTCATATTTGTGCATTTAAAAGTCATTTGAATAGTGGGAAGAGAGGTTTGAAGAAAAGTGAATTGATGGAGACAAAGAGGTAAGGAAAGCATTTAGAAGATTGATGAAATAGTTCATGAGATAGACTTGTACTAAGGTCATAGCATTTGTAATGGAGAGGTCCATACTGGAGATGGCGTTGGAACCAGGTTACCAGGGAGAATTAGTAGAACTTGATTGATTGGCTATGGCAGTTGAAAAAGAAGGAACTCCCAAGTTTTGGTCTTAGAGAAGAAGGCACCAAATTCAGTTTTAGATTTATGAATTGTGACATATCTGTGAGTTATCTGAGTGGCAATATCCAGAAGGTCTGTCTGGAGCTTGATTTGAGAGTCATCAGCATATATCTGCACATGAAACCATCAGAGTGGGTGAAATTGCCCAGGACATGTGCTAAGAATGTACACTGACTGCCCTTGTTTTCCCTTAGAGTACAGCAATTCAGGTACAGAATATGGCAATGTTTACGGTGTCATTTTCTCTCGGACAGTGGTGGACAAACATTCTTACATTGTTATTCTGCTTTCTGGAATCTCCAAGCTGTCACCTTCTGTTATTACAATCCATCAATATTTCATGATCCATTCTTGTTTTCAGAATGATGTGGACAGATGTCGTCATCTTGACAGCATAAATAGAGGTCTTGATTTGGGTATTAGCCATGCTCATTCACCAAAGTAAAATGAGATTAAAGAAAAACCCTTTCACTGTATGTTGATCCCTGAGGCAGCTTCACTGTGAAGATTTCTTGTTACTAGATGTGAAGGTGGATGTTTTCATTCTGTTCCCTGATGACCAGAACTGAATTCTGAAACCTTTATCACTGTGTTGGTGCCCACAGAAGAGTCAATATATTCATCCATGACCACTTGTGAATTACTATGAATGTTTATAGAAATGGGAGTGGGGAGAAAGGAACTTTCAAAACTGGGTTTTCTAAGGCCAGACAAAAGGGTAAATATTTTTAGATTAAAAAAAAACCCAGAGTTGAGAGCCGCATGTAAATGCATCTCTGTGTTCTGGAGATTTGCGTGTTCTGGAGGAGGAGGCACCGTGCAGCATATTGGCTTGTTTCTGCCCGCATCCCTGATTCCCTTTAAGGTGCTGGGGAGTGAGATGATGCTGAGCCCCTATTGCTCCCAAATTTCTTCTTCTCTTCTGACATAAGCCCTTGCTAGTGAGTCAAAGAACATTCTAAATAGAGCACTGTGTTCTGGGGACTAGCTTCTGTACTTCTAAAATGGGACTCTGTCGAGAAGCCAGTTATGCTTCCCGAAACTATGAGATGGATAGGATGTGATTCCACACTCATCTTTGTGCTTTTTTGCCCCCTTGTGCGTGATTTGAAGTTCTGTTGGAGTTACATGCCTACATATGAGAGATGAGCCTTGCCGCAGTTATCTAGACTGTTATACCAGTTCTCTGCCTACTTTGACTAGTGACACTGGACACAGCTCTGTCTGTACACGTAGGGGAGTCGGGGCAGGATGGAATTGCTGATGTGCGCTGGAATTTCATGACTCCACCCTAGCTAGTTAGACACTGGGGACATGGCTCTGTACTAATAAAAAATGTTGCCAATCAGGGTGTCATACCAAAGCTCACTATATTGTGTCCAGAATGTTTTCTGTTTAGATGGTAAAGTGTTAGAAAAAAAAAATGACCTGAGTCTAATAGGCTGATTGAACTCCAGAGAGAGAGAGAGCTAACTCGAATCAGATGAGGAGAGGGCAAAAGAACAGTTTCTGGGCAGAAATGTGGCAGCCAAGATGAGTTTTGGGGGTGGACCAGCTATTTATCATGGCCAAAAGAAGGTCATATGAACTCATTTTGGAGTTCAGAGTGGTGCTGGAGTCAGAAATTAAAGAACTATAAAAATGACTCCATTTTGGTAGGGTGTGTCTGGCTTGGTTCTTGCACCTGAACAGTTAACAACATAGGCTAAGAAATGGCTGGCTCTCTGGAAACCAAGTGGAGGCGGATCACACTGCCTGTGAAGATGGCAGGCAGCCTTCTGGGCACTGGCATTGCTGGGCACAGTGTTGGTGGCCATGTGCATAGATTTTTATATAAGTTGCAGTAGCAGTGGGTAAATGTGGTGACCTGAAGGCTAAAAGCAGTCACAATGAATAACTGTCTTTCCTGACATTATTCCAAGGGTCAGCCTGGCAAATGATTTCTTACTTTAAGTTATATGTACTATGTTTGCATGCACTGCTATAGTGGGCAGTGTTTCAGGTTCAGCCTCTCTTTCTCTTTACCTCTCTTTCTCCCTCCCTCTTCCCTCCTCCCTCCTCTCTCCCTCCCTCCCTTCACTGCCACCTCACCTCTACCTCTACTTTTATCATACACACCCCTGCAGGTCACTTGGCTTTGGTGGCTATAAGCTCCTCTGGATGATACAGAATTTTGCTGGTATAGGTCACCACAGTGCATGATGTGGCCTGTCTTAGAGTAGATCATGACCGTCTAAACAGGGGTAGGTGTCTGGAACACTTCTGTAGCCTGGTAGATAAAGAAAGGTCAGCTCAAATTGGAAGATCCATTGCATAAACCAGGACAGGGTACAAAATAATTCCAGGCACCAGAGTCAGAAATGGGAGGACAGCTACCACAGCTCTTTTACCTCTGAACTTCACACAGTTACGTTCATCCTGGCACACTGGGGCAGCTATTATTCTCTGTCTTAGGTTAAAAAGCAGAGCCCAAGTCAGAGATTTAAGTGTACGTGATTTATACAGGAGATGCTTTCAGGAGAAAGGTACAGAGAGAAGTAAGATAGGACACGCGTGGAAAGAGCTAAGCAAACATTTTGTTTCAGCTTAATCCCATAGGAGCCCTGGAACATAAATTGTACCATGAGGTTTTTCCACCCTGCCCTCCCTTCAGTCAGTCATTGGCTGCCATGTAGATTACAGGATGGAGGTTGATAGATATTTGTCCTATACTATGCATGCAACTGGGGTCTATTAGTTAGTGTACATACCAAAAACAGAAATTAAAGCCCTACATGAATCCTTGCTCTGACTAAAGTGAACACCAAGGGGCCAAAATTATTCTATGTTGTTAGGACACCATTCTCTGTGGATCTCTTGCATTTCCATATGACTGAGAGGCAGCATGTACTGCCTTTTTCCCTAACTATCTTTCAGTGACGTTGTAGAGCAGAAACCTTGGAGGTCACACTATCTCTTGTTCTAACAAAGGCAGGGATCCTTTCTATCTATTATATAAGCTTGGGGTTCCTAAGCTCAATTTTCCTCTCCAGTAATATAACACACTGAGTGGGCAGGTGTCGGTTGGCCCTCTGAGCATTGTCTAGTAGGGATTGGGGTCAAGGAACTGATGCAAAAATGATGACATTCTGGTTGCTGCTATTGCTGTGAGTAATAAAATATCTTTTGTTTTTGACCCAGGGGTCTTGTGTCTTTTGACAGTATTCATGACATTATGGCAGGTTAACTTGTTGACATGCAAGTAGGATAAAATATTAGACCTGTCAAGTTATTGACCAATATATTACAACCTCTGGTTTATAAAAAAGGACATTAACTTCATGATCAGCGATCTGACTCTCTAGGAATGCTTTAGGAGTTTTTCTTCCCCCCAGAAATAAGTATTTATATCTGTGCCAAATAATGGTATGCCTGTGATGTGCTTTTAAAATAATTATTTGCTCTCACAGGAATGAAGAGTCTCTTCATTATATTAGTCAATTTCATTTAATGTAATTAGGTAAACTGCACTAATGGCCCCAGTTCTTCATCTGTTTGGTCAATGGGATGTTACCAGATGTACCTCAAGTGCAACCTTGAAAATGGTGGCATGACTGGGCTTGCACTTGTGTCTCTGCCACCAGTACGAGATGAGCAAGGCTGGGTTAGCCTGCTGGTTCTGGGATCATGACTAGAGACACATGGAGTGGATACTCTCCCAGTCTTACCTAGCCTAAGTCATCTGACTCCAGGCTGGCCACAGGCATGTGAAGAAGCAAAGGCAAGATGAACCGAGCAGCTCTGCTCAGCCAAATCTAGGTCAAATTTGACAGCTAAATGGCTGTTTGGTTTTAAGCCATTAATTTGGGGGGTTTATTACACAACAGAGGCTAACTGTCAAAGTTTCCCACTTGAATAGATTGCTTTCATTTTTTTCATTTTCACAGACTTGGGAGAAAGGTGCTCAGACTGAGCTGCTGCCCTACCAAAATTCACACCTCTACTCTCAGAGCAATATGAGCTCTGCTTACTCTTCATATGTTTCATATGGGCAGACTGGAGTTGCCTGCCTTCTTTCATTTGTTGGTTCATTTATTAAAGATTAATAAGCCTTCATTTTTAGGGGATAGGTACTGGGCATACAAAGGTAAAAACTCAAGAGGGTATACATGGAGGGAATTCTTACAGTAGGTATAGTAAGTGCTGATGGAGCTGTGTACAGTCTTCTGAGAACATAAGGGACAAATCAGCTGCCTCCGACCAATGGGCATGGGTAGCTCCAGTGGCGGGGTGGGGTTTCAGAAGCACTGAGTCAGCACAGCCACCATTATTCCCCAGTTCACGCCAGGGCATTCAGGATGGATTTTCCCACTCAGGAAACCTACCCCATGCTATGCACTTTGCTAAGCATGAGAGATACAAAAACTAATTAAATCAGTTCCTTCAAGGAGTTTATATTTTTAGCTTAATTCTAGTAACTTGACATTTCCCCTCCTTATTTATAATATAGCCATCTGTAAGAGGAGTTGCACTTTAATCTGTTATCAGTATTTTTAATCTATTATTAGTATTTCCCTTCGTTCCTTCCTCCTCCTTCCTTCTCCCTTCCCTCCTTTCAGGTGTTGACAGAATGAGTTGGACCAGAGAAAGGCAGAGAGGCTCAGAGACTAAATTGATTCACTGGGTCTAAGTTGTAAACAGAAAAGATCTCCGCTGTGGAGTGGAAGACCTGTTTCTAAGTCCTTTCCCTTCTAAACGTTCAAGATGGTATAAATACACTGTAAGCTGTCTTGTTAAATTGGTCCCTATAACCAACGAAATGGCCCTCATTCCCAACCCTCAGATACTGTGAGATAGCATCTCAGGGACTCATTGTCCTGATAGCTGGTTCCTTGGCTGGTAGGTGTAACCTCAGCTCACACGTTACTCCTTGAAGTGCTCTGTGCCCATTAGTAAGGCTACCTAAGGCTGTATCCACAACAGCTAATCTCAGACGTCCTATTCTTGTCTCAGCCAATTGCTGACTCTAACTCTTTCTGCGCCTTATTTGTTAACGTTGGAAAGAATAATTATATGTACAGACCAATCAATTTCTTTTAGTTGTGACAGGATTCTTTTAAACAAACAAGCAAGAGATTTATTTACACATACAACCAAATCATGAAATGATAACTCTGGCCTTCGGAGAAACGGGAACCAGAGGGACCATGTACATTTGCACATTTTGTGCACAGATTCCCAGCCCAAGAGGCAAGTAGGAGCTGGAAACCAGCCCTGCTCCATTCATACACTGTGCTCTTTGGTATGAGGTTATGTCCAATCAAAGGTGCCTTCTGCTCTCCTTCAGGGCTAGGTCTCTCCCAGAGGCAGTACCTTCCTCTAGTTGGTCCCCTCAGAGGAGATGCCCATCTTCTGCCTTTTCTCTGCTCATGCTTTGCTGTTTTGTTTCATTAAGAGCCTTACCACAGAGCTTAATGTGAATGCAGTTCTCACAGCTCAGGCATGTTTGCAGGATATACTTCACTAACTAACCAAGTGTGATAACTGAGTTGGCATGCAATAGCATTAGTGTTGGTGTCATTCATAGATATTAGATTATCTTTAATACTAGTTTAGATCATTACCATGATCATGAAAAGAAATAATCATAAATACGGTGGGGATGAAGAAGTGTAAGTTTAGTAACTATAAGTCAGGGTCTCCTGTGGAAAAATTTGTGCATCAGAAGTACTTAGGAACAGAACTGATGCTGAGGAAAAAAAAGAGTCACAATTGTCGAGGGTTAACTTTAGAAATTCTTCAGATATACAGAGGAAATGGGGGGAAATGAGAAAGAAGATTATGAATGTAGATAGAAAGCAGCAGCTTTACCAGATGGTTAGAATGCTTCTGAAAAGGAAATCCAAACCATTGGAACCAGATTAAATTAGGAAAGATATTGCTGAAAACGCTTCTTGATTTGAAAAAAGATCTCACATTGGGATGACCAAAATGGCTTATATTTATAAGTAAAATTAATAAAATGATTCCTATGCCCACATATTTCAGGCACAATTTTTGCATTATAAAAAAGGAAAAAAAAGTTCTATAAGTAGCTCTGAGAAAAGGAAGAAAACAGAGAGCTTTTCTACCGAAGCATTGATATTAGGCTGGTGACAACTTACTTTCTTCAACAATAAATGCTACAAGACAGTGGAGCAACATTTGGAATTTTGGTAACTGAATTTTGGTGAGAAGAAAATTTTTAGCCCAAATTTTATACCCAACCAAATAGTTATTCAAAACATTATCATAGGACTAGTATGTATACTACCTATTAGTCCTTTTTGAAGAAGTTATTTGAAGACATTCTCCAACTGACTAATGAATTTTTAATAATTACATGGGAAATCATTATTAAAATACATATCTTAATACAAAACTGCACAGGAAACACTTTGGCATTGGTAGATTTCATATTTATGGTTTTACCTATTTTCATGTGATCCCAAAGACTTATGATATGTAGCAGGTTTTTTAAATTATTAATTTTATTTTAAGTTGAAGCACAGTTGACATATAATATTACTTTAGTTGCAGGTATACAACAAAGTGATTTGACAATTATATACATTACAAAATGCTCAGCATAATAAATGTAGTTACAATTTGTCAGTATACAAAGTTATTGCATTATTATTGACTATATTCCCTGTGCTGTACTTTGCATCCCCATGTCTTATTTATTTTATAACTGGAAGTTTGTACCTCTTATTCTCCTTCCCCTATTTTTCCCATCTCTCCTTCCCACTCTTCTCCAGCACCCACCATTTGTTCTCTGTATTAATGAGTCTGAGTAGAAGTTTTTAATTGTGTTGGAGTAGAAAGGTAGAGTGAATCGCAGAGCTAGGGAGTTAATCTGATCATTACCTCGGTATCCATGTCTTCATATGCGTAATGTCTTCCTTAACTGAATAAATGTTAAACTCTCCTAGAGCAATTAAAAATAAAATTATTTGTTTTATAAAATGACCATGAACTGAGAAAAAATAGCAAAAGTCAAAAAGGCAGTTAATGCTGTGAGGATACGCTCAGTTCCGTGTTGATTGTTTTATCCCATCAATACGTATTGAACATTTACTGTGCACTGGTTTTTGTCCCAAAATCTGGGAAAACGGTGAATAAAACATATGATATTTGCTTTTATGGAACTAATGGAGCAATCAAACTCTCCTCACAATTAAGCAAACAAATTAGATGGTACAAAGTGTGAAGGGTGCTTAAAGAATAAGGACTTAACTTTAGACAATGTAGTAAGGAAATGTGGTCAGAAAAGATGATTTTCAAGTTGAGTCTTGAAGGATGAGATGGGTCCTCATGGTGGGAGTTGGGGGCTTTTATACCACAATTCTGCCAGCTCCATGTTTATGGTTGAAGCACTAGCCCTGCTCCCTAATGAAGCCCTGGACTATAGTCGGTTTCCATGGATCTTTGCTGGAGTCCTTCAGGAGATGCTTTCAGTCTACCTTCTGATTCCAAAAGGCTGTGTGTGTGCACTATGTCTCACTGTCAGAAACCTATAGCATTTGAATCCCGAGAGCTGTGAGACTGGTTACTGGCATTACTTTAAGTGACATTGGAAGATGGCTAGTAATGGTCAACTGCCTACCCTCAAGAGGCAGGTTCTTTTCAGCTAAGGCACACAAGGAGGTTCATCCATAAGAACAGCCAGGCGGGGATATTCTTCAGTCTGAAAACTATAGCTGGGTCAACAGCACCTGTGAATGTGGCCCAGGAGTTGAGAAAATGCTAAGTAAAATTTTCCCCATTTCTCTCAATCCTCCTCCAATGACTTCTGAAGGGAGAAGAGACATCTTACATGGCTTGCCAGTCTCTAGTCCTATGATTCATTGTGATAGTTTCATTGGTAGGATACTAAGTGGTGTGACTCGGGGGAGGGGACGTCTCAGAAGGCACCAGAATAGATGAAAGGGTTGGTGTTATCAGCACACGCTAAAATGGCTACCAACTCTACCCCAGCACAACCAGTGCCAAATAGCAAGTCAAGCATCCTGAAAGGTGAGCTGAGAAGGTCACCTGTAAATAACACACTGAAGGACTCAGAGTGTCCTAGGGGGCAATTCTTCTGGAAGTACTCAAGTTCAATTATTGTGTTCCATATTCTGTCTCTCATGGTTTCAGATGTTTCCTTTGAGTAGGTGAGGGGCTTCTCCTTCTGGAAGTATCCTTACTATCTGTTCCATACTTGGGGCCCATTATCTTGGTAGAGACCTGGAGTCATCCCATCACCTCCCCGCAGCTCCAACACTATTGTGCTGTGATGGTTGAATGCATACATTTGCATACAAGATGAAAAAAGTAGCATAGTGTACATGGAAAGCACATGGCAAGGTGTCTGGGTCCAAAACTTCAGCATCACATGGGATAAGGTGAAACTAATGTAGGTTCCTTGGAGTCACCTGATTGGCTGAACTACCAGCAACCAGTCAGGAGAAGCAGTGCCTTTCAGTGGTGTTTGCCCATTCCTTCCATAGCACAGGGGGCAGTCTGGGCTTCCCAGACTCCTGAAGGACTCAGGGTAGGCATTCTAGTGTCTCTAATTAGCACAATCTAGCTGGAAACTGTCTCTTAAGGAAATCTGAAAAAATGGTAATTTAGGCTTTAAGCCCTTCAGTAGGTAGAATGGCTGAGAATGGCAGGAAAGGTTCAAAATTTAACAAATCATACATGGTAGAGTCCACCTCTTTGGATTCTCAGGGCCCAAACACACCCTTCTATCCATATGTAACTCACAAACAACAACAGTTTCAACATCATGCACCCACGTCACTGCATGCATTTATATATTGCATGAATAAAAAGTTACTCTTCCTCTCCCTCTAAAAGGAAGATGCAAAATCCCATGTATCTGTGTGTGAAGGGTGTTCCTTACTTTCCCAGCACAACCAAAATTCCCTTTGATATTCTGTAGTCTAAAGGTTAAATAATAACTGCTACTAATATACTGTATGTAAGATGGTAGGGAAAAGAGAGAGTTATGGAAGTTACATAGGTCATTTTTACTCACATTCTGTTGGTCAGAACTAGTCATCCAGGCCAGAACCTAGATGTAAGCAGCATCCCAGGAGAAACCCAGTAGAAAAGTAAAAATTGGTTGGTGAACTCTGTCATACTAAGATATCAGAGTGTTTTAGGAAAGAGACACTTCTGATTAGTCACATGTATTTATTTCCTCAACCTTGGAGTAATCTTCTAAAATGACAATAAAGGAGTAAAAAACAGAAGTTGAGAAGAACAAAGAGAATGGAGGGGGGTGAAAAACAATGAAAGAGATACTAACCAAATTTGAGCCACAGAAATCAGATGACTTAGATGGAGAAGTGGTAAATGTTTGAAAAGAAGATGACAAAGAGAAAATAGGTGATATTTCCACCCACCCCTCCAGCCCCCTTGAAAACCTTAGGTATTGGAGAACAAGGTGCATTGATTAGGTATAGTCACCATAATCATGTGGAACAATCATAAAACCTGGGTGGCATACACTCACCTTTTGGTGTTCCTGCTTTTGAAGATTAGCTGGATCACTCATACATTTGTGAAGCAGCTGGGGGCTTTCCTCATAGCTGGGCTTGGCTGGGACTGTACTGGGGCAGCTCTGCTCCACATGTCTCTCATCTTCTTCCTGAGGTCGGTATGCTAGCCCAGTTGTGTCTTTTTCATGGTGAGGACAGAGCTATGGGGGCTCAAGTGAAAAATGTTAGCCTTCTTTGGGACTAGGTCCAGAACTGGTATACTGTCACACCTCAGTGTATTGGCCAAAGCCAGTCACGGGGCTAAGCCCAAATTCAAGGGGTGAGGGAGCAGACTCAGACTCTTTCCTAGGGGAACTGCAAAGTCATGTGGCAAAGAGGGTGGATGAAGGGAAGGGTGAGGAATTAGGTCCATGAATACAATTTACTATAGCAGGACTGAGATGATGAGCTGAAAATGAGGGAACTGCAAGGAAGTCCTGTGGACAGCAGTTAGAACCCCAGATTTCTCTCTCCACTGCCATGAAACAGCAGAGGTAGTGAGGTGGCTGCCACAACAAGGGGAATCATTAAAACTCTGCATTTTGAAATGTAAAGCCTCAGCCTCTTTTCCCCATTTGTCTCCCAGAACTCTAGCCTGTCTGGAGAAGGTGGTGGTGGTCTTTTCTGGAGAAACTGAATGAACCCAGAGAAAAGAGCTACAGATCATGCTCACTGAGGGCTGAATTTGTGGAGTCCATGGAAAATGAAGTAATATTTAAAAGCAAGCAATTATTAATTATTTATGTAGCTATGTAATTAACAAGTACAATTAATAAAATGAATTATTAACAAGTATAAAATTACATGTTATATCTATAGTGATTTAAAAACAGTAATGAATTAGAGATGAAGTGGCATCAATCTTTCAGTAGGTGGAGATGAGAAATGAGGTGATAGATGAAAGAATGTGGGTTTAACTAGTATTTTTTAATCCATTGTATAATGCAGAAGAGAGAGGGCGTAAATGGAGGCTCAGAATCGTTGAGAAGAATCTGATGTCAACTTGAACACGAGTAATTCTGGAGCCTCAACAACAGATATCTCTGTTCAGGAATTTGGAGACTTATAAATGTTTCTGTTTGTTACTTTGCAACATCATGGATTTATCTCAAGATACATACATACACATATATGCATATAGCATGAAACATACATATACACATACACACATATATAAAGCATGAAATGGGCATATAAAATTATAATGGTTATATTTATGCAGTGGGTTGTACTTTCCAAATTTTATACATTAAACATGCATTAATTTCAAATCTGGGGAAAATGTTATCTATCCATCTATCTCTTTCTTTCAGAAAATGTATGTCCCTGGAAGGGCAGGTAGACTACCAAGGAAGTGGTATTTTAACTAAATAAAATCCCATGTATTTGGGGGAATGATTTGCCTGAGGGGATGAATGGGTGGTTTGACAGAATCCCCCCAAGTCCCCCTCTTTTCCCCGTGACTGCTGTTCTCTCTGCGTCCTGCCCTTTCTCCACATCACAGTTGTCTCAGCCTCCTTCTCACTGTTTCACATGTTTTGTCTCTCACTCCCTCAGGCTGTTTTTGGTTCATCCCTTCCATTGCCTGATCTGTTTTCATGTAAGGAACATGATTTCTGAGAGTTCCTACTTCATTTTCTCTGGTCCCCCTGTGGACTGGCCTGAACGCACGTTGTCAGAGAATTACATTGCACTCGCTGCAGGGAATGAATTAAATTACTAATAGATCATTCTCTCTGAGGACACAGAAAAAGAATGCAAATAAACCAGCTGTGTCATCTCAACTCCGTGTGATTCTACCTTGGTATGCTAGGACCCCAGACTCTCTATGACTCTCTGTCCTCCCTCTTGAACCTTAAACCAAATGGACTTGGATTAGAAACTGCCCCTGACTATCCGTGTGACTTTGGGGATGTTCTTGTGCTCCCTAAGCTTAGGAGGAGTCCTTTGTAAAGTGGGTATAATAACACCCATGTCACTGAATGCAAGGCTGGCCAACAGCTGCCCAGCCAGAAGGGGGATCCAGCAAACAGCCACTTCTGTCCTTTTCTTCCTACTTGAGCTTCCTACTTCTGTTCTGGTTCATTTTAACTAGCAAACTGCAGTGCCCCTGTCACACCATATGCCCTGCCTTCACCTCCACAGTTGTGTCTGGGCTGAGTCAGATACAAATAGAGACAGAAATCAAGATCTTAGCTATAAGGGAATGACAGTTGAGAGCTTCTCTGTTAAGGAAACATCTCAATTAAAACACACAACATATAACAACCTGTGTATCTCCCATACTTCCCTGGCTGATCCCAGGTATTTATTCTGACCAAGGCACTCTGATAGGTTCTTTTTATTTTATCCTTGCTTAATCCTCAAGCAACTCTGTGTGATTTTACCATCCTGATACCCTAGAGAAGAAAATGAAGCTCAGAGAAGTTGCTCAAGGTCACAGTTGCTGATACTTGTCGGCAACAAGAATTGAAATCTGCACTCTATCTGAGCTCTTAGGTAGATTCACCTGCCTTAATTTTACTGTGATTTTCTGTCCCTGTTGCAAGGAGGAACATAATAGGACACTGGGTTTAAAGGCATTAAATAAGCCAAAAACACTGGCATCTCTTTAGTTAATAGCCTGTTCTCTTTGAAAAGGCTCTTCCCTCTCTTTGTTTCTTATTTGTTACCTTCTTTTTCATAATGTGATGCAGTGGATTGGCTTTTGGGGATTAACAAGGTATTCATTCATTCATTCGTTCATATTTTATACATCTGTCAACCTACAGTGTGCTGGGAAATGTGCGAGACAATGAAGACGCACAGGTATGGGTGAGGTCAGTCTTGTGGGGAGAGAAAAATGTAAATGTGCTTTGAGTCCTGGGGAGGGGAGCATAAGGGAATGCTCACTGTCTAGGTAAGTTGGGTGGATATATTAAGTGGGAGACAGTCAGCTGCAAGCACTGGAAAACTAAATTTAAACTGAGTTAAGCAATAAGAAATTTATTATCTCACAAAACACAATATCCAAGTCTTGGTAGGCAAAAGTTACAGTCTGGTCAGAGCACCAGCTCCATTTCTCTGCTATTCTCTCAGCTCTGTCCTCTTTTGTGCCCTGACTTTGACCTCAGCTTCCCTAATGATGATGGCCAGCAGCTTCCTTGTGTTCAGTAGGAGAAAGAGAGAAAAACCTCTGGTCAAACGTGTGTAGCTGCTGAGGCTGATGTAACAGGTGGTTCTGATGGATCTGGGACCTGAAGATCAGGTCAACTAGAACATTTCTCAGACAAAACCCAGGGCCAACAGGTAACAGAGAAGAAGTCTCCCATCTACTCCTGGCCCATGGTGTAGAGGTACAAGCACTGATGTATGTTTTTGGTGGTGGTCTTTATTTTAGAATTCTAAATCTTCTGGAAAAATGTTTTGGCCATAAGAAATCACTAAGCAAGCCTTACAACTCTACTCTTGGATGGGAATTTAGCTTGGTGGCAAGGAATTTGCTAACTGGATGGGAATAGTGGGTGGGAACAGTGTCTCATCTATGGCATAGTATCAGAAGGGGTTCTCTCCTTACTTCCTAAATTTCTCCTATGTGTTGGCTCATTCCTGCCAGCCTACAAACATGCCACAGTCTCTCACACAGTGAAAACAGCAACCAAACAGGCTTCTTAGACCTCTTGTACTCTCCAACTTCAGCCCCATTTCTCTTTTCCCTCTACAGTAAAGCAACTACAAAAAGTCCAAACTCTGTTTCTGCTTCCTCGCCTCCCATTCTCTCCTTAACCCACTCCAAGCAGATTTCCTCCTCTATATGGGAACTACCCTTTTCAAGATATCAATGATCAATGGTCAGTTTTCAATCCTCATTACTTAGCCTTTTGGAGCATTTGACAACATTTGGTCATTCTCCTTTTTAAAACTTATTTTTCACTTACCTTTCAGGTCAATAAAGTTTTCTGGTCATCTGACTGCATCACTGACTTCTTCTTGATCTCCTGGACCGTATCCCCTTCTAGGTGAGCTCTGAAAGTTGGGGCATCCCCGGTCCTCGGATCTCTTTCCTTCTCATACCTACTCACTCCTTGGATGAGCTCATCTAGTTCCATGGCTTTAAATGCCAGGGACTCAGAAACATACTTCTGCAGTCCTGAGCATCATGCTTGTATGTCCAGCTGCTTACAAGATGCCTCCAGGTGGATATCTACTAGGCAATTTGTGATATTGTCTTTCATCTACTTTATACTACTGTGATACAGAGAGTATGCTCCAAAAGTGTGTATTAGTTCTTTCAAGCTACAGACAGTTGCTCTAATCAGGAATTTGCTCTACAGCTGGCTTCATTGCAGAAAGGCCATTCTCCAGAGGCAGCTACTACAAGCACTTCAGCTATCTTTAACTCTGATCAACACCAGACATTTTGCTAATTAGCATGCTGAAGTCAAAACTGAGTTTTCATTTGTGAAATTAGTGGCTTGTTAATCAGCATAATGGGTGTTCGAAATGGTTTTTCATAGGTCAAATTAGAGGTAATCAAGATATGCTAATTGACTAAAATATTTTAGGGACATTCTCTACCCACATGAAAACAGGACGTAAGGATCTAGCAAGGCCAATAGGCTGTACCTTGAGGAATAGTGCCCGAAACTTGATTCTTTAATAGTTGTGTTTCTAGCCATTAGGACTAAAGGGCTCCTGGAGGCCTGACACTGCCTGGAATATGCTCTTCTGCTGAGTGTACTCCCCATGCAGTACAGGGGTAGGAACTCTGGAAGACCCATGAGTTGGCACTACATCAGGCTCACAGGGCAGGTTTATAAACTGCCCTGTGCCTACTTGCTTATGACAGTGTATCTGGATATGTAGTAAAATCTGATCTGAGACTCACGTTCATTATAACTTGGTAATGAGGTTTTGGGAGCAATAACTGACCTGCTTCAACTTTTTCTGTGGCTGTAGTTGTATACCACAGTGAACCTAAGACTTATGTGTTATCACATTGGTTTATGTGTTTTCAGGACAGGTCACCCATCACGTGGCCAAAATAAAACTCTTTATTCACCAACCTCCAAAATGTGTTCTCCCCAGGATTCCCCTTTAAACAGCATCAGCAGTCACCCAGTTGCTCAGGCCTGAACTTAGCACCTTAACCAAACCTTGCCTTATACCCACAGCCTGTCTACCAACAGGTTGGCTCAGTCCTATCTTCAAAGCATATCTTCAGTTTGTGCACTTCCTCCATGTCTGTAGCTCATTTTTCATCTCTGCTAGTACGGTAGCCTCCTAACTGGTCTATTTCCACTGTTACTGCTGCCCAGTTCCCACAGAGCTGCCAGAGAGAGTCTATCTACATTGGTAATGAGATCATATTATTCTCATGCTTTAACCCCTACCGAGTTTCCTATTCCACTCTCAAAAAAAATTCCAGCATGTTGCCATGTCCTCTAAGATCCCTGTTGTTGGTCCCTGGCACCTCTCCAACCTTAGCTTCTCTTACTCTTAGCTCATTGCTGTCCCACAGTCTTGAATCTCTTTACCTCCCCAAACTCTTTCCTCTCTTAAGGCCTTTACCCTTGCTGCTCCCTCATCAGAAATACTCTTTTTCTGCATATCTGCTCACATGTCACCTCTTCCAAGAGGACTTCGTTACCAACTATCTGGTCTAAAATGACCCGGTTCTTGTCATTCTCTGTTCTGTTGCCTGTTTTACTTCTTAACATATATCTTGGGGAATGACATCATAACATATCTTTGTTAAATATATTGTGGTCTGTTTCCCCCCTGAGAACAAAAGCTCCATGAGGGCAGAGACTCCACCTTGTTAACTGCTGAATCCTTGTGAGCACGACAGTGTTGGGCACATAGAAAATACATATTCCTTAAGTATTTGTGGAATGAATGAATGGTTTCAATATTCTGAAGTATTTCTCTGCCTTTGCCATGTTATAATACCCAAACCCAGGGGCACTGAAAAGGTAATTGGGTAGTAAGATGTCTTTCTGTGAGATATGCTTATGTTCACCCATTCACTCATGTAACCAGTCTTTCTTGCGTGCCTTCTATCGATGATACCCTGTAGTAGGCGGGGCTGAAACTGTGAGCAAGCCAGACAAATTTTCTGCCCTCATGGAACTTACCATCCAGTGGAAGCCATAAACATTAAACAGCAAGAAAATAATTATACCTTATCATGAGAGGTATAAAGGAAAACACAGCCATGATAAAGAATAGTGGGGGAACATATAGTAGCCAGAGAGAGGCAGCATCCCTGAAGAGATGACCTTATCCTGGGGCCTGAAGGATGAGAATGAGCAGGATGTGGTGGAGAGGTGGCGAGAGCAAAGACCCAGATGGAAGAGGTCAGGCAGGACTGAAGGGCCTGCATGACTGGAGAGTTGGAAGTGCAGGAACCGCCATGTTTGACCTTGAAAAGAAAGGGAGGCTGAGGCACCAGGACTTACCCAAGGAGGGTATTATATTTTATTTTAACTGAAAGACAATAGAAATATTTTGGGCTGTAGTGAAATTATCATATTTTAAAAGTTGCTCTCATGGCTGGGTTGGGTGTGATTAGGGGTGACTTTCGGGTCAGCGTGAAAGCAAGTAGGTCAGTGAGAAGGTAATCATGATGGTTGACCTGGAAATGATGGAGGCTTGACCTGAAGCGGTGGTAGAGGAAAGGGAAAGACGCAGTCCCGTTAGAGGTATATTTTGGAGGCAGAATCAGTAGACATTAGAGAAGGATGGAACGTGAGTACACAGGGCTAGATACATGACAGATCTTCAATGAATATGTGATTACATCATATCATGGGGGAAGGAGAAGATGTAAGAATATTTTCCAGATTTAGGGCTTTTACGACAGGAAGGAAGAGCATTGTTTTCTGAGAGGGTGAGCAAGACCGAGAGAAATAGCTTTGAGAGGAAAGCTCACTTCTGATTTGAACGCATTAAGTGCAAGCTGCCTGCAGCATGTCTTGTTAAGCAGACAGTTGAATATGCAAGGCTGGAGTAGAAGACAGCCTGGAGATAGCAATTTTGTATCCTTGGGAATATAGGTGGCATTTGAAACTATGAGAATGGAGAACATCAGCCAGGAAAAACTAGAGAGAGAATACATCCCAGAAGAAGGTGCTGGGAAGTCTAACAACCTCAGTCAATTAGAAGAGGAGGGACTTAGAAGGAAATTTGACAAAGGTGAATAAAGGGAAATCCAGGATAGCGTGGTATCCTGGGGACAAAAGAGTAAAATGTTTCTAGTAGGAAGTTTGTCAGTTAGGTTGAATGCTGGTGAAACACTCAGGAAGATGAGGCAAGAACAGTGTCCACTGCATTTGGCAACATGGAGGTTGTTAACTTTGACAAGAGTAGTTTCAGTGAGTAATGGAGATGAAAGTCAGATGTTGCTGGGTGAAAAGGAAATTGGAGATGCAGAGAGTGGAGACAGCTTGTGTAGAAAAGCCTTTTAGGAAGTTTGACTGTGAAGATGAACAGAAAAATGTTGCAATAACTAGAGAAGTAGGTGGGTCAAAGGAGAACTTACCAATTTTTTTTGTTTTGTTTTTAAGATGGACGATTACAGAACTTGTTTGACGCTGATGGTACTGTTCCAGCAGACAGGGAGAGGTTGTGCAGAAAAGAGAGCAGAGGATGCCTTTCAAAGTCAACAGGGGATGGAATCCAAAGTAGAAACAGAGACTGATTGGTTTTTCGTAGGAGGGCTGTTTTTATTTTATGGAAGTCAGGATGTAAAGAGTACGTACTTTTCCTGATTCATTGCTGAGTCCCAAAAGCTGGGAGTAACAGATGACCAACATTCCTACATTCATAACTGGGACATGGCGTCATTTATGTAGGACTGGGAAAGCCGTGGACCAAAACCTGTGTGCCCCATTAGCCCATCAGCCAACTCCAGGCAATGTAGAAGCTGGTAGTGAGCAGTCTGCTGCTACCCCAGGTGAGAGCAGAGGCGAGGTTCCCCTTCCACTTCAAGCCAATAGGGAAAGGCTTCATGTAACCCCTTGGGAAGTTTGATATGTATCTCTTAGAGCTTGGTGGCACTCAGGGACCCACCTGACTACACCTGGAAGTCTGCAGATGAAAGGCTGTGTGGAGTGATTGGGAGCAGCAGAGCAAAGAGGGCTTCCTTGATAATGGCCTGCACTTCCAGAGTCACCGGGTCCCGATTTTTTTTCCCTGTGGACCATATATGAACCCCACAAAAAAATAGATGGTCTTAGGACTTTTTTAAAAGGGACTTTTCCAATAGGACAGTCAGGAGAGATGAGGCACCCTGAGAGAAAGTCTGTGTGTATCCAGAATCCAGAGGATGACAGGGGAATCATAAAAATCCCACAGGAGAGGGTATTTCCCACATCAGGGGACTGTGGTTGGGGAATATGTGAAGGGCCCACAAAAGCAACTCATAAGGGACAGGCTTACATTTGGGCTTCTGCCGCCCAGAGGAGAGGGCCCCAACGCCACGGTGCAGACGTGCCGGCAGAGGGAGAGTGTGACCTTTCTCTGATTGTTCATCTCCTAAGCCCAGCTCAGGGGGGCCAGAGACAGGATGTAGAGAGTGGGAAAGAGGTAAAGGTGAAAAATAAAAGTGGACAAAGGGGGAAGAAATGGATCTCCTCCTTCATTCCAGGCTTCTGGACCCAGGCAGATCTCCTCCTGGTGTGTGGGTTGAACAGTGGAGGGCACTTACATTGGATAAGAGATTGGAGCTTTAACATCAGACTGGATTGGACCTTCTAAATACATCGAAAGTCCAATTTTTCATTAATGGCTGAGAATGATGGGAAAAATAAGGATGTGCCCAAGAAACCCCCAGTCATAGGGAAGAACAATTCTAGAGAAGGAGAGTAAAGGGGCAGTAGAGAAGAAAGTTGCTTTCTGCCTGCCCTTTTCTCATTCCAGCTTGTTCAATAAATGGTTTATAGTTTACATTTGTTTCTGTCTTAAAACTTTGTAATGTTTATGCTGTTGTAGTCAAAATAAAACCTGTGTATGACCATTTATAAGCACTGCCATATTTACCATTCCATCATGTTTTAGACCAGGTTTGCACATTGAAAAGCATCCAAAAACATAGCAGGTAGTAAAGATGAATGAGGCAGGCCAGGAGCAGTGTGGTTAAGAAGAATGAGGACTGGAGAATGCGTGGTTTCTAAATGCTTTAGAAAGCCTCTGCCAGTCAAACAACATAGAATTGGAGACAACAGTGTATCACTTTTGTATTAGGTGTGTGAGATACACTTCTTCCCCTGCCCTAAACATTGCAAGCCTACATTGCAGTGAGGGTGGCCATGGGATGGGAACAGGGGACAAAGTAACATGACATGTCCCCACTTCACATTCATACATACTAAGCTAATGCCATTGACTGGGTAAGTGTTGAAATACTTTGAGATTTCCCAGTCTATAATTTATCATTTCTTGTCAACATTCTAGTTACAAATAGGAAAGCATCAGCCTATCATCTTAACACTAGCAGGAGGATAGATGCGGGAAGAAACAGAAAGTGGGCTCATAAAGCTTCTTCTCTATCCTTTGCCCAGTCCTGGGAATGTACACCAACACAAGTCATTTTTAAAAGGCTTCCTTTCAGTTCATTCAATATTTACTGAGTAACTACTGTGTGCAAGAAAATAATAGGTCAGCACTGACCAGAAGGATCAGAGCTGTCTGGTATATGATTTTGTCATTTGGAATCATGCCTGACTAGCATTATTCTAGCCTCAAGCCAAATATCCTGTCAGCAAAATAAGAGCTTCCTCAACCCAAAACAAAACATCCAAGAGGAGTATAAAAACAGAATTTTGGAATGAGACTAATCTTATGCCAACAAAAAGAAATGTAATTGTATTTCATTAAGTGTTTATTTTTGAAATGATTCCTTATAAAGGAGCTCAGGATTTGTTTCTTTACATTATATGTGAAAATATCACAGAATCTTGGGTGTTGGAAGGGTTCTCAAAGGCCATTCACACCACACTCCCATGTGGGGCAAGCATTTTTCCTAGAGTCGTGCTCTTCCCAGGTGGTTCAACCCACCTCCTCTTGGCCACTCCTGATGATCATGACCAGGTTCTGGTGCTGAGTTGTCCTAGACTGGATGCGGCTAAGTGCTGGAATTAGAAAGATCTGCGGTGCTGGACAAAGGTTAGATTAAGGTCTTACAAGACATATGGACATGAGTCTGAGAGTGGTTCTATACCAGAACATAAGCATGGTGATAGTAATGGTGAAAGAATGCAAGGAGACCAAGGTGGTCCTGTTGCAAAGCCTGGTAGCAGAGTGAGGACCTGACCTGAGGAGAGAGTCCCACAATAAGCAAGGAAAAGACCTGAGAGCAGAGCAGGGACCAGCGTTAGGGAAAGGAGTCTCTGCAGGTGCTGTACTATCTTTCCCAAGAGTGCCCAGGCCTTGAGCACCCAATGAAGGTCTCTACTTTCGAGAAGGTGATCTTTGCCTGCTATTGGCGTTAGGGTGTTTCATCGCCAGAAGAGGGGAATTATGGAACAATAAGCTCTTCACAGGGGACTGTGAGATTCTGTGAGGAAAATGGAAGTTCCGATGGCCAGGATCCTCACCTGAAGCTAAACTACTTGATGATGTCATTGGTCTACTGCTAGGCTACTGCTTCCATACCTGTAGGCAATGAGCTGTTCTTGACTGAGTCACTAATATCAAGAGCTCTGCCCAGTGCTCCAAGCAGAGGCAGAGACAGAGGAGGATTATGAACCTGCAGACTGGGGGAGGCAGATGTGATTCCAGTGCTCAAACTATGGCTGTGAGAATAAATCTGAGTATAAGCCTTTTCATCCCAAGAATGTTCTGTTGTCATTTCTCAGTGTCACTGAATCCATAGTGAACTTGCCCAGGGCTGAAATCCTCAGGCAAGATAGATTCCTTCCATGGTAGGAAGAAAAATCTATTTTTTATAGGATTTTCCTTTAATAGGGTGTCTTCCTCTTTAAATATTTTTTTCCTTTGATTTTCAGCACTCCACCTTTTCCTGGTTTTTATTCTGTCTCATTAGCTATCACTTTTAGTCACTCTGCCTCTTCTAAGTGATCTCTATATATTAAAAGCTCCCCGTTTTGAGGCGTTTTATATTTCCTTCTATCCCTATGTCTTGCCAATGGGTTTCAGCCCCGGGCAAGTTCACTATGAATTCAATGTGACCAAAAAAATGTTAGTAGAACGTTCTTGGGGTGAAAGGGTTATACCCAACTTCATTCCCATGGTGGCAGGTCAATCACTAGAATCCCATCCACTCAGAGTGAGTCTGCATGCAGCAAGCCAGTCTCTGCCTCTGGGCCCCTCTGCCCGCACAGCAGTCCTCTGGGCCTCTGTCCCCGGCGCTGCCACCACTCCAGCCTCTACTCTGCTGTCCTGCAGCCTTGCAGCCATGCCACTGTGTCGCCCAGACCACTGGGCAGAGCTCTTTATATAGAGTCAATAGCAACATATTGCCCACACGTGTGTAGTGAGCCAGCCAACCAGGGCCAGGTGAGAATCCTGGCCACAGGAACCTTCACTTTATGCACACCCTAGTCCTGTGACTCATGTCCTGTCTATGTATTAATGACTCCCAGTCTTTGTCTCACCCAAGTGTCATGACCTCTTCCCTGAGCTCCAGGGTCCTGTGTTTAGCTTCCTACATGACATATCCACTTTTGGAGTCAGATTGGCATTTCAACATAATATATCCAAAACACAACTCTTGATTGCCTCTGCTGTCCACAGCCTGCCTCTCCATTTTTCCCCATCTTAATAAGTGGCAGCACCATTTAACTGAACAATTGAGCCCAAAATGGAAGAGTAACCCTTAATTTTCCCTTTTCTTCACTGTCCCCACCCACTCAGTGTCCAATTCATGAGCAACTCCTGCCATTTCTATTTTTAAAATGTTTCTGAAACCCATTTCTCTCTGTCGGAGCATTACCACCCTGCTTCAAGCCACTGTCCTCGCCCCTGGAATTCTGCTATAGCATTAACTCCTCTATGCTCCATTCTATGCCCAAAAGCCAGAGTGATTTTTTAATGTACAATTTAGATAATTTTACTGCCTGAACAAATCCTGTCCAAAATTTACACAAGGGCCTCCCATTATACTTGGAATAAAATCCAAAGAGAATTTGTATGAGCTTTCTGTCTACCTGTCTAACCTCATCTGATACCCCATTCCCATTTCCCTTCCTTCAGTCACCGTGGCCTGTTTTCTAGTCTTCAACAGCCCAGGCTCAATACTGAGTCTGGAGTCAAACCTTACTTGATTTTTAACCTGCTCAGAAAGCTCTTCCTAAGCCTGCTGCTTGTCATTCAGATCTCTGGCCTCCTTAGAAGATCCTCCCCAGCGCCCAGTCTAATGAGCTCTGCCTCGCCCTTGTGCTCTTTCCCTTAGTTCTGCATTGTCTCTTTGTGCTGTCCCGCTTTCCTGTGCTAATCATCAGTATCAGAAGTCATTTATCTTGATGATTATCTGTCTCCCTATCACTAGAATATGAACTTCAGGAGAACAGGGACTTTATCTGTCTTGTTCCTCATTAGATCTCTGTACCTGAACCTAGAACAGTCAGTGCCTCCTAAATATGGGTCCTTAATCATTTATTGAGTAAGTAAATGTGAACTTGACCTGCATATAGCTTCCATTCATTGATCTGCTCAATCAGATATGTAGTAAGTCCACTGTTTCTTCTGTATGACGGCCCTTTAAATATTTGGAGGAAGTCTTTATTACATATGCAGATATGGCTGTGTGTTGGTGGAGGGGCGGTGCATGTGTTTCTACTGAATAAATACCCACAAATATTTCAATCAATCTTCATGTGAAAGGATTTCCAGATACTTCACTATCCAGGTCACCTTCCCCTGGATAAACTCCAAGAGAAGATTCTCCAAAGTTAATTCCAGTGGTGTCTAAAAATAAACTGAATGACACCAAAAATAGTCAGTGGAGAAAAATGCTTTCAGGCTGGGATGAACAGCCAACTCCTGTCTTCCCCTATTTTTTCTGTTATGCAGAATTTAAGGCAGAGAAAAATCTTAACAGATTTTCTTTACTCCTTTTTCCTATAGAAAATAGCTCTCCCCCATAGCCTGCAAGCAATCAGCCTTAAACATGTATTATTTACTTCCCTGCCTGCTATTCTCCAGGCCGGTTCTAAGAGAGGAGAACTAGAAGGCAGAGTCTCTGCTTGTATTTCCAGCCCTAGCCTCTCCTCTGAATTTTGGACATATCCAAGCAACATCCTACTCAATGTCTCCCCCGCTGTACCAGAGGCACTTCAAATTCAACACATATCCCAAATTGGGCTTTTCTTCTCCTGCCCCTAAGCTTTTGTTCTCTTTGATTTCCCATGCTTGTAAATTATACCTCCATCCATAAGACATCCAAGCCCCAGACTTCAGACATTTTAGATGCTTCTTCCTCAATATTCAATCCCAATCAATTTTCAACTCTGAAATTTTACCTGCCCTTCATCTTTATTTTCATAGCTCTTGTTCAGGCCTTCACAGCCTCTTGGGTGTGTTCTCCTGACTGGGCTTTGCATTTTCCTGCCTCTGCCTTGCTTCCTTTCACCCCATTCCCTGCACTGTGGTCATGGTGACTTACAGGCAGCTCCTTTGTAATGGGGTCTAAACCTGGGAACACGGTCCCCAAAGCCCGTTAGGTCTGACCTCTCCACCTCTGTCACAGCAGCTACCAGATCCTGACTTGCTCTTGATTCTAAAAAACGAAACTTAAAATTCCCCCAAACACCACACACTTCTATCCTCCATGCCTTTTCTTTTCCCTCCACCTGGAGTTCCCTTCACATCTTTCTTCACCTGACAGGCACTAACTTTCAAGGCCTAAAGGAACAGCTGCTGTGTCTTCAGGGAGACTTTTGACCCCTCTGCCTGGACTTTGCGCCCCCTTTTCTGCCAGGCTGGTGCCCTGGGTGATTCTCCACCTAAGCACCCAACATTACTTCCTGGAATTATCTGGTTTTGTACCCCTCACAAGGCTGAAAGATCTTTAACGCAGGAAATGTTTCTTAATTACCTTGGTACCGACTCCCTAGGACCCACCCAAGGGGGCAGCACATAGTAGGTATTCCACAAATATTTGCTGATCTGAAAGACCCTTTTAGAGACTGAAGTTATGAGTCCTGATATGGTACTCTTAGGCCTAAAATAGCATTAGAATGCCCTGTGTTACAGAGTGGGCGGGTCCGTAAGTCTCCATCGTTCATAGTTTGTGATATTTCAAACCGTCTTCTGATGTGACTCTCATGCCTCAGCAGCAGGATTTAGGGGACTTAGAATGATTTGTGCTGCAACTACAGGCTACCTTTACTTTTGTTCAGTGTGACTAAATCTATGTTGAATAAGGTGGATGGGAAGATATGTGTTCAAGACCAGGACCGCAGCTTCGTGTGATCTAACAGTAGATAACTGTTAAACAGCAGGGACTCCAGTATGCTGTTATTTTTTATGTACATGTCTTAGTCCCACATCAGGGCTTCCACCTGAGGACAAGGCTTAGACTCATTCATCCTTGAAACTCTGAGAGTCTGTCCCAGTGACCCACACAGAGAATGACCTCCATAAGTGTGTATTGCATTGATTCGAGGCTGCTAAGTGGAATGAAGCTGCTTTGAGGCACCACTTTTGTTTGCAACAGTCGTGGGAAAATATGTAGTGACCGTTTCTTCCTCTTTACAGGGAATTTCCTTGTCAGATGTCTCTTTAAAAGGCAGGTAAAGATAATTGACAATCGGCTGGAAGTGCTGCCAAGATATGACCACCGGGAAGGCCTGGAAGACAAGTGGTGTGGTGCAGCTCTGTTGATGTGCAGTGTCTAACTGATTCAAAGCAGAGAAATAATTTGAAATTAGGGTGAGTAACACCATCAAGTACTTATAGTCATAGTGAAGGGCTTTATCACCAGGCCCCAGGAGAGATAAGGACACCTCTCTCCCATTCTCAGCCTCCCCTTGTCCCATCAGACTCCAGCTGGTTGGACCATCAAATGCTCAGCTCTTGAAGGATGCAATCCCCTAAAGGTATTCCCTAAATAAAGCCAGTGTCTCTGCTACTTTTCAAATTCAATAATACCAATCTTCCCCAACAGTCATTCATTCATTTGGTCAAAAGTCATCCATCGCGCAAGTCACAGTGTAAATTTAAGGAATTTATGGCCAGGATTCTTCATGTTATTTCCCATGGATTCTCTGCAGGCACATCAACATAAAATGAAGATTCTAGTCTATGAGACACAGCACACAATTAAATTGGGGAAAAATGTTATGAATTCAAAAAGTTCTCATTTTCCCAGTCTGCAGGGTCTCCTATAAACCCCTCAAAAAATAAATTCATAGAGAATATGAATATTAATTTACTTGCACCTTCACATAAGGAATTTTCTCAATGTATAGAAGAGGAACAGTGACTATTATGGATATCAGAACATAGCAAAAGTTCTCTAACTAGCAAAGCCCTATCTATGTACCACAAAGGCAACCTGGAGTCAGTGCTTCTGGAGCACTAAAGAATCATACCTTTCTTTTTCTGTTTTTTTTTTAATTAAGGTATTATTGATATACACTCTTAGGAAGGTTTCACATGAAAAAACAACGTGGTTACTACATTTACCCATATTATCAAGTGCCCACCCACACCCCAATGTAGTCACTGTCCATCAGTGTAGTAAGATGCCACAGATTCACTGTTTGCCTTCTCTGTGCTACACTGTTTTCCCCATGATCCCCCACACCATGTGTACTAAACATAATACCCCACAATCCCCTTCTCACTCCCTCCCCACCTGCCCTCCCACACCCCTCCCCTTTGGTAACCACTAGTTTCTTCTTGGAGTCTCTGAGTCTGCTGCTATTTTGTTCCTTCAGTTTTGCTTCGTTGTTATACTCCACGAATGAGGGAAATCATTTGGCACTTGTCTTTCTCTGCCTAGCTTATTTCACTGAGCATAATATCCTCCAGCTCCATCCATGTTGTTGCAAATGGCAGGATTTGTTTCTTTATTATGGCTGAATAGTATTTCATTGTGTATATGTACCACATCTTCTTTATTCATTCATCTACTGATGGACACTTAGGTTGCTTCCATTTCTTGGCTATTGTAAAAAGTGCTGCAATAAACATAGGGGTGCATATGTCTTTTTGAATCTGATAAGTTATATTCTTTGGGTAATTCCAAGGAGTGGGATTCCCAGGTCAAATGGTATTTCTATTTTGAGTTTTTTGAGGAACCTCCATATTACCTTCCACAGTGGTTGAACTAGCTTACATTCCCACCAGCAGTGTAGGAGGGTTCCCCTTTCTCCTCATCCTTACCAGCATTTGTTGTTCTTAGTCTTTTCGATGCTGGCCATCCTTACTGGTGTGAGATGATATCTCATTGTGGTTTTAATTTGCATTTCCCTGATGATTAGTGATGTGGAGCATCTTTTCATGTGTCTGTTGGCCATCTGAATTTCTTCTTTGGAGAACTGTCTCTTCATATCCTCTGCCCATTTTTTAATTGCATTATTTACTTTTTGGGTGTTGAGGCATATAAGTTCTTTATATATTTTGGATGTTAACCCCTTGTCAGATATGTCATTTACAAATATATTCTCCCGAACTGTAGGATGCCTTTTTGTTCTGTTGATGGTGTCCTTTGCCGTACAGAAACTTTTAGTTCCATGTAGTCCCATGAGTTCATTTCTGCCTTTGTTTCCCTTGCTTGAGGAGATGCGTTCAGGAAGATGTTGCTCATGCTTATATTCAGGAGATTTTTGCCTATGTTGTCTTCTAAGTGTTTTATGGTTTCATGACATACATTCAGGTCCTTGATCCATTTCGAGTTTACTTTTCTGTATGGGGTTAAACAATAATCCAGTTTAATTCTCTTGCATGTAGCTGTGCAGTTTTGCCAACACCAGCTGATGAAGAGGCTGTCATTTCCCCATTGTATGTCCATGGCTCCTTTATCGTATATTAATTGACCATATATGGTTGGGTTTATATCAGGACTCTCTAGTCTGTTCCATTGGTCTATGGGTCTGCTCTTGTGCCGGTACCAAATTATCTTGATTACTGTGGCTTTGTAGTAGAGCTTGAAGTTGGGGAGCATAATCCCCCCAGCTTTATTGTTCCTTCTCAGGATTGCTTTGGCTATTCGGGGTCTTTTGTGGTTTCATATGAATTTTAGAACTATTTTTTCTGGTTCATTGAAGAATGCTGTTGGTATTCTGATAGGAATTGCATTGAATCTGTAGATTGCTTCAGGAAGGATGGCCATTTTGACAATAATAATTCTTCCTATCCATGAGCACGGGATGTGTATCCATTTATTGGTATCTTCTTTAATTACTCTCATGAGTGTCTTATAGTTTTCAGAGTATAGGTCTTTCACTTACTTGGTTAGGTTTATTCCTAGGTATTTTATTCTTTTTGATGCAACTGTGAATGGAATTGTTTTCCTGATTTCTCGTTCTGCTAGTTTGTTGTTAGTGTATAGGAATGCCACAGATTTCTGAGTATTAATTTTGTATCCTGCAACTTTTTCTGAATTCAGATATTAGATCTAATAGTTTTGGAGTGGATTCTTTAGGGTTTTTTATGTACAATATCATGTCATCTGCAAACAGGGACAGTTTAACTTCTTCCTTGCCAATCTGGATGCCATTATTTCTTTGTGATGTCTGACTGCCGTGGCTAGGACCTCCAGTACTATGTTGAATAGAAGTGGGGAGAGTGTGTATCCTTGTCTTGTTCCTGATCTTAAAGGGAAAGATTCCAGTTTCTTGCTGTTAAGTATAATGTTGGTTGTGGGTTTGTCATATATGGCCTTTATTATATTGAGGTACTTGCCCTCTATAGCAATTTTGTTGAGAGTTTTCATCATGAATGGATGTTGAATTTTCTTGAATCCTTTTTCGGCATCTATGGAGATGATCATGTGGTTTTTGTCCTTCTTTTTGTTGATGTGGTGGATGATGTTGATGGATTTTTGAATGTTGTATGATCCTTGCATCCCTGGAATAAATCCTACTTGATCATGATGGATGATCTTTTTGATGTATTTTTGAATTCGGTTTGCTAATATTTTGTTGAGTATTTTTGCATCTTTGTTCATTAGGGATATTGCTTTGTAATTTTCTTTTTTTGTGGTGTCTTTGCCTGGTTTTGGTATTAGAGTGATGCTGGCTGGCCTCATAGAATGACTTTGGAAGTACTCCCTCTTCTTCTACTCTTTGGAAAACTTTAAGGAGGATGGGTATTAGGTCTTCACTAAATGTTTGATTAAATTCAGCAGTGAAGCCATCTGGTCCAGTCGTTTTGTTCTTAGGTAGGTTTTTGATTACCAGTTAAATTTCATTGCTGGTAATTGGTCTGTTCGGATTTTCTGTTTCTTTCTGGGTCAGCCTTGGAAGGTTGTATTTTTCTATAAAGTTGTCCATTTCTTCTCGGTTTATCCAGTTTGTTAGCATATGATTGTTCATAGTATTCTCTCATAATTTTTTGTATTTCTGTGGTATCCGTAGTGATTTTTCCTTTCTCATTTCTGATTCTGTTTATGTGAGTAGACTCTCTTTTTTTCTTGATAAGTCTGGCTAGGGGTTTATCTATTTTGTTTATTTTCTCAAAGAACTAGCTCTTGCTTTCCTGGATTCTTTCTATTGTTTTATTCTTCTCCATTTTATTTATTTCTGCTCTAATCTGTATTATGTCCCTCCTTCTACTGACTTTGGGCCTCCTTTGTTCTTCTTTTTCTAGTTTCATCAATTGTGAGTTTAGACTGCTTATATGGGATTTTCTTCTTTCCTGAGGTAGGCCTATATTGAAATATACTTTCCTCTTAGCATGGCCTTCGCTGCAGCCCACAGATTTTGCGGTGTTGAATTATTGTTGTCATTAGTCTCCATATATTGCTTGATCTCTGCTTTTATTTGGTCATTGATCCATTGGTTATTTATGAGCATGTTGTGAAGCCTCCATGTGTTTGTGGGATTTTTCATTTTCTTTGTGTAATTTATTTCTAGTTTCATACCTTTGTGGTCTGAGAAACTGGTTGGTACAATTACAGTCTTTTTGAACTTATCGAGGCTCTTTTTGTGGCCTAGTGTATGATCTATTCTTGAAAATGTTCCATGTACACTTGAGAAGAATGTGTATTCTGTTGCTTCTGGGTGTAGAGTTCTGTAGTTGTCTGTTAGGTCCATCTGTTCTATTGTGTTGTTCAGTGCCTCTGTCTCCTTACTTATTTTCTGTCTGGTTGATCTGTCCTTCAGAGTGAGTGGAGCATTGAAGTCTCCTACAATGAATGCATTTCATTCTATTTCTCCTTTTAATTCTGTTTGTGTTTGTTTCACTTATTTAGGTGCTCCTGTGTTGGGCACATAGATATTTATAATTATTATATCTTCTTGTTGGATTGACCCTTTTATCATTAATGTCCTTCTTTGTCTCTTGTGACTTTCTTTGTTTTGAAGTCTATTTTGTCTGATACAAGTACTGCAACTCCTGCTTTTTTCTCCCTATTAGTTGCATGAAATATCTTTTTCCATCCCTTCACTTTTAGTCTGTGTATGTCTTTGGGTTTAAAGTGAGTCTCTTGTAGGCAGCATATAGATGGGTCTTGCTTTTTTATTTACTCATTTTTTTTAATTTTGCCATTATTAATATACAATTACATGAGCAACATTATGGTTACTAGACTCCCCCTATTATCAAGTCCCCACCATATACCCCATTGCAGTCACTGTCCATCAGCGTAGAAGGATGTTATAGAATCACTACTTCTCTTCTCTGTGTTATACTACCTTCCCTGTGTCCCCCCACCCCACTCCACACACCCGGTACATTATATGTGCTTATTGTAATAGCCCTTTTTCGCCCTTATCCCTCCCTTCGCACCCATCTTCCCCAGTCCCTTTCCCCATGGTAACTGTTAGTCCATTCTTGGGTTCTGTGAGTCTGCTGCTGTTTTGTTCCTTCAGTTTTTTCTTTGTTCTTATATTCCACATATGAGTGAAATCATTTGGTACTTGTCTTTCTCTGCCTGGCTTATTTCACTGAGCCTAATACCCTATAGCTCCATCCATATTGTTGCAAATGGTAGGGTGTGTTTTATTCTTATGGCTAAATAATATTCTAGTGTGTATATATACCACATCTTCTTTATCCATTCATCTACTGATGGACACTTAGGGTTGCTTCCATTTCTTGGCTATTGTAAATAGTGCTGTGATAAACATAGGGGTGCATATATCTTTTTCAAACTGGGGTGCTGCATTCTTAGGGTAAATTGCTACGAGTGGAATTCCTGGGTCAAATGGTATCTCTATTTTGAGTTTTTTGAGGAATCTCCATACTGCTTTCCACAATGGTTGTACTAATTTACATTCCCACCAGCAGTGTAGGAGGGTTCCCCTTTCTCCACATCCTCACCAACAATTTGTTGTTGTTTGTCTTTTGGATGGCAGCCATCGTAACTGGTGTGAGGTGATGTCATTGTGCTTTTAATTTGCAATTCTCTGATGACTAGTGATGTGGAGCATCTTTTCATGTGCCTGTTGGCCATCTGAATTTCTTCTTTGGAGGAGTGTCTGTTCAGCTCCTCTGCCTATTTTTAGTTGGCTTATTTGCTTTTTGTTTGTTGAGGTGCTTGACCTCCTTATATAATTTGGATGTCAACCCTTGTCAGATATGTCATTTATAAATATATTCTCCCATACTGTAGGAAGTCTTTTTGTTCTACTGATGGTATCCCTTGCTGTACAAAAGCTTTTTAGTTTGATATAGTCCCTTTCATTCATTTTGGCGTTTGTTTCCCTTGCCGGGGAGACATGTTCATGAAGAAATTGCTCCTGTTTATATCCAAGAGATTTTTGCCTATATTTTTTTCTAAGAGTTTTATGGTTTCATGACTTACATTCAGGTCTTTGATCCATTTTGAGTTTACTTTGGTGTATGGGGTTAGACGGTAATCCAGTTTCATTCTCTTACACGTAGCTGTCCACTTTTGCCAACACCAGCTATTAAAGAGGCTATCATTTCCCCATTGTATATCCATGGCTCCTTTATCATATATTAATTGACCATATATGCTTGGGTTTAATATATGGACTCTCTATTCTGTTCCACTGGTCTGTGGGTCTGTTCTTGTGCTAGTACCAAATTGTCTTGATTACTGTGGCTTTGTAGTAGAGCTTGAAGTTGGGAAGCGAGATCCCCCTGCTTTATTCTTCCTTCTCAGGATTGCTTTGGCTATTTGGGGTCTTTTGTGGTTCCATATGAATTTTAGAACTATTTGTTCCAGTTCGTTGAAGAATGCTGTCGGTATTTTGATAGGGATTGCACTGAATCTGTCAATTGCTTTAGGCAGGATGTCTATTTTGACAATATTATTTCTTCCTAGCCAAGAGCATGGGATGAATTTCCATTTATTAGTGTCCTCTTTAATTACTCTTAGGAGTGTCTTGTGGTTTTCTGGGTATAGGTCTTTCACACCCTTGGGTAGGTTTATTCGTAGGTATTTTATTCTTTTTGATGCAATGGTGAATGGAATTGTTTTCCTGATTTCTCTCTCTGCTAGCTCATTGTTAGTGTGTAGGAATGCCACAGATTCTTGAGTATTAATTTTGTATCCCGCAACTTTTCCTGAATTCAGATGTTAGATTTAATAGTTTTGGAGTGGATTCTTTAGGGTTTTTATGTACAATATCATGTCATCTGGAAACAAGGACAGTCTGAGTTCTTTCTTGCCAATCTGGATGCCTTTTATCTCTTTGTGTTGTCTGATTGCCGTGGCTAGGACCTCCAGTCTATATTGAATAGAAGTGGGGAGAGTGTGCATCCTTCTCTTGTTCCCGATCTTAGAGGAAAAGCTTTCAGCTTCTCACTGTTAAGTACAATGTTGGCTGTGGGTTTGTCATATATGGCCTTTATTATGTTGAGGTACTTGCCCTCTATAGCAGTTTTGTTGAGAGTTTTTATCATGTATGGATGCTGATTTTTGTCAAATCCTTTTTCAGCATCTATGGAGATGATCATGTGGTTTTTGTCCTTCTTTTTATTGATGTAGTGGATGATGATGTGTTTTCGAATGTTGTACCATCCTTGCATTTCTGGGACGAATCCCACTTGATCATGATCGATGATTTTTTTGATGTATTTTTGAATTCGGTTTGCTAATATTTTGTTGAGTATTTTTGCATCTATGTTCATCAGGGATATTGGTCTGTAATTTTCTTTTTTTGTGGTGTCTTTGCCCGGTTTTGGTATTAGAGTGATTTTGGTCTTGTACAATGAGTTTGGGATTATTCCCTTCTCTTCTACTTTTTGCAAAACTTTAAGGAGGATGGGTATTAGGTCTTCACTAAATGTTTGATTAAATTCAGCAGTGAAGCCATCTGGTCCAGTCGTTTTGTTCTTAGGTAGGTTTTTCATTACCAGTTCAATTTCATTGCTGGTAATTGCTCTGTTCAGATATTCTGTTTCTTTCTAGGTCAGCCTTGGAAGGTTGTATTTTTCTAGAACGTTGTCCATTTCTTCTCAGTTATCCAGTTTGTTAGCATATAATTGTTCATAGTATTCTCTCATAATTTTTTGTATTTCTGTGGTATCCGTAGTGATTTTTCCTTTCTCATTTCTGATTCTGTTTATGTGAGTAGACTCTCTTTTTTTCTTGATAAGTCTGGCTAGGGGTTTATCTCTTTTGTTTATTTTCTCAAAGAACCAGCTCTTGGTTTCATTAATTCTTTCTATTTTATTCTTCTTAATTTTATTTATTTCTGCTTTAATTTTTATTATGTCCATCCTTCTATTGACTTTGGGCCTCATCTGTTCTTCCTTTCCTAGTTTCATTAATTGTGAGTTCAGACTGTTGATTTGGGATTGTTCTTCTTTCCTGAGGTAGGCCTGTATTGCAATATATTTCCCTCTTAGCACAGCTTTTGCTGCATCCTACAGATTTGTGGTGTTGTATTATTTTTGGCATTAGTCTCCATATATTGCTTGATCTCTATTTTTATTTGGTCATTGATACATTGATTATTTAGGATCATGTTATTAAACCTCCGTGTGTTTGTGGACTTTTTTGTTTTCTTTGTGTTATTTATTTCTAGTTTTATACCTTTGTGATCTGAGAAGATGGTTGGTACAATTTCAGTGTTTTTAAATTTACTGATGTTCTTTTTGTGGCCTAGTTTATGATCAACTCTTGAAAATGTTCCATGTGCACTTGAGAAGAATGTGTATCCTGTTGCTTTGGATGGAGTGTTCTGTAGATGTCTGTTAGGTCTATCTGTTCTAATACGTTGTTCAGTGCCTCAGTCTCTTTACTTATTTTCTTTTTCTTTTTTACAATTTATTTTGTTGTCATTAATCTACAATTACATGTGCAATATTATGGTTATTAAAATACCCCTTCATCAGGTCCCCCCCACCAACCCCATTACACTCACTGTCCATCAGTGTAGTGAGATGCTATAGAATCACTACTTGTCTTCTCTGAGTTGTACAGCCCTCCGCGTGTCCCCTCAACTTTACATCTGCTAAACGTAATGCCCCCTTTTTCTCTCTTATCCCTCCCTTCCCACCCATCTGCCCCAGTCCCTTTCCCTTTGGTAACTATTAGTCCATTCTGGGGTGCTGTGAGTCTACTGCTGTTTTGTTCCATCAGTTTTTTTCTTAGTTCTTATACTCCACAGATGAGTGAAATCATTTGATACTTGTCTTTTTCAGCTTGGCTTATTTCACTGAGCATAATCCCCTCTAGCTCCATCCATGTTGTTGCAAATGGTAGGATTTGTTTTCTTCTTATGGCTGAATAATATTCCATTGTGTATATGTACCACATCTTCTTTATCCATTCATCTACTGATGGACACTTAGGTTGCTTCCATTTCTTGGCTATTGTAAATAGTGCTGCAATAAACATAGGGGTGCATCTGTCCTTTTCAAATTGGGCTGCTGCATTCTTAGGGTAAATTCCTAGGAGTGGAATTCCTGGATCAAACGGTATTTCTATTTTGAGTTTTTTGAGGAACCTCCATTCTGCTTTCCACAATGGTTGAACTAATTTGTAGTCCAACCAGCAGTGTAGGAGGGTTCCCTTTTCTCCACATCCTCGCCAACATTTGTTGTTGTTTGTGTTTTGGATGTTGGCCATCCTCACTGGTGTGAGGTGATATCTCATTGTGGTTTTAATCTGCATTTCTCTGATGATTACCGATGTGGAGCATCTTCTCACGTGCCTGTTGGCCATCTGAATTTCTTCTTTAGAGAAGTGTCTATTCATGTCCTCTGCCCATTTCTTAATTGGATTATTTGCTTTCTGTTTGTTAAGGTGCATGAGTTCTTCATATATTTTGGATGTCAACCCTTTATCAAATACTTCATTTATGAATATATTCTCTCATACTGTAGGATGTCTTTTTGTTCTACTGATGGTGTCCTTTGCTGTACAGAAGCTTTCAGCTTGATATAGTCCCACTTGCTCATTTTTGCTTTTGTTTCCCTTGCCCGGGGAGATATGTTCATGAAGAAGTTGCTCATGTTTATGTCCAAGAGATTTTTGCCTATGTTTTTTTTTTTTTTTTTTTTGGTTTCA